>OY282644.1:106677840-107277840 GCA_958299015.1 Tetanocera ferruginea
AAACTCAAACTCAAACTCAAAACTAAAATCAAAATCAAAATCAAAATCAAAATCAAAATCAAAATCAAAATCAAAATCAAAATCAAAATCAAAATCAAAATCAAAATCAAAATCAAAATCAAAATCAAAATCAAAATCAAAATCAAAATCAAAATCAAAATCAAAATCAAAATCAAAATCAAAATCAAAATCAAAATCAAAATCAAAATCAAAATCAAAATCAAAATCAAAATCAAAATCAAAATCAAAATCAAAATCAAAATCAAAATCAAAATCAAAATCAAAATCAAAATCAAAATCAAAATCAAAATCAAAATCAAAATCAAAATCAAAATCAAAATCAAAATCAAAATCAAAATCAAAATCAAAATCAAAATCAAAATCAAAATCAAAATCAAAATCAAAATCAAAATCAAAATCAAAATCAAAATCAAAATCAAAATCAAAATCAAAATCAAAATCAAAATCAAAATCAAAATCAAAATCAAAATCAAAATCAAAATCAAAATCAAAATCAAAATCAAAATCAAAATCAAAATCGAAATCGAAATCAAAATCAAAATCAAAATCAAAATCAAAATCAAAATCAAAATCAAAATCAAAATCAAAATCAAAATCAAAATCAAAATCAAAATCAAAATCAAAATCAAAATCAAAATCAAAATCAAAATCAAAATCAAAATCAAAATCAAAATCAAAATCAAAATCAAAATCAAAATCAAAATCAAAATCAAAATCAAAATCAAAATCAAGATCAAGATCTTTAACATTGTTTTTTTTATTTAGGAACTTCTAAAACTCCCACAAAATATGCCTTTTCCCATTATATCCTTCTGTGGTCAAAAGCAATACGAACCCACAACACTCCAGCACTGCAACAATGAACAAAAGTTTGAGTGCCAGGGGTTCAAACCACCCACCAAATCTAGTTCATCTTCTATATCTCAAAGTTTTTTATTACATCTTTTCAAAAACTTACATAAAGTATGTTATTTTTATGCACAAAAAACTCTTAGAATTATATTGTTGTCTGCTATAAATAACTTTAAAGTTGCTTGCATACAAACCGTTTCTTGAGAAAATATTTTAATATCCCTTTTTAATATGTTTTTTTAACCTTTTTTTTGTATACATCAAGTGGCCCTAAATGAACCCGAATGGTGAAATATTTAAACTTATGCCATTAAATATTAAAACTTTTATGTTGAATACCATAAAAATAAATAAAAATAATAGAATAAATGAAATTGCTTATAACTTTAACTAAAGCTGGCGAAAACCATGGACTATGAATTCAGCTACCTCCACCCCATTTTGTGAAAAACCACACAAGTTACTGCCCACAAAAATAACATCCGGAAAAATATGCAAAAACAACATACCGCAAAGGACCGCACAAGTGGAAATGTCATTATGTCCCATAAAATAACCATATGGCATATCAAAAGCATCCACTAAGAGCATAGTAACAACAACAACAACAACAACAACAACAACAACAACAACAACAACAACAACAACAACAACAACAACAACAACAACAACAACAACAACAACAACAACAACAACAACATCAACATCAACATCAGCACACATGGCAAACTTACGTTGACACTGAATAAAAAGTCGCACGCTCATAAAATTTTAAATAAAATATACTGCATCCGCTAGAAAGATGTTTGAAACAGATAACAACAACATGCGATGGAGTTAGCCCAAAAACGAGTTAAATGTCCAAAAAAAAAAAAGTGGGCAGCATCATAAAGGCTGCAATGTTCCCCCCCCCCCGCACTACAAAAGCGATTAAGTGCGAAAATTTACGATGGTTATAATTTTTCAATTTTAATTTGGCGATTAATTTTAATGTGAACCACTTTCTAGGTGAACGAATGTGGTTTAATTTGCTTTTACTTAAATTTCTATGCAATATTGCGAACTTAATAGAATACAAGTAAATAGCTTTTAATAAGAGTTAATATTGTGGTGTTGATGTTGGTTTTATTGGCAGCAACAGCCACCCAACCAAGCCGCCTGCCACCCATAAAACTATAATACCGAAAACCATCATAAAAACCGCCGACATGCGTAACAAGATCAGAGCAACAACCAACAAACAGCTATGCTAACCAACAACAAATGGGAACATTCAAAACGCATTTAACTGCAAATATTTGCGGTTATAAAATGTTGGCAACCGACACTAATGCCACCTATTTGCCAAGGTCTATATTGCGAGGCGGCGAAGCGGTGTTGAATGACGAAGGATAAGCGTAGAAATTTATGTGGCTTGTATACTAGTGGTTAAGTTCAAGAACACACGTGTATGTGTGTTTGTGTTTGTCGGTTTGTTGTTATACTAGCAACAACAGTAGGCGTTACTTTTACGTTAAGTGTACAAAACTCATCATCTGACGGCTCATAAAAATACAAATTCATAGCGTTTTTTAGTTTTAACGGTGTGAAAGTTTTAACGATATCAAAATTTTAATAGTTATAAATTTTCTTATTAAATTTATGCAGCATTTAATAGTCAATGAGAGTAAAATATATTGAGAGTATTAAATTTTAATGGAATAGTATTGCATACTTACATAAAAATTGATATGTGCCTTCTTCATAGTAAACAAAATTTTATTTTATCTTAAGAATCATTTTCAATTTGATTATATTTATAAAGCTCATGAAACTTTATATAGGGTACTTTAAATTTCTTATGAGATTTGAAATGGAACTAGATGAATGGAGGACTATTTAGAAACTGCAATACCGATTTCTTACAAATTAAATATTAAATAAAAGTTTCCTTTCATGAGTGGTGACCGTGGCATGCAGGTTAAGTGTGTGGCTTAGCACGCTCGGAGCCCGGGTTCGATCCCCAGCCGCGGCGAAAAGTTTTTTTCAATCAAAAATTTTTCTGATCGGTCACCACCTCTCTGCAGACAATGGCAAAACTCAGAGAGTAAATAATGCCATGTAAAGCTTCTTGAGAACATGAGCCGTTCGGAGTCGGCATAAAACATGTAGGTCCAGTTCTCGGTCAATTGTGTGCAAACATTTAATAACACACACACCACAATTGATCATAAGAAGCTCGGTCAAAGTCCTTTCAAGGGCTGAAATGGCCAATTTGTTTTTCTTTTTTTTTTTTTTTTTTGTTTGTTTCCTTTCATGATTACCGCCAAAATAATCCTTGTTGAATATTCATGATCATGACTATACCTTCAGCTCAAAATTTAACCAAACTGCGCGAATAAAACAACAATGAGTAATTATTCTTCAATATTTATTTTATCTCTTCCAACACATATGAAACCATTTTTCTTGGTCCGATTTCGGAATGGCCTTTGAAAACAATTAAAAATTAGTTTTTCAAATTTTTTTAACTATCTCGAAATTTTTTATTTGAATTTCGTTGATAAGTATTTGTTAAAAAAATATATATCAACTATTTTTTTTATCGATCGTAAAATAAGTGTGATCAAAATAAAAGTTTTTAAATTCAATATTAGACCTAAGCTAACAATCTTTTTGTGCTTTGGAAATGAACTTTCGGGTTGTTTATCAAAAATTTAACACTTGCATAATGTATGTGATTTTTGGATAATTAATCAAAAAAATTAATATGCCTACATGCGTCCAATATAAGATATTTTTGGATTGTTTATCAAAAAATTAATATGCTCACTTGTGCCCAATTTAAGTCATTTTGGTATTGCTTATAAAAAAAATGCTCATTTGTGTCCAGTGCATGCAATTTATGGATTGCTAGTAAACAAAATGAATATCCCCAAACTAAGAAATTTTGGAATTGTTTATCAAATTATGTCAAAGGCAAGAATATTGTCAAGTAAATACAAATACAAAAATTAAAAATATAAAACGCTGAATAGTGCTCAATTAATGACATTTTGGAAAATAAGCAAAAAGAGGAGCACGACAACAAACGGTACGAAAGCCAATCAAAAATTATATTTTCAGTGTCAAAATTAGATTTATTTGAAACAATTCGGACTGGACAATATCATTTTTTAATTTATTTTCTTCTATTTATTTTATACTAGTATCGCCTGGGGTCGAAATTCGACCAATTTATTGATTGCCTAATTATAATTATATGCGAGATGATTAAAATAAGTTCGAGGCTATAACTCTTAATTGATTGGAGATATAAAGCTATTTTCTTCAAAAAAATATTTATTTTATTTTATTATTTTTCAAAAATAGAAAAACAACATTTTAAAAAAAATTAATTTTGTCTAAGAAATCATAGGGGGTAGCCTTGATTTTTGATGGCACGGATAGTTTATTAATTTAGTGTCAAGACGAAATAAATTCACCTAAAATTCGGTATAGGCTTTAAAAGAAAATCAAAAATGCAATTTTGAGTTTTTGTTTTTTTACAACAAAAATCATTTTTACCCCATATTTTAAAAATCAAATTTTATGGTCTTTTTTTAAAAGGAATAATTTAAATATAAACAAACAAAAAACGGTATTATTTTCAAAATTTTTTTTAAGTTAAGTGATAAGACTTAAATACAAAAAAGAAATAAATAAAATCTATTCACAGATGGCGAAGATATTGGCTTCCCAATTTAGAACATTCAATTTGAGGTAGCTTTTTTCTCTCTCTTGGCATTTGGTTGAAATACACGCTAAATAACTAACGACAATATTAAGAAAATTCATTAAAAATACTTTTGGTTAGAACTTTGCTGTAATTTTTATCACATTTGAAAGAAAATTTAACAAACTTTTAGAAAAAATTAGAAAATTTGAAAAACCGTTAAAATTTGACCAATATATATAATTTTCTAAACAAAAACAAAATTGTAAAAGAAACTTAATAAATAATTTTTTGAACACAAATTACACAAATTTGAAGGAGTTTAATCTTATGAGAAAAAAAAAAAATTTAAGGGGGTAAGTCGGGCTAATGGGGCTTACTAGTTGAATATGACCTCAAAAATTAAAATGTTCTAACAAGATATTGTAGTGCTCGTAAAGCCCTTTTCAACGACATGTAATTTTTGAAGATTTGACATGTAATGCTTAAGTTATGCAAAAAAGACCATTTGGCTGTTTTTCCGGTGGTCCAAAAAAAAAAATTTTTTGTTTTCGGAATCCTCTCGAGGTCAACTTTAAAATAGGGGGTGGTTTTTTCTAACTTTTTTTTTCAACCCACTCTAATGTATATACATTCTGCACATCTGGGTAACATAACCTTTCGAATGATATAAGTTTCATTTATTTTGAGTTTTAATTAATACCAAAAAAGCGTACGACAAACTTTAATGTTTATGTATTAATATATAAGATAAACAATAACAAAAATCAACTGAGAACTACGTCGCTCGGTTGCTCATTTTTTATGTGCAAAAACAAAAACAAATTAACATGTTAATCAAAAAATGTTCAAGCCCAATTTCTGGCATAAACTGCGAACGAGAGATGGTCTTTAACTCTTTTGAGCTGATTTCAGTTACGTACGCTTTGAGCTTTATTTTAGCTAATTTTGACGTTGAATAACGTCTTACAACGCGGTTTGTATGGGGTCGTTTTGACAGATTTTTTCAAGGTCATGAAACTTTTTTGACGCATACTTTAGGGTATACCTACAGCGTTTAATACTCATCGTTCAAAAATAATATATATACTAAAATATCAGATATATTCTGCACTGAATGAATATCTAATTTTGGATTTTGTCACTATTATATTAAAGTCGCAAAATAGTAAAATATAAGAAGAAAAAAGCATGTGTTTATATAAGAACTGTGCCTACTGCTTTCTTTGTTTTTGTTTCGTAGTTTTTGCTTGTATTGTTATTGTTTTAAATGAACTAATTCACAGGCTTCTTCATTGGGTTTCTGTGTGTACTACTTCTTTACTGGGTTCTTGTATGTACTACTTAGAAATTAGTGCTCTATTTTGACACAAGATGTCAATCACAACCTCTTTTCAACTCAGTAAATGAACTCAACCTGTCAAACTTAACGAAATGGATCTGTGATCCGGTTAGATTTAAATCTTATAACGAAAACGAGTCGGATCATATTGCGTTTTATGCTTTTACCCAATAGATGGCGGTAAATTTTAATTTTTGTTTTTAATGCAAATTAATTTGGATCCCACATCCCACTAGCACTAGCAAGTGTAGCTCGCAAGCTATATATCGGACAGAGCAAAATTGTAGCTCGCAAACTAAACATCGGACAGAGACGAAAAAGGCACTAATGGAAAGGACATGTACCCAACGTGAGATATAGTTATCATACGATTTTTTTAAAAATCGGGGTCTTAATTTTATTTTGAAATGATTAGTTAAAGTGACTGTAGCTCGCTTATTATATATCGGATAGAGCCGAAAGTGGCACCAATGGAAAGTGCATTTGCTTCGCCTTCTTTTCAACTAAGTCAATGAACTCAACGTGTCAAATTTAACGAAGTGATCAAAAAAATTTAACATTTTGCTTGCTCATTTTATCATGCTTACTTTTAACCTTTTCTTTGCTTTGGTCTCGATAAGAAGTCCATAATTGAGTGTTATTCAATTATTTGTTAATTTTCGGAAGATCAATAAAAAAATACGTGCAAAATGGACAAAACAATCGGGCCAAAGAGACAAAGTAGAAGAGTTTACAACTTAAACGGAATTATACGTCTACACTTACGATACAATCGAAATTGTTTCTTTTTTTTTGTCTCCGTGTATACAAATACGAAATATTTTCGATTATTTACTTACCATGCTAAACGAAACTAAAAAAATTTTGAATCCGTTGTGGATCTCTGACTCAAACTTATCTAGAGTGCATTGAATGCGAGGGCCAAAAACATATAAAGAGAAAGAGAGAGAGAGAAAAAATGGCAACCATGCAATTATGCTTCTTTATTTAAAAAATTAAATTGTTTGCCAATGAACGAATTTTGCCTGAAGCGATCATGAAGGCGTAGGTTCGAATCCAACGACTTACTATTTTAGCAATTTTTTTATTATTTTGTTTGATTTTTTATTAATTTTAATTATTTTCTATATTTTTCAGATTATTTTAATATTGTTTCTTATTTATTCGGCAAAAATTAAATATTTTGCCAATGAACGAGTTTTCCCAGCAAAGATCGTGGTGGCCTGGTTCGAATCCCACGGCCGACACTTGTTTTTTTGCAATTTTTTTATTATTTTTATCATTTTATATATTTAACAAATTATTTTTTATTGTTTTATATTAATTATATTAACTTTTTATTATTATACAAAAATTATATTAATTTTTTTTGCAAATATTTCAATATTTTTGTTATATTTTGAAGAAGATTTGTAACTTTTTTTAGGTTTTTGGTTGATCCATTGAAGCTTTTTATTCATTAAAATAAACAATAAAAAATAAAAACAATAAGAAAATAACTTCAAAAATATAAAAAATGATAAAAATTGATGAAAATAATAAAAAATTTCAAAAGAAATAAGTGTTGGCCATGGGATTCGAACCCCATAACTCGACATTTGCTCAGCATGGATTCAACAAGGTGTTCACAAATACTCTTTGGCAGTGCAGTATCCATGTTACAGGCATATTCTCATCTGAATAAGGCAGCATCATATTTTAAAGAATGTCAATGTACTAGAATCTGCCCATACGGTCTTCAATTTTATGCAGAGGGCCGACACCAACCCAAGACATAGCACCACAAAACATAATACTTTCTTCACCATGCTTCAGAGTAACTAGAGTGTAGTTAGGCTCAAACTCTTTTTAACTCAGCCAGCGAACATACTTTTTCCCAACAGGAGAAACTCTATTAATTTTTGTTTCGTCGAAAAAGAAAAACTTTTTTCCGATCCCTCACCGTCCAATCACGATACTATTTTGCAAACTCAAATTTCATCTTTCGGTAATGTTTGGATAGTAGCGGCTTCTTGGGAGAAATCCTTTCCAAGAGACCGTCTTTACTCAAACATCTTTTTATTGTATCTACCTAAGGAGCAGCTTCGTTTTCAACACAGATAGCCACTCAAACTTCCCTTATTGATTTGTGAGAATTTTTATTTTATCCTAGGATGATATGAGTGTCTTAACGAGCTGTTGTCAGTGATGATATTTGATAATTTTGGAGGGGAGTTTTTTTACTCATCTGATAGTACCTACTTTTCTCTCGTGTTTCTGAACCGATATTGATAATTGTTTTTTTAAATGAATCAGAGTGCGGAGAAGAAGTGCACCAAATATTTTGTATCTATAATTATAAAAAGGCAAACAAAAATTGGTCGAATTTCAACATAGATCCCAGACGATACTAATAATATTAAATATTAGGCACTAGGGGTGGGACAGTAATACATGGAGATCTTTAGTCACGGGATTTTGATACCCAGAAACCTTAAATTTTGTGAGGTTCGACAAAAAATTGCTTTTGAAAAAAAAAATTCGGGGTAGCGTGGGGTTTAGTTGTGCCGCATCCGTATTAAAGGTTAGTAGGAAGTGGAAAAATTAGACGAAAACCTCCATAACTACTCAAGTGTTGCTCCTAGAGCGGTGAAATGTTCGACCGACCCCAATAAATGTTTTTCCCCGAAATTTTTCAGGAACATATGTACCTGCCCCAATCTCCACTCCCTGAGGGGTTCCCAAACAAAATTGTTATTTTTAGGAAATTTGACCCCACCGCTTTCAGGGTGCGCCTAGTAGGGCAAAATGTGTGCCTGACCACCATTGGCTTTTTCAACTCTTTAAGGGGCACCTATACATATTTTTTTTAAAAACTTTTTTCCTAAAATCGGCTTCCATCGCTCTCAGGGTGCCTTCCAAAAGACTTAAATGAGAGACCGACCACATTAACTTTTCTTCTCCAAATTTGTGTCGAGCATAGATCATGTTGTAAATAATATATAAGAAATTTTGTAATTATCAAATTAATTTCTTTTTATCATGGGATGGATATGTATTTCTTTCGATTTTCCACGACGACTTGAAGCAAAAATATTCTTTCCTAATAAATATTACGCCTCTTTTGGTGGCGTCGTTGACAACGTGTAGATAACGCAATATTTATTGCGCTTGTTGGTAATCTTCACGCTCAGTCCAGGTTTCTGGATCGGTAGGTTACTGGAATGACGTATTCACTCATATCTTTTTGTAATTCCTAATTCACTTTCTCCGATGCCAATTGAATCTTTTTTACACATCTTTTAAGCCAACAATGTTTACTGGACAAGCACGTATTTGATTTCCGTTTCTGTCGGTATCCTAGCTATCATCTTCCTCGCCTTCTTCGTTGACATCAACAACATTATCTGCCTCTATAACTTCTATCATCTCGTTCTGTTCATCATCACACGATTCGTTCATCTGAAAATCTATCTGAACGTTTTTTGATTGGATAACCCAAATAAATACTGTAAAATTTCTCTTTGTGAATGTATTTTAAGAGAACAACTTTTTCGGTTTCAATATTAAGAACAAAATCTTAATCATGCGTGACGTTTACTTTTTTTGATGGTAAGTGTATCCGAAAGTACTTTTTTTGGGCTAAAAGGAGTTGGGGACTTTGAAAAATCGAAAGGTGGTAAAAAAGTGGATATCCACTACAAATATCATCACTGGCTGTTGTCATACGGCTTCTTTGCTTCTGTATAGCGCTCTCAACAGTCGCATTTTTTTTTAAATACTGCAAAGCACTACCCAGTATGGTTTTGGAAAGTTGTATGTCTGGTGCGATTTGTTCACATGAGCTTCTATTTTTGTGTACTGACGTCACATTATTTATTTTTACCCATTCTAAATAACAACAAAAGCGTTGTCTAATTACTCGTTACTATAAAAAACTATTAAAACCTTTTCTTTTTGATTATTTAACGATTAAGTTAAAATTTTCAAACAGTCTTTAATTAAATGCACTCTTTTCAACAGATCATCAAATTACAACACCTTTTAAAAAAAATAATGGTAAAAAAATTGCTGCCAATGTTGTGTTTTGAAAGTACCAGGGTTAAATTATATAAAAAATATCCATACTTGTTTCAAAAACGTATGTTCCTAATTAACTGCACGTAACTGAAGGTGGCGTTTTAAAACTTTTAAAGTAAGATTTATCGAAACGTTGAGATTGGAATTAGGTGATTATCGCTTATGACCACAGGTAGGTTTACATTACAGGTTATGACCTATATAGATTACTTCTCACATAAAATATTTAGATCGCACAAACATAATTATATGGAATCTATAAGCTTAAGATTTGTTATTAAGATCACATATTATTATTATTGCGTTTTAAGATCTGGTTTCCGGTATTTATTTTTGTTTTATTTTTTTGTCCAATATTTATATTATCTACTTACATACTTACATACTTACATACTTACATACTTACATACTTACATACTTAATGCTGACATTTTTAGTTTACTTGGGCGGGGTCACTTATATTATTCAAGACAAACCAGAAACATGTTAAGCCACGTTAAATTTTTTATTTTTTGGGTTGAAATCTTTTTATTTATAGCGGTTTTTCTTCACTTTTGTTAAATTATCTGAACAAACAACTGGTCATAAAAAGAAATGTTTATTTTATTCAAAATTTGGGCTAATCTAAATAAACTTCTTGTGCATGCATTTCAAAAATATTCTCCTGTCATATTATAACTCATTTAATTTGTACTCTTCGTCTTAATTAAGCCTTATATAATTCAATAAATTATGTTTTTTCATACGATTGCATTAAATCTAAGCAATTTACACGCTTGTTGTTATGATAAACTTTTATTAACAACACGCACGCCCAACAAATAAACACACACACACACACACACACACACACACACACCCATCACACACACGCACACATCCACTTACTGCTCTTTAAGCACTCGTAATGGAATCCATAAAATTCACGCTAGATACAACTCGGCACAACTACAAAAATAAAAAAGAAGAAAAATATAACTTTTCATTTGCACCGAAAATCCTAATAAAATGAGTGCCATGAAAAAAAAGTGCAAGAAATAAAGACAAATAAATCCAGAAAAAGTTTGACTCGCAGTAGAAGAGCTAGAATATGGTGTTGGCATCGGCAGTTGCTCTAGTCACGGTAGTAGAAGAAGAAAAGTTGTAGTGCTGATGCTAGTTGAAGGACGGAAGGAAGGAAACGATTTGAGGCGGCTTTAGCTTCATCAAGGTAGATGAAAGCCATTGAAGAAATATCACTACAGCTACACTCCAAACTTCAGCTGGTGTAACATGAATTTAGAATCGTAAATTTACTAAATTACAACATGAAATCCTTGTTAAGCGTTGCGTTATAAGGATAGTAAGAAGACAAAATAGTAAGACACGAAATAAGGTAGTTGGAAATAAGGCAGTAAAATAAGATGCAGCGAAGAAGAACATTGTAATTGGGGTTAAAAAGTTATGTTCATACAGATAGTTGGATAGAATAGAAAGAGAGTGGGGGGAAATAAATAAGTTTTCACAGTTTAGTACCGGTAGTCGGTATGAGCGGTTGAGAGCTGTAATATAGATGGTAATAGAGACTTTGTTGCCAAGCTGAAGCAGAAGCAGAAAAAGAAGCAGAATATGAAGAGGAAGTTTAGTGTTTGTTAATATAATTAGTGGGCTTCCTTTGCTCGTTTGTAAATCAATCAGAAAGTTTTGAAAATTCCCGAAGTAACGCTGTGCCACCACCACCACCACCACCACCACACTCAGTCATAAAACTTTGCAAATGTGTGGCGTCAGCCTTTTGAGCAAAGAAACAGATCTACTGAATGCAAATATTTACTGCAAATACCAAATTTTGTTTTATTCCTTACGTTATTGAACTTAAGAGAAAATAGTTTGGAAGCTTTTAGAATTTTAAAAGAATTGACTACCGCTTCCTAGAGTGGCAGGAATAACGATTTGATTAAAACGATTCACCCCCTATAGAATGTTTATCTTAATAAATTTTCGGCACCATAAACATTTTTTATTTTTCACCACCGTAATTATAGCCAAAATAATGAAAAAAGGTGTTTGGAAAATACTGTTTTATTCAGACAAAAGTTTGTTTTTGGAAAAAGTGTGGAAAAGTAAAGGGTTCCATTTGTAAAAAAGGCAAAAGCGGTTTTTTTTAAGAAATACTTTGTAGTTTGAGGCCTTTAACTCTTTGGGAAGAATGTCGATTTCTCCAATTCAGCGAAGTATCTTGCAGTGATCGTAGACAGTAAACTCTCCTGCAAACTGAACATATACCGCATTATTAACAGATCCACAGCATCTTTGTGTGGGACACCTCTACAGCGGCCCTCAACGTCATCTTAGGGCTTACACCCATTCACATTCACATCTTCACAGATGGAGGTGAAGCTCAGCCTGCACAGACTTATACATCTGGATAACATTGTTCTTAACACTCCCTTTAAGGAACACCACTTCTTAATAATAGCCCTAAATCAAGAAAGGGTAGTCCCTCCTTTCTGCATGCCTTCAAATGACTTATTTCTAAAAACTGCTTTAAGAAAAACTTCATCGCGGTTATCCTCCTTAGATTTAATATTGAGCTCGAGAAACTAATTACACTCATACCTGGGTGAAGTGAACACCCTATATAGTGAACACCTCGATATAGTGAACACTTAAATTTTTACATGGAGTACTCTAAATAATGAACAGTCGAAAACCTCTTAATAGTGAACAAAATTTTGAAAGCAACTTCAAGCACAAAGCAACAAAAACACATAGAAGAATCAGAAATGAAAGCGGGTATTCTCCCAAATTGTACTTTTGCTGTTAATTGCTACAAAATCAATTGTTTCTTTCTATCGTTAGTATTTGTTTATTTTTTGCCGAGTGGTTAGTGTTTGTGGGCAAAAGTTTATTTTTATTTTGTGTATTTAAAAGTTTCTGAATACTAATAAACTGATAGTGCGATCATGTCTTCAAGGAAATTCCTGTCGTTAAAGCAAAAATCTGAAATTATTGAAAGCATAGGAAAAAGTGTTAGCGTTGCATCTTTGGCAAATAAATATGAAATGGCTAAATCAACAAAAAGAGACGTTATATTATCTCTCACCACACAAGTGGATCTAAGAGGAAGACTCTTAGAAAAGGCCAGTATCCCTGCATGGAGAGGCATTATACAACTGGTTTGTAGAGCAACGCAAAAAAACAGTCCAGTCAGTGGGGAAATGCTTAAAGAAAAGGCAATAAAGTTGCACGCTGATATTAAGGAAACAGAAAGTAGTTTTCATGCCAGCTCAGGGTGGTTATCTAGATTCGAATCTCGCTTCGGAATTCGACTGTTAAAAGTGTCCGGCGAAAAACTCTCATCAGATATCCAAGCAATTGAACCATTTAAGCATAAGCTCAATAATATTATTTATGAGTTGAAGCTTTGCAAGGACCAAATTTACAACGGAGACGAGTCCGGTTTGTTTTGGAAGATGCTTCCTGAAAGAACTTATGTCAGCCAAACTGAAAAACAGCTACTGGGAGAAAAACAGCACAGGCCAAAATAACTTTTTTTGCATGTACAAATGCAACTGGTCAGCATAAAGTCAGGCCATTAATAATTGTGCGTGCAAAAAAGCCTCGCTCTTTTAAGGCGTATGACATTCTAGTAAACTACCGAAATTCTAAGAATGCATGGGTAACTGCGGACATCTTCAGAAAATGGTTTCACCATTGTTTTATCCTTCAGCTACAAATTTTACATTTAAAATTCATGATATGTATGTATTCTTGCAGAGTATTTTTCGTATTTCGTATTGCCTTTAGGTCGAAAAGTTTTTTCAACAAAAGCGTTTACAAACCAAAGCTATCCTATTGCTTGACAACGCGCCTAGTCATCCGTCAGAAACTGAGCTTAAAACAGCTGATGGTTCTATATTTGTAATTTATATGCCACCAAATGTCACGTCCTTAATTCAGCCTATGGATCAAAATGTGATTCGCATAAATTAGCTGTATTACAAAAAGCATCTATGCTATTAGCTGTAGGTGAGGATGACATCACTCAGTTTTTATAAACCTTAACTTTAAAAAATGCTGTCTCATTTTTAATGCTGGCTTGGAATCAGTTGGAAGTAAATGTACTTGCGAAATGTTGGAAGCCTTTGTTAGAATGCTTCAATGCAACAGAGCCAAATCAAAACGAAAATGAAGACGATGATGTTCCTTTGAGCTTAATTCGCCAAAAATATTGCAGCAAAAATATAGATAAGTCCATGAAATACAGAGTTTACTGCAAGTTGTAATCCCGGATGTAATTTTGAACCCATCCATTTTGAGAAAGATATCGAGAATATAACAGAATCTGATGATGACGACCAAAATGAAATGAATATAACAAACCCTGTAAAAGCTACTGAAGCTATTAAAAGTTTCGATAAAGCTATCACATGGGCTGAGGTCAACACCACAAATTATGCTGGTATACTAGCAATGCTAAGTCTACGCGAAAAAGCGGTAGAAACGAAAATTTCTGGACGCAAGAAGCAAACATCTATTCGCGAATTCTTCCCAGCAAACATTATGAGTCTTTAATGACTCTTTTAAGACTCATATTTATGAGTCTGAGCGCTCATAATGAGCTCATAAAAGACTCCAATAAGAGCGTGTTTACCTTCCTGGAAAGGCACACAGATCTGAGTCCGAAATATGACTCTTATAAGAGTCCAAAATATGTGTGTTTTAAAAGTCAGAATTTTAATTGTTTTCGGAGTCTTATAAGAGTCATGTTTAAGAGTCTTTTATGACTCTTAAAAAACAAAAAAAAATATACCCTTTTTCGTTTTATAATTATTTGTGTTTATTTAAAATTCTTAAACCATAACATATAAATTTTCTTTCATGGGAAGTTTCGATCTCTTGCATAATTTTGAAGAATGTCCAAAGTGTTGACTTTACGCTGTGTATTGAAATAACACATGCTTCTGAAAAAATGAATTTAACAAAGCTGTTTATCGAAAAAGTTGCTCTGAATTATGTATGGGTGGCTTAGTGATAATATGAGCGCTCGGAAAACCATCATAAATATGAGCTTTTTCTGAGTCATTATTATGTGCGCTCATATAAGGTTCATAAATAAGAGTCTTTTCGGAGTCATAAATTAATAAATAAGAGTCTTTTCAAACTCATTATTATGTGCGTTCATATAAGTTTCATAAATAAGAGTCTTTTCGGACTCATAATAATATGCGCTTATAAAACGTTCATAAATAAGAGTCTTTTCGGAGTCATAATAATGTGCGCTCATAAAACGTTCATAAATAAAGACTTTTCAGACTCATTATTATGTGCGCTCATAAAACGTTCATAAATAAGAGTCTTTTCGGAGTCATAATAATGTGCGCTCATAAAACGTTCATAAATAAGAGTCTTTTCAGACTAATTATTATCTGCGCTCATAAAAGCTTCATAAATAAGAGTCTTTTCGGACTCAAAATTTTGAGCGCTCATAATATCGTCAGAAAATACCTTCTTTTAAGAGTCATAAATATGAGCGCTCTTAAAAATGTTTATTGGGTAAGGATCTCTTGCATTTACATAGACAAATGGGCATCTCCCAAAAAAGGTCCACCAAAAGTGAAGAAAAACATTAAAATAAAGCACTCTAACAGCTTTTAACTTTATTTTTTTTTATTTTGATTAGTATTACGGCAATGTTACTCGAATTTAACTTATTATGATGTATTTTTATTAAAATTTATAATGAACATCTTTACTGTATTTTACTTCTGTTGGAAAAATTTGTCGCGTCCATGATGTCGCGTCCATATTCGTGCTATATCTATTTAAAAAAAGGAAAGAGATAATTCTCATATTTCATAAGTCTACGAAGAAATGTTATACTTTGACCTCCATTAACATGTATATTATATATAAAAAAAAACTCGCGTGTAGCAACGTACACGTGGCAGAAGTGAAACTTCTTTAACAGTAAGAAATAAGAGAGATTTTAGTGTGAAATAAAGAGAGAAAGTATCTGAAAAGAAATTCAATCAATACGAAATGGAATAATAATTTGTTGATTCAATATTTGCATCCAGGGACCGTACCGAATATGGTTTTTGTCGAAAGTGTCACATATTAACTTTTATCTCTTAATTTTTATTTTTTCCGACAAAAATAACAGTTTTTTGTGCCTTATAGTTTTTTTGGGCAAAAATAACAGTTATTTTCTGTCGTTTATTTTTCGGTCAAAAATATCAGGTAATTTATATTTGTTCGAGTCATTTCACCGATAAAAAAATTTTGACATTTATTTATCGGCATTATTTTATCTCATCGGTGAGACATTTTACACATGGTGTCAACAGTTCAATCTGTCAAGCGGCCTTTAAGAAAACACAAATTGCTTGATGTTTTTGACCGAAAAAAATTAAAGTCACAAAATAACTGCTATTTTTGACCGATAAAATAAAAGTCAAAAGTAACCTTTATTTTTCCTCGAAATATTCTAGGCAAGAAATTAACTTTTATAGAATCAGTTTCAAATTTAAAAGCGACTTAATATTCGTGAGGCTGAGGACATTTGTAACATAATGGTATATTTGAAAAAGTCTTTCGATAATTTTTCATGTGAAAATTGTAAAATAACAGTTATTTTCCGTACTTGTTTTAGTTCAGTTGGTGTTTTAGTTGCTTTCGAATGTCTTTTCAACATTGTTACTTTTTGAATGCTGGATTGCATTTGCATAGTACTCTCCGAAAGCAGAGGCAAATCTTGTTCATTATTACCTCCTGCTTCCTGATCATAATAATTGCTATATTGATAGAGGGCCTCATAAAGCAGCGAACGTTGATTGTTGAGTGTATCAACTTGGTTGGCTTTAAAATTTTGTTGATATGATGGCTGAGTTCCAAAATACATTTTTACAAAGCATCAGTGTGTTTTTTGGGGATTGGTTCTTTGTAGATTCACCAAAATACACTGATGTTTCGTAAAAATGCATTTTGAAACTCAGCCGTTTTTGCAATCACCTTCCTTTCATCATTAGTTGCAGACCCAGCTGTGGCTGTATTCTTAAGAGCTCTAATTCGCTCTCTATATTCACGAACGCGTTCTGCACCTGTTTTAGCTATTTTTCTATTTTTTTTTCCGTGCATACTTGTAGGATGAAAATTAATATTACGGTTATGTTAATAATGTAATGTTTATGTTAATGTAATGTTAATGTTAATTATGTTATTTTCAGTAT
The DNA here is from genome assembly GCA_958299015.1 of Tetanocera ferruginea. Classification (NCBI taxonomy): domain Eukaryota; kingdom Metazoa; phylum Arthropoda; class Insecta; order Diptera; family Sciomyzidae; genus Tetanocera; species Tetanocera ferruginea. Next base: position 106,695,023 of record OY282644.1, read on the forward strand.
GTTACGCGTTTAGTTTTAATTAGATTTTGTTTGGCTGTTTAACATGTGCCTGCGTGGCTTACAGATATAGATTCCGGCTCTTAAGCAACGACGTTCGGAGTTCAATTCTCGGTAGCGGCAACAATTTTTTTAAATTTTCGTATGAATTGAAAACGTTAGCTTAGCGTCACGAATAAGAGACCTTGAAATTTCACTCGCCGCCAAAGAAGTTTCACTTCAAAAAGTTCTCAAAATTAGCGAAATTTTGCATATTTCTATACCAGCTTAAAAAAACTTCTGTTTTTTGTCGCGTCCGTTCTATTTAATGATTCCTTATTACTTTGTACTAATTTGTACTAAATCTTGCCAATATTTTTATAAAATGTAGCACTCTTTCACCGCGTTAGAACACTTAAAATGCATATCGGCTCTTTTTGTTTCTTTCTTGTTTTTCGAGTAATTAAAACCGTGCGAATGTCACATCCGTGTCACTGGGAGATGCCCAAATGTGAATATTGATCAAATAAAATGAATTTTTGAACAAAAACTGAAAAATTCTCTTTTCCTACAAATTTATTCTAATGATATCTTTATCTCAAACCTCGCTGACTTCTGTTGATATTACACTAACTGTTGTCTTAGCAAAGCTACATAATCTTCAAGATGATTTTTCTCCTGGACCCGATGGGTTGCCTGCTATTGTCATCAAAAAATTCCCGAATTTTTTGGCTCATCCCCTTTTGACACTCTTTCAACTTTCTATTTCTAACTCAGTTTTTCCAAAGTTATGGAAGAATTCGTACATAATCCCTTTACATAAAAAAGGACCTAAATATGATATTGCTAATTACAGACCTATTGCAAAACTGTCATGTACTCCCAAAATTTTTGAAAGTATTATCTACGATATTCTCTTCTTCCATTGCAAATCTATCTTTCCTCCTAGTCAACATGGTTTTCTCAAGGGTAGATCGACTACCACCAACCTCACACAATTTGTTTCAAACACTTTATGCTCGTTGGAAAATGGTTACGAAGTTGATGCAGTTTCCACCGACTTTAGTAAAGCGTTTGACAAAATCTCACACACTATCATCCTTCTTAAGCTTAAAGCCTTTGGTTTTCCATCTCTGTTTATGTCATGGATTAAATCTTATCTCGAAGAACGCAGTTATAATGTCATCTTTAGATTTTCCAATTCAAAATCTTTTACAGCTACCTCTGGTGTCCCACAAGGCAGTCACCTTGGTCCTTTGCTATTCGTCTTAACAATTACTGATGTTGATGGTATCATCAATGAATCCAATCTTTCTGTGTATGCTGATGATATGAAAATCTATTGGCGCATACACACTAATGCCGATTCTCACAAACTTCAAGACGATCTGGTCAGCTTTTCCATTTGGTGTCAAAATAATCTTCTGGAACTCAACGTCAGCAAATGTCAAGCTATAACATATTCTCGTTAGCGACTCCAACTTCCTCCGAGAACGTATTACATTCTCGGCAAGCCAGTTCCCTCTGTATGCTTTTTACGGGATTTAGGCGTTATTTGCGACAAGGAACTTAACTTTCGGTCTCATGTTGATAATATCATTAGTAGAGCCAACTCTGCACTTGGTTTCGTAAAACACTGGTCCAGAGAGTTCTCCAATCCTTCACGCAGAGAAAAAAACGTTTATCGCCAGTTTGCTGCAAACGAACTTCGTTTGTCATGCTTCAAATCATTGTTTGTAAACGTTTGAACAGTTGGCATAATAATAGTTAGTTGCGGGAAACACGTTATTTAGTTGCAAGAAATTAATTTTGTTTGTCATAAACGGAAGTGATTTTTAAATTGCAGCAACCGAAAAATTTGTTTTTTCCAACTGAAAACTTCGTTTGCAGGAAAAAAAATTAATTTGTTATTAGCGAATAATTCTCGACTGACAAAAAAAGTTGCTTGATTTCAGTGATGAAAAGTGTTTAATATTTGCCATCAACGAAAAGGAAGTATTTTAAGAGTGTGGACAAACAGACACACAATTGTGAATCACAAGCGCAGTCACACAACTGCTACACAGCTCGCTTTTGTTGATGACAAATGTTAAATATTTGCCATAAACGAAAAAAACAAGAATGTAATACAGCTTAAGTAAATAAAAAATTCATTCTAGACAATATCTCACAATAGCTCAATGGAAGCATGCTAGACTGTCACGCGGAAGACGTGGGTTCGATTCTTGGCTGTGTAAGTATCAAAAATTTTAATTTAATTATTGAAATTCTAATTGTTTCATTAACTGCTTCGTCAAAAATAACCGTCAAAATAAGAATAACAAAAATAATAATATAAAACATTAATTAAAAAAAAAAATATTTGGTGTTCCTGCTGGGAATTGAACAACTGAATACTCGTTTGCAGCAAATACAGTTCGCAAACGAAGTATAGTTGGTGAATTTTTCAGTTACGATAAACGAAAAATTTGTTTGCGTGTTACGTCACTAAATCTCTCTATCTTTCCTTGAAGACCCATCCTCGAATATGCCAGCCAGGTTTGGTCTCCATTCTACAACACCCATTCAATGCGAATCGAAGCCGTTCAACGCAGATTTATTCGTTTCGCTCTTCGTGGTCTTCCCGGCTTACCTCCTTATGCCAACCGTCTGAAGTTGATTAACATGCAAACACTTGCAAAGCGAAGGGAAGTTGCCGATGTTCTCTTCATTCATCAACTAGTATGCGGTACCATTAACTGCCCAGAACTACTCCAATCAATATCCTTTAATACCAACCCACGCAACCTTAGGTCTATACCTCTCTTCCACCTTAACTTTCACCGCACCGACTATGGATGCAGTGAACCTATAACCAGAATGCTTCGGGTAACCAATAGATTGATCAGTGAATTCGATTTTCACCTGAGCAGACCACTACTCCGAAATATCCTTCTTAACTCCAACGACACTTCCTCCCCCTCTCTAATGTATTCTTCTTATTAAGATATGGTACCATTGTAAATTAAGATACTCCCTGTTAATTATAAAATTTAGTTCTTAAGTATTCAAACTGCTTGTATTAAGCTTATATATATATATAAATAAATGTCACAAATGTTAAGTGAACAACCTGGATACTGTGAACAGGCCTTGCAATAATTTGTTCACTATAACCAGACACAACTGTATATCTAAAAACACACTAGGTGTGTTCCTCCACTACGGAGGACACTCCGATGAGAGTTATATTCTATACCGTCTGTCAGTACACTACAATCTTCCAATTGAAAACTCTTGTCATGTATCAGACTGATAGGTGTGAATAAGGTTAAAGGTAAAAAGCTTTGAAAGGCCCTTAAAGCTTTGAAATCAAGCATTTTTAAATACAGGATAATTTTGGAGACTGTCACCGTAGTCGACTATCTCACTTCACACAATAACAAAATCGCCCTTCAGTAGATTTCTGCCCACTGTGGCTTTGACGGGAATGAGGAAGCGGACTCTATAGCCAAACAGGAATCAGAATTGTCATTCACAGGTCGGGAACCGTTCGGTGATGCTCGTAAGAATTTCTTCAAACAGCACGTCAAAACAGCCCCATTCCGTGAATCTCAAGAAAATAACTCTTTGGGACAGATTTGCACTAAACTAATGTTCCCAGAACTATAACTTAATAAATCGAAGTTCCTTATTAACATAGGGAAAAACGTCCTAAAGGCGAAGACCTGAATTAAAACTGAACACTGCAAACTAAAAAAACATCTGCAAAATATTGAACTTTCCATTCAATATACCCGGGCCCACATTTCAAAATTTAATTAAAATCGTATGACCCGATCTGTGGTCAAGCTTTAATGGGTTAATGGTGAAAAAATATGAGCCAGGTAGGTTGAAAAAATGTCAACTTCTTTGGATACACATAATTTTAGACAACAAAAAATAAATTATTTCTTTCGAAATCAAATTGAAAAAATGCAAAATTGTTGTCACTTTTTTAAGGCTAAGCTAAAAAGGATTGCAATTTTTAATCGGTGTTTAATGAACTCAATTTCATTTAACTCTGAAATACAACTGATTAATAGTTTTCAAAACACTTTTCTAATTTTTCAATGAAATTTGAAGATATCAAGTCCTCACCAAAAACACCGTAAGCGGGACTTAGAGATCAGTTGAGGTTAAGGTCTGAAGAAAATATTTTTTTTTCACAACTTCAACTACATACTTAGTATTATAGAGCTGCATAAGGAGCATTCCTTGGTAACTAAAAAAACATTTAAATCATTAACAATAAACATGCAGCAAAAATGCACCAACCCACCATTACCACCCACTCCAAAAAAAAAGGCAACGATAATATTTAACATTTTTATTATACCAAACAAGTCGCAAAAAATGGCAATATTTTAATCGCGACTACTAGATCGCAGCAACAAAACTTCACGCTTACTCAATTTAGATTCGTCAGCGTGGCCAATAAAGTTAGGCCGATAAGAAGAAGCTTACCGGCGGTTTTCTTGCACTTATTTTTTTTGTTGCTGCTCAATACCTCTTGCGATGCAATGAAATGGAAAAACGTGACGGCATTTAGGATGAAACAAAAATACAAAAACAAAAAAAAAACAAAAAAATAGATGATTGTGTTCAAGGAATTGTTGTTGTGGCTGTTGCTGAAGCGCTTAGATGACGTTCTACAGTGATCATTGTTGTCGCTGGCGTATCAATAAAATTCTAGTGCAATGTCAAGGAAGCGCTTAGAAACCATGCAACTGAATAAGAAAAAAGAAAAAAAGAAACAGAAAATCAAGGCGGTCCTGTCATTCAGTCATTCTTTTAGTCAGTCAGTCAGTTGCAGACATTGGAACGAGCTGTTTGAGGTTGTTGCCAAAATACGTTGCAACTTTCAGTTCAACAGCAACAGCAAATGATCACAACAACAATTTTATAAATGCGCACGTTTGCTAGATTTGTCTGTCTGTCTGTCTGTCTGTCTGTCCGCATCTGTCCATATGTCCGTCGCTTAAAATCGCATATGTCATGTCGTAATTTAACGACCTTTACATGATCTGAGCGCACAGCACAACCACCACCACCACCACCACCTAATCACAAGTTATGCAGTGCTTTGGCTTTTGGCCCTAAAATGTTTTGGCCCGGCTCGCACATGTTCAGGAATTTTTGCGCTTGCTAAAACCTTGAGTGATCCTTAAGGTTGAAAATGATTTCATTGAAACCTTCGAGGAACGTTATGGAATTGCTAGCTGACGTTGTTGTTAAAGAGCAGTTGATAATAATAATGATGATGATGATGATGATGATGATGATGATGATGACGATGTGTTGGTGCTGGTGCTGGTTCTGGAGATGGTGATCATGATAGAGCGATCGTGCGTTATTGTTGCTGATGTGTGTGTGCCCTTAAGGGGAGTGTCAACAGTCGGTCGTGCCAAACATTGACGAGTTGCTGCTATATGTTGTTGTTGCTGTTGTTGTTGTTGTTATTGTTGCCTTTGTTGCAGCCCACAAAACGCGCTGTGATTTGCTATGCTTGCAACAGTTTTAATGGAATTTACGTGATTTTTCTTGAGTTTTGTTTACGTAGTTTTAAGTGAAAATAAAACTATTTTTTTTTAAGTAAAATATTCTGCAGCAACTAACTATTTATTTGCAAAACTAAACAACTGCGATTAGTACGGTATAAATAAAAATAAAAATAAATGTTTAGAAATCTTGCAACTTGTTCAAAATTGAAAGTGTTCGAACGCATGTTGCAAGCTGCAATCTAATTAAACATACCAACTCCTAATTAGTGTCTCTTGACCAGTATTACTTCTTTGGCGTGCTCACCGAACCATTTAAGACGACATCACAAGAAAAATAAAGAAAATCACTACGTGATTACAATCACAAGAGCGAGCAAGTGACAAATTTCGTTGCACCATAATAGATATATCAATAAGAATGCAGTAATTACACTGTTCAACATGCTTAATTGCATCAGTAGCAAGCAATTGCTTATGCTTGAATTTTTTATTTTAAGTTTTCAAAGCCATGAAAAAATTGGGTAAATTTAAAAAAAAAGTGGGATTTATATATAAATAATAACAACTTTTTTACCTTTATCCTTACACTGAACCAAAAAAATGCACAATAATTATGAGTTTGTACATGGTCTCCATGAATCGCATTCATGAATTTTGGTCCAGTGACCAATAACATGAGTCATATGAACTATTCATGATATCAATATGACAAATTCACAAAAGAAAAAACACGAGAACATGCATATTTCATAAGCCTAGTGTTTATAGTTCATAAATAAGCTCTCTAGTAAAATATTGCAATTAAATGATAATGATAGATCTATTGAACAAATTTGTGTAGAAATAAGCGTATCGAATAGTAATTTTATTTATTTTTTCTTATCGTATATTCCACCAAATAGCATAACTGAAGTTTATCAAAAACATATTCATAACATCAATTCTTTAGCCGATAATGTAAGTTCAAATTATGATATTATTGTCATGGGTGATTTCAATTTAGGTAAAATATCTTGGGTTTTTGATAATAATAATCTTCTTCCTTTTGGTCTGCAGTCAGATAATGAATATTTGGTGACAAATTATTTTTTTGCAAATAATTTTTGCCAGTTAAATTCCATTAAAAATGACCTAAACAGAATCTTAGATTTATGTTTTGTCAGTAATGATTTAAAAGCAGTGTGTATAGAAAACTTAGCACCTATTGTCAATAATAGCATTCATCATAAAGCATTATTTGTTGAATTTGATTTTTATAATTTTGATGCAACAAATAATAATTCTGATGAGCAATTAGATTTTGGAAGAGGAAACTTTGCAGCAATAAATGAAATCTTAATCTCGGCTGATTGGTCTTTATTATATAATATTGAGTGTCCGTATCAAGCTTATAGATTTATCTGTAATATATTTACTAGTTCAGCTAATCAATTTGTTCCTAAAAAGGGTACTAATCTAAGAAATAAACCACCTTGGTTTAATTCTAGATTAGCTAAGTTAAAGAACCTCAAAAACAAAGCTGCAAAAAAATTTAAATCAACTAATTGTGAATCTGATCAATCTCGTTACATTCGATTGAGAAATGAGTTTGATTGTCTTCATAAATTCCTTTTTAAAACTTATGTATTAAATGTTGAAAGTAGTTTAATATCAAACCCAAGGTATTTTTGGGACTATTTAAATACTAAAAGAAAAACTAGTGGGTTTCCAACCAGCATGGAATTTGATGGGTTAAAATCAAATAATCCTATAGAATCGACTTACCTTTTTTCTAAATTTTTTCAAGATGTATACGAAAATCATAATCCATCAAGGAATCTAAATAATCTTCACTTTGAGGACCTTAATATTGGTTCTTTGGATGCCATGACTATTTCTGCTGACGATGTAGCTTTAGCAATATCTCATCTTAAACCCAGCTTTAAATTTGAACATGGAGATTTTCCAGCAATGTTTTTCAAACTTTGTAGTATGAACATTGCTACTCCAATAGCTTTTCTATTTAATTTATGTATTGAAAAAGGAATTTTTCTTGAGTTTTGGAAAATTTGTTTAGTTGTACCGATTTATAAATCTGGAAATCGATGTGATGTTAATAATTACAGGGCAATTGTGAAACAATGCACAATAGCCAAATTATTTGATCATATACTTAAAATAAAATTATTTGACCATGTAAAGGAAGCCATTTCTGAATTTCAACATGGTTTTTTTCCTGGAAGATCTACATGTTCAAATTTGCTGCTTATTTCGAAAAATATTATTAATGCAATGGAAAGCGGTACTCAGTTAGATGTCATCTACACAGATTTTTCAAAAGCGTTTGATAAAGTTGATCATTCAATTCTGCTGCTGAAATTAAAAATGTTCGGCCTGTCTGATCCTTTAATTGATTTTTTTAAAAGTTATTTAAATGGTAGAAAACTGTATGTTAAAATTGGCTCAACTATATCTGATGTTGCTATTGATGCCTCGTCAGGTATTCCACAAGGTAGCCATTGCGGTCCTCTTTTATTTCTGATATTCATAAATGATTTACCCAAATACTTACAATTTGCCAGATGTCTTATGTATGCCGATGATTTTAAACTCTATTATAGAATATCAAACACATCTGACTGTATCAGTCTACAAAATGATCTCGCAGTACTGTACAATTGGTGTCTATCAAATAATTTATCTTTGAATATCAACAAATGTTGCATTGTTTCATACAATAAATGTGCTAACAGCATATTATTCAATTATAATTTGAATAATTGTGTTCTAATTCGTAATAACGAAATTAAAGATTTGGGGGTTATTTTTGACACTAAACTAAATTTCAAATGTCATTATGATTATATTATTGCTAAATCATATTCCATGCTGGGATTTATAAAAAGGCATCCGCAGATTTTTAAAGATCCTTTAACGATAAAATCATTATATATTTCTTTGGTTCGAAGTATAATTGAATATTGCTCTATTGTTTGGAACCCGTACTATATTGAAAATTCAGACCGAATTGAAAGAGTTCAAAAGCATATGAGTAAATATGCGCTCAAAAAGCTTTATTGGCCTGATGGTCTTCCAACATATGAAGCTCGTCGTAAATTACTTGGCTTGCAATCCTTAAAAGACAGACGATCGCTAAGTTCTCTACTTTTCGTCTACAACGTGTTTTCAGGTAAAGTTAATTGCATGGAACTGTCAAATCTCTTCCAAATTTATGACGCGCCAAGGGATTTGAGACGAGCCCGTTTGTTCGAGGAAAATCTTCACAGGACCAATTATGCTAATAATGAGCCAATAGCAAGATGCAAACGCTTATGCAACAGTCTCTCACACATTTTAAAATTTAATGTGTCAGAACATCAATTTAGACTAATATTGTTCACTGTTTTTAATTAGCCTCTAGTGTAGTTTTAAGATATAAATATATGTATAGTCTGTAAGATTTAATAAATCAGTAGACTGAAATAAATGAAATTTATAAAGTATGTGCACAAGATACATGAACCAATAAAAAAGTTCGTAAATGTCATGAAAAAAATTCAAGGGGAACATGAATCACTAATAGTTTTGGGGATAAAATTCATGTAGAAATACGTGAAGAACAAGAACAATTCATGAGCTAATTGACAAAAATTCAAAGGCAGCAAGAATAGTTCATAAGATAAGAGTAAAAAATTAATGAAAATAATTTACTTATACAATGGAAGCGTGAACTACTGAAGTTTATTAGTTTATTAGGACTAGTCGGTCTTCACGCAAATAAAAAATCTGTTAAATTGGGTTAAAATACTCCTTAGCTCATTTTTATAAAGCTAAGTCTACAGCTTCTAAATGAGGAGGTCCATAACAAAACGCAATTATTACACCACAACATTTTTTTTGAATAAACGACGAAATGTAATTAAAGCCAGTAGGATATACATTGGAATTGTTGCATTTTGATCTGAACCATCATTTGGAATTGAACAACGGCCAATACCCTTGGCATGACAAATAACAATGGCTACATAGATATTAATATGTTGAATGGATTCATTAAAAAAATCAAAAAACTTAAAAAGTGTTATTATTGCATTTTGTTATGGACCTCCTCTAATCTTGTCCAAAGTAATTTATAATAAAATTGTGTAAGAAAAATGTTCATAAATATTGGTACTCTTCAACTATGTACTTTGAAGTGTATTTCAACACGTGTTTATTAGTTCTATTTCATGTGCTTCTTTTATTATGCTTCATTTGATTTCTCCCATACAAATCTTGGTATCCGTTTTTAGCCAACTTCCCGATAAGTTAGAGGCTTGAAACTTAAATTGTAGCTTAGAACTGAATGACAACACAGTTTTATTGAAAAATTATCTTACAAATATCGAAAATGAAAATATCATCGAAAACTTATTGGAAACTACAGAAAAATTTTCGATAAGTAAGCTAGAAATTATCGGGAATTATCTTTACGTTCTCGAAAAATTATCGAGAACTTTTTGAAATTTTGGTTTGAAACTAAATTTTTTGTTCCAAGTATCATTAAAGCCAGAATATACCAAGAAATTATATTGATAAAAACATGAATTCTTTAAAATCGATTGTAAAATTTTTCACAAGACTAAAAAGAATAAATATGTAATTAGAATTATATGAAAAATTCAAACGGTTAAAATAAAAATTATTTTTATTTCTATTTCTTCTCAAGTTCGAATTTTTCATATATGTTGTAATTTCATATTTACGCGCATATCTTGAAAACGGTAACTCTTTTGGTAAAAATGTTAAGGACAGTTTTGAAGGATCTACAATTTCCATCTGAATGATTTTACTCTAGGGCTTACATTACCGAAGTTACCATCTTTGGTAATCTTTGAATCCGAATATCTTTGGATGCGCACATGTAATTGAAGTGATCTTTTCAGAGGTAGGTTATTTTATTTTACTTAAGGTGTGTGCAAAAATTCAGCAAAATCTGATTGTTTTTGAAGACAAATGCAAAGTAACTGAACTATTCAAAATTTTGTTTTTTATTAAAAAAGCCCTGTTTTCGAAGAAATAATTAACCCTCTTACACAACTCTTTGAGCAAAAAATGGTCTTAAAATGTAAAGAACCATCCATTGCAAATATTTAGATACAGTTACTTCATAGGATTTAAATTTAGTTTAAGAAAAAACTTGTGATTTTAAGGTGAAATTTGACCTTGAATTTCTCTCTTATTTGACCTAATCCGATAAAACTGAGTATGACGGCATAATATATAGACCATGCACTACTAGAGACCATTGAGATATTTGAAGTTATTTTTTCGTGTCGCATTGTGTTATCGATTTGTTCGAAAAATATGTCCGAAAAATTTTCTACCTTAATCGATAAATTATATCATTTTATTATCAATCATCATATTAATTACATTTGTAGCATTATTATTAATTGAACTGTATACGCACTTATTTGGGTGGGCATGACAACCCGTGTTCGGCTTATGTCCGACTTCATCAGCTCTCGCTATTGAACACTTTCACAATTTTTTTATGAATTTCTGTTGCTGATAGACCGTTCAAACCAAAGAATGTCAACTTCAAATGGCTTGTGAACAAAGAATGAGTAGAGATATCGATATTAAATTGACACCTGGGTTTTCACCTGGGGCTTATATTCGACCATTTTTTGTTTGTCTATTTATAATTGAAGCACTAAGAGCAACAACCGGATAACTTCACTTTATAAAATTTTGTGGAAAATAAAAAAAAAATCGTAAAAATAAAGAAACTGGAATTTTTTGAAAGATAAACATAAAAACATATTCATTGAGTTGAAGAAAACCATGACTCAATAATTTATAAGGTTATCCCGATATTTGACATACCCTTATTTTTTGTAAACAAAAAAATATTCTCTTTCGAAAATGAATGACAAACAGGGTTTTGTGGTCTCCTCAAAAAAAATTTATGTTTCAGTGTTGTGCTGTGTTTTTTTTTTAATAAAAAAGTATGTGTTTTCAATATTTTACTGCTTAAAAAAAACAAAATAAGTATGCATTGCTTTCGTTGAATTTTTTAAGGCAATTAATTCGTAAAAATATTTCAAGCTTGGAATGTGTGAAGTCGCAGAACCTAAAAAAATCATCTGATGGATGCTTCAAAAATACAAAAGTAGCAGAAAATGTATTGACTTCAAATTTTAAGATATATTGTACTGAAAAATAGTACGATATTCAAGCACCTGTGGGATTTTTGTGTCATTAAAAATGCTCTCCTCTTCAAATAAGGGTATCTATCTCCATTTTCGTGAGAAGACGTCAAATATCGGGATAACCTTATAAATTATTGAGTCATGAAGAAAACTAAAAAAATAAACTATTTGTCATTAAAAAACTAATAATAAAGATTGCAAATTAATCGGTTTTTACACCGTTCTTGATGAAAATTAATTCAGAGCCTTGTTGTTATCATCATATTCTGAATTTTCACTTTCTTGAAGATATTGCTGGGACTCGAGACTATTATAAAAGTGCCAAAGTACACAGAGAAAAATAGTGCCACATAAAATTTCTTCTTGAAACGTATTTAGAACAAGGGGCATGAAAGACGAAAGAGGAGAGATATTTTTTAAGAAGAAATCTTCTGGTTTTCCTCCAGAAAATCTTCTTAAATTTATTCAAAAAGATATCTTCTTAATTTCTTCTAAAATCCATATTTTCAAGACTTTTCAATAACAAGAAAGACGAAACAGGAGAGGTATTTTTTAAAAAGAAATCTTCTTGTTTTTAATTGCAAATTTTCTTTAATTTATTTAATAAAATACCTTCTTAATTTCTTCTTGAATCCATATTTTTAAGTCTTTTCAAAAACAAGGGGCATGAAAGGCGAAAGAAGAGAGGCATTTTTTAAGAAGAAAACTTCTTGTTTTTCAGCAATAATCTTCTTAAATTTATTAAATAAGATATCTTCCAATTTCTTCCAAAATCCATATTTGCAATACTTTTTTCAAATTCTAGACCTCCTGTATTGTTTATTCGTTATTTCTTATTTATTTATGCCATATTGAGAAGAAAAGCAAATCATGTTGAAAACTTTGTTGAGATTTTTTCTGAAAAAACCCAAAAAGAAAATCTAGTAGCTTATGAGATTTCTTCTTAAAAAAAAATTAAGAAGAAAACCTAGTAGTTGTACAAGATTTCTTTTTAAGGGGGAACATGACATCGGCCGTTTTTTTAAATAGAATTTTTTTATAATTTTGTATTTTAGTAAATATTCTTAAGATTCTAAGAACAAAATTTCATGGAAAAATTCAACATGGGTTCAAAAGTTACAGCCGGATTAGTGAGAGTGCCTTTTTAATTTTTTACCTTTTCTTTCTTTGTTCACAAACTTTGAACGCGTTTATCTCGAAACCATGTTTTTCGTACTTGTAACGGCACTAACGGGTTCATTTTTTGACGAAATTTTTTTTTTTTGTGTATTTTTTTAAACATGATTTGCTATCGTCATAACACGATTTTTTTTTTATTTTTTTTTTCGATTTTTTATGAATTTTTAAAGTCATTATTTTTTTCCAAAAAACACTCTCCAATTTGGAACATCACCAAAAATTTAAAAAAACCTTTTAAAAAAAGCTGCTATCATACGATAACCAAATTTGTTAAGATTTAAAAGTAATTTTTTTCCAAAACGGACAATTTTTGCGATTCCCAGCGCTGCAACCACGAGGCCCTGCTTTTTTCTCTACCGCCAGTTTGAAGCTCCATAAAACCATGTTGGAGTGAAAAATATATTTTTTTGATTTTTTTTTTTCTTGTAATTTGTTCAATTCTCTACAAATTTTGGAAAACTGTTTGTTTGTGACTGAGTTATGAATTTTTTAAAAAGGTCTTTTTTTCTCTGCCGCGAATGTTATGCTACTCCTTGAACAAAATCAAGAAGAAAACCTAGTAGCTGTATGATATTTCTTCTTAAATTAATTTAAGAAGACAAAGCCAATAACTTTTAGAAGACTATCTTCTTGGTTAAAAATCTTCTTAACTTTGTTCTACATTATTAGGTTTTTAAGTAATATTACCTTCCTTGACATAAAACAATCTTCGATATTTTGAAATGGTCTTTCTATACTTTTCTTATGAATAACATGAACAGATCAAAATGATTTCTTACATACTTCTACTTCATGCTGGAGCCCTCGTAAATAGTATTACTTAGTTTTGGCATTTTCTTACTTCATTTTCATTCGCAGAACGACGTCTTTGAACATAATTTGGATTCAATCCACACAAATATGCATCCTGTATTTCCTTATTTCCCAGTTCATAGAACTCCTCAACAATTTCCGCATGTAGAGGCCCGTATTTTGAAGCTTGATGTGTCTTCTTCGTCAGATTCATTTACATATTCTGAACCCGGTACTGAAAAGTCTTATTCAGTTTTACTCATTTTCACTTATTATTTAAACCAAATCACAGGTTAGAGCGACTTCAACAACTGTTGCACTTCAATACAATAAGTTTAACTAAATTACATCGCATACTCTCATCTAAAAGCACCGTTTAGCACCTATGAAAAGCTTATTTAGTGTGGTGCAGAAACAAGATAACTCCAGGAGTTGTCTTACTCTTGCTCCGTTTTGATATCAAAGAGAATTTCAAAACTGCTTTTGATTACTTTAGAGTCAAGATAATTGCATTTTCATTACACCGACTTAACTGAAATTTTTTCTCTTAATATCTGCATCAAAAAACAATTTTTGAAAAAATTTGTAGAGTTTTCAGTTTGTTGTCTTGGTGCTTCAATTAATATGTGCAGAATGAGCGAGATGGTTAAAATAGGTTCGAGGCTATACTTTTAACTGAATGGAAATATAAAACTTTTTCCTTTAAAGAAATTATTTTTGAATTTTATAAATTGCGTGCTACAGACTTAGAAAGAAAATCAAAAATACAAATTTGAGTTTAACTCTTTTTCTCTCTTTTTAAAATAAAAATAATTTTTACACCATATTTTGAGAAAACATCAAATTTTGTGGTCTCTTTTTAAAAGGCATAATTAAAATATAAACTAAAAAGTAACGGTAATTCGCAGGTTTTTTAAGTTAACTGATGAGATTTTCCAATTCTGAACATTCAATTTGAAGCAGTTTTTTCTCTCCCATTGTCATTTGGTTGAAGTATACGCTAAATAACTAACGACACTTATGATCAATTGTGTTGTGGGTGTTATTAAATGTTTGCACATATTTGACCGAGAACTGGACCTACATGTTTTATGCCGACTCCGAACGGCTAAAGTTCATGTTCTCAAGAAGCTTTACATGGCATTATTTACTCTCTGAGGTTTGCCATTGTCTGCAGAGTGGTGGTGACCGATCAGAAAAATTTTTTATTGAAAAAAACTTTTCGCCGCGATTGGGGATCGAACCCGGGCTCCGAGCATGCTAAGCCACACACTTAACCTGCATGCCACGGTCACCACGGCCGTGACCAGATATTAACATGGTAAGTCAAAATTTTGAATTCAAAACACCTTTTTTTTAAAAAATTTGACAATTCGGACATTCCAAACCTAATGCAAGTTTTTTCCAAAAATTTACCTCCTATAGGTTCTTATTTCACTTATAAGAATATAAGTTATGTGTTTTCGATAAAAGTAAAACCAATTTTTGATAAAAGTAAAAATCTTGAAGAAGGAGTCATTTCTAATAAATCATGTCTTCGTCATCTGTGCATTCGAAGAAGTGCTTTTATGAGATATGAGCAAATTAAATTTTTTTCAAAAAGTTGCCAACTCTAGCATAAAAATTCCAAAAATGTTTAATTTTTTTCAAAATCGCTTTACTGTAGCTTTTTAATGATTTTCATTTAAAAAATATGGTGGCAGATGACGGAGATATGATTTATAGGAAATGAATCCATTTCAAGATTTTTGCTTCTATCAAAAATTGTTATCTCGATCATTTTTGAAAAAATGGCGATAAAAAAACAATTAACTTATATTCTTATAAGTGAAAAAGGAACCTATAGCCAAATCTCAAGCAAATCGAAGAGCATGAAGCCAATCACGACTCGCATTAGGCGTGGAATTGCTGAATCGATGAATGCATAAAACTAAATTTTTTTAAGAAAATTTTTACTTTTGAGAAAAACTCAAATTCAACCAACTCAAAAGCTCTACCCCAAGCAAAATTTCCAAAAAAAGCGAGTTTTATAACAAACATTTTATTTCTCTCTTAAATCATATCATATCATAATATCATATTATGATGATTTTGGTAAGGTGGATATCGTATAATATCGTATAATTACGATATCGTATCGTAAAATGTATTGTAATAGTTATCGTATAATGGATATCGTGATCGTGTGATGATTGTGGTAATACAAATAAAGTGTAATGGAACAACATATGAGAATATGGTCTATTGGTGAAATATGATGTGGTGTTATGGTATGATAGATTGAATTGCTATTGATTGAAATGATTGATTGATTATGGTTGAAGTATGATAGATATGATATGAGTTTGGTAAGGTGGATATCGTATGATAAATGTGTTATAACGTTTATTTTGTTATAATGTTATTATCGATATAGGGAGATGTCAATGGTTTATTGATATTGATATTATAAATGTGGTATGAATATTTGCCATGATCGTTATCGTATGATAAGTATATTATCGTAGTATCTTGCGTAAATATGGCTATTTTGGTATTTTTGTGAGTCAATTGCGAAGACTAACAAGAAGTTAATCAAATTACTCGAAGGTACAATCGTAGAACAAGACAATTGAGCATGTATTGCATTTTATGTACTATTACCAATTTAAAAACATAAATATCACATTAGGTTTTTTATAAGACCAAAACGAATAGAAAAAAAATCAAATAAATTCATAAAAGCATTTTGACCGATTTTCATACGAGCAATTGTTTAACTCATATCACTCAAATGATCAAGAACTGAGTCTTCAACTTCAACTTCAGAATTGCGCTATAATATATTTTTGTAGAGTTTCGACATTATAATACACTGTTCATCAATTTTAATGCCATAAACTTTAATATTAAGGCACGAAAAATAATTGAATACTTCAAACGTTATGATTTTTCCAAAAAGTTTCGAAATAATCTTCTTAGTGCTGCTTTTTCTTGACAAATCAAGAATCAGAAAATGCAAAAGCTAAATATTTAAATACCACTTCAGATCAAACATAATAAATTTCAAGTAATAAATCCAAAGTAATTGAACCCCATTTGTGGTCTCTGCTCTGCGTTTCCGGTTGTTTTCAAGCAAAAAAACTGCTAAAATTATTATTCTCTTCTGTTTTTTTTCTTTTCTTTCTCTACTACCCATAATTTAAACTTTATGAATATTAGTCGGGGTTGACTTAAGACTGTCGAGTGTCAGTACAAGCGTAAAATTATGCAAATAAGCCAAAAATCTGGGCAGCTGTTGACGTCGTTAATGACTTGGATTCATAATTTCTTTGCAGCAAAACAAAAGAGTTACACAAAATAAACCTTTTCTTATTAATGAGAGTTTAATAACAATTAAGTGCTGGTTGCCACATCTTTTTGTGGCAACCAATTGTAGCCCACTCTAATGGAGTGTTTATTATTACTCAAAAATACGATGCTTTTTAAGCAAAACCATAAACCGCTAATTTTTAACTTGGAAATTTTAATGAGCGAAAATTTCATGCCTAATAGCGGACCGTCTCGAGCATGCTCTAATTTTGTCAATTATTTTATTTTAAGCTTAAAACTTTTCAGCACTCCCTTAAGTTGCCAAAGAATGTCCTTGAACACTGCTGATTGTATCGATTATAGCTTTGCTACAAACACATACAAAGAAGCCAAAAACCAAAAAAATAACCAAACAAAACAACCCTTATCTTGAAATACTTTTTAATGCTCTTCCCACTTAAATCTCTTTCCACTTCGCAGAACGCAACAATTATAATCCGGACTCGTTGTCTGCAGCTTTACTTCAACAGCTGCCGAATCCTTTAAACAACTCGAGACAGCAAAGATTCGTAGCTCCAGCACTTGGCACGAGTAACCAATTTAATAATAATCTACGTCTGAGAACACCACCACCCAACTACAATCATACGCCAGCAACACCACCACCTTCGTACACATCTAACCAAAGTTGTGTTGAAGTTCCGGCAGAGGTGTCAGCACTTCCGTTTGGCACGCAAGAACGTTCTGATGGCCAGCTCTATGCAGTAGTAGATGAGCAGGCGATTGCTGTGGAGCAACAACAGCAACAGCAACAACAACAACAACAACAACAACAACAATCATTAGCAAGGCCGTGTGGGTGGCAGCAGCGACGTCAGCAGTTGATTGTGGAACAGGAGGATGCTTCAAACCGTCATGCACGACAGACAGAGGCAGCAGCAGCAGCAGAAAAACGTGAGAGACAGCAACAGCAACAACAACAACAACGAAGACGTCGTCGACAACTCGCACAACGTATTGCAAATATTTACGACAGCAGCACAGATAGCAGCAGCAGCAACAGCAGTAGCAGAAGCAGCAGCCGTAGCAGCAACAGCGATAGCGAGTGCATCGTTGAAGTTGGACGTTCTTATCACCAACGTCGATATTCCAGTCGTGCCAGAGGCTTAAAAGGTGAGCAAAAAAAATTTTTTTTTAAATGTAATATTTAAGCTTATTTCAAAAATACTTTGATTTGAGATAAAATTTTATTACTTTAATATGAGCCAAATCTTGTTCCATCAAAAATTAAATAAACTGCAAAAAATTGCTCACAGCTTCGTCAATAAGCTACGTGACCAATTTTCAGTTTTTTATTACATTTACTTTCTGTTATTTCCTATTTTCTACCCCTATTCAACAAAAATAACGCAATTTTTGAAAAACATTCGCCATTTTTTTATCAAAATTATTTAAATCTAAAGTTCTAGCTAGAATAACAAATCTGCAGAAAAAAAATCTATTTCAATATTTTGTTTCAGATAACGTCAAGCGCCGAAATCATCCGCCACACAAAAATATTTTTGATATTTTGGACGCAAAAAATTTTTAAAAAACATGGAAATAAATTTTTTTTAAATTTTGTTAGTACAGTTAATGACAAAAAGCGCCACAACAAAATCTTTGCAGAAGCACTGCAGTCAACTTTTTGAATTGCGCGAGTAGCGTCCGACGAAACCATGTTCTAGTCTGCTCGGTTTGTTCTTCAATTGATTTTGTTGTTGTAGCAACCTGTTGCTTGATGAATTATTTGGCATAAAGCTCAAAATGTTATTCTTAAAGAATATGTTTTTTAAGAGTTTTAAACTAAAATTAACAAATTAAAATGCCACAATTTTATAACATACAGTATTTTATTTTGTTGTAAGAAAATATCCCCGAAATATACTTGGAAAATAAGGTTGGGGCACATAACTATATTCTTAAGAAATCTATTATTTTTATCATCAACAAAAGTTATTCTATCTATGATCCAAGAGTCAATGCTCTAAATCACCCATGCTTCTCAATGGAATTGAAGAAGCTGGAAGCTTTGTTAAGGATTCTTCGAAATCCTTTTTAGACCCAATCAGCTGTATCCGCATTTCTAATACAGAGAGATTCACCTCATCTTTGATGGAGTACTCTTAGGATCTAAGCAACTTTAAGACCACAATTCATAGATAGTCTAATACAAGAGAATGGTGACCAGATTTAAATCAAGAAATATACCGTAGAACCCTTCTTAACACTCCCTTCCCAGGTTCCGTTATTCAGAACGACCCCTATGCAAACCACTCTTACTTACCACTAGGAAAAGACAAATCTGCCAAGTAGAGAATCCTCGTATTGGTTAACCCATCAACAAATATGCAATTTGTCAGCAGTTAATTGGGATATGGACTCCTTCAAACCCTTAAAATCTGCTGGTGGAGATGGTATCTTTCCAGCTCTTCTGCAACAAGGTTCAGAACATCTAATACCCCTTTTATTAAAAAAATTCAGCCGAACAATATTTAAGACACAACTTGTCCACCAGACGGGTAATTCTACAAAGTCAGCGCTTAAAGACCTTGTTAGTACAGTTCCAAAAATCTATCCACTGCAAGGAAATATGTATTGTCACTTTCTTTGATATCAAAGAAGCTTTCAGTAACACGTCATATCAGTCCACTTGAAGGGCTCTTTAAAACCTCATAAGTCATAAGTCATAAGAAGGGATATTGACGACATTTGACGATATTGACAAAGAAACTGGGGTGAATGTAGTTGGGTATACCGATAATGTAACAAACATCATACGAGGCAGCTTTGGAACTACAGTGTCTGACGTTCTACAAGCAGCACTGAACACGGAACAGAGATGATGATACTTGCCCGGATATCTTTGAGAGAAAGAATATTTCTCCAAATCAGCAAACTATCTTAGAGTCGTCCTAGACAACAAACTGTTCTGGAACTTCTCCATAGACCAACACCTACGTAGACCTCTTTATGGACCTACAAAGTCATTTGCGGTAAGAACTGGGAAATAAGCCCTAAGATGTTGTACAATCTCTACACGTTGATCATTAAAACCACACTCTCATATACGTCTGTAGTGTGATGTTCGAAAACCCTAAAAGAATCAGCCATCAAGCGAAACAAGTTCAAAGATCTACAGGTATATGTATGACAGGCTGTATCAGGTCCACCCAAACTGCAGCACGCAGTGTAATCTTAGGGCTAACACCAATTCTCATACACATTCAGATGGAAGCTAAGCTCAGCCTGAATAGACTTTTCCATTTGGGTTACATTTTCCCAAAAATGTGGGATGATGACTGGCCTTGCATGCTATATGGACGATTCTAAAATGAAGAAAGTAACTGCAGCTAGTTTCTATGGAGGAAACTCCTATGACAGCCACTATTATAGCGTAGGTTAGTATACCATAATCTTCCAAGCGAAAATTATTGACATTAACAGGTGAATCAAACTGAACAGCCTTTATAATGTAAGAGCCAAAACGATTTTCGGCATTTCTGATAGTCAAATTTTGAAATCCAGACTAGTGTTAGAGACTTTCACCGCCTTCAGTGATCGGACTGCTCGTAATAACAAAATTTTCCTTCAATGGAATTCTGCCCACTGTAGCTATGACGGGAATGAGAAAGAGAACTTTCTAGCCAAACAGAGATCAGAATCACCCATTCACAGGAACGGAACCGTTCGGTGATGTTCGTATGAATCTCTTTAAGCAGCACGTCAAAAAACCCCATTCCACGAATCTCAAGATTCTTGGAAGAATTCTTTAGGAAAAATTTGCACTAAACTAATATTCCAAGGACTATCACATAATACTTGAACTTGAAGACATAAACTTTACTTGAAAAAAAAAACATCTTTTTGGATGAGGCTTTCCGAAACATTGTCATCATGGCTGGTTCGGAAAACCCAAGATTAGGTGTAGAGAATCTAATGCATTCTGAGCGTATAACTGTTTGGTGTGGTTTTTGAAGTAGCGCCATTTTTGTTCCATTTTTCTTTGAGAATGAGGATGACAATAATGTTACGATGAATGGAGAGCGCTTAATCACCTTCAGTGCAAATTTATTCAAAAACCAACCCTACAGAAGATATAATGTCTGTTCACGCTGAAATTCAAGCCTGACGGGGATGACCTGGACCTGATTGTTCTTTGAAAACAGCCCTGATTTTTTCATACTCTCTTCATGTCATAAATTTGGTACAACTATTTTAGTATGTTCGCCTATGATTAATGATCTGAAAATTAGCTATGAATTTAGATTGGAAATTGAAATATTGTTCACCACTGAAAACAGTACAATTTTTGTCATATAAGTGTCCTCGCCTTCAACTCTCAAAATTTGATATTGCCTTTAAGAAAAAATTCTCCACAGAAAAAAGGCTTAAATCTTTCATAAATTTCTTCGTCCAGGTCTGAGATTAGGTCGGTAGGAGAGAATCCTGAATTGTATTGCAACTTAAGCTATAAAATCTGGCCTGAAAAAAAAAAGGTTGAGCCTTTTCATTCTGGAATTAGGTTAGTTTACAGAAAGCCTGAATTATATCTTAAACTCAACCCTGAAATTACAACTACAAAATGGAGACATGTTTTTTTTCAATAATTCAGGTCTGAGTTCCGCTCTGAGTGCGACAGGCCTGAGTGAATTTTCTGCTGGGAAATTGTTATGATTGAATTAGCTATACTAGAAATTATTAAAAACTTATTACATTTTCAAATAATACAAAATATTTTTATCTATTCTACTCATCATTCAAGAGGTGCAATTCTTTTACTACAATATATTTCAACATCATTTCAACAAAAACATCATTTCATGAGAGGAAAAGAATTAAAACAATTTTTACTTCTAATTCTCGACTTCGTCATGTATAGTATATTTAGAGCATCATTTCACCTCCATAACATCTAGATCATCTAGCATTGATTTGCTCCAATTTACCCAGACGTTGTTTTCTTTTCTTTATTTTTCATTGCAACTATTTCTAATCAGTGTTCTGTTTTCTTATTATTATTCTTACAGATGCTTACTGCCCCGATTTGCTCAACGCTTGCTCTCTGATCCTAAACAGTCAGCAAACACATCAAAATAATTTATTCTCTACCGATACATCTTCGGAATGCTACTCAGACTATGTTGAACTAGATGAAATCCGTCCAGAGGTGCACACAAGGCAGCAACGCAGACTGCTAGACTATGCAAGCATTCAACAGTTTTCACAGCAACACTTGCAACAGGCACGCAGCACACCGGAACTTAGAGTGCAACAAGTGCAAGCAACAAATGCGCAACAATGTTCGACAGTTTTGCAACGAGAGCGACGAGAAGTGCGCGAAGCGTTAAATTTAGCAACAGCAGACGTTCACATCGATGTAGAACTAAAAACAAGCCAAAGACAAGCAGAACAGGAAATGGGTCAACACCTAAGCCTACGCAGGCCGCGCATTTCACTTACCTGGGTTTTAAGGGAACAACAGCAACAGCTACAACAGCAGCAGCAGCAGCAAACGCAGCAACAGCAACAAGATCAGTGTGTGGAAGAAAAGAACGCGGAGCTAAACGGTTGCGCGCCAACCGTAAACGGCAACAATAACAATGGTGGTGCCTACATCATGACCGAAGACGGTAAAAATAACGAAACTCAGTCAATCATCAATACCACTACAATAACAACAACAACAACGAAGCGGCGCCATAAAGTAAAGAAGTCAGCAGGTGCCAACGAACAGCTCAATGGCTATGCAACCACCCCAAGTGCACATCCGGCACCTAACGTTGCCACCCAAAAATTTTTCAGCAATCAAAACCTGCTCGACTATCAGGAAAAACGCGATGCTTCCAAAGAGCTTTTCTTCGTCTGCACACCACAACGCTTGCAGCTGAACGGCGGCGATACAAGCGAGGCGCTAGCTTTGGCCAAACGACGCAACGACATCAAGAAAAAGTTCGCTGCCAAAATGGCAACGCTGCAGTGCAGCAGTCGTCGAGCAGATGGTGCCGAAGCGGCAGCAACGCTGGCGAATGGCAACATTTTGGAACGAGATGCGCTGACAATGCGTTCACTCAAAGGCACCTACTCAGAACCTAGCCTCATTGCCGCTTCCGAGGGCAATCATCGACGACATCGGCATCGCAAGCGACGCGAGCGCAGTCGCGTACAAAAATTTGGCTACGAGATACGCAACGTTGACGAATTTCTTTCCAAATGCTCGCTCTCCTCGCCAGCCAACATACCCGTGGTGCTATCCACTTCAAGCACTCTCTATCAGACGCGTCCAGGTGGCTATCAAACGGAGATTCCACTGCCGCTGGGCATGGTTGTCAATGCTGTGTTCAAAAATCAAAACTGGCTGTATGTGCAGACGCCACACGCCGAAGAGGGTTATGTGGGCTATGCTTGCTGCTTGCCGTTGGGCATTTTGCCACCATCAGCACGTGGTGGCGGCGGACACAGCAATAGTTCTAGCGCCAAGCCAACACCCTGTTGGGAGTCAAATGGCGATGTTTTTCCGCGACCCTGCGGCAACATGACTGACTCAGAGAAAGAAATACGACTGCGTGGCGGCACGCGTTCCGATGGCGCACGTACGCCGCGTGGCAAACGCTGTACTGCAGATACAATCGATGCGTCGGATAGCGTAACGGTTACAGCTCAAGCTAGCTACTGTGAGCAGCGTGTCGACAAGTTGTATTTGCGTGCCGCTTCACAGCCAAAACTGGCTGAGAAGGCCTTTGCTCAGCTGCGTGCGACAAAAGCAGTGGCAGCGACAAATGTCGCCGCTGCCAAGGCAGCCGCAGGCAATGCCTCAAATGATGAGTACGTGGTGTTGCAGCAACAAAAGTCCAAGCTGCACGTGCAAAAGCATCTGCAGCAGCAACAGCAACAATTGTTGGTGAAACAGCAGCAACAGCAACAGCATTACGTCAAGTCTCCGCCCATAACCAACGGTTACAATGGCCAACACTTGCATCCCAGCAACGTCAATGGAAATGTCATAAATTTGCCACGTAGTAGTAGCGTCAATTCACATCAAATCGCGCTGCATGCCGTTAAAAACGCATTTTCACAGCATAGTTTGCGTCAGACGCTTGTCGCCATCAATACCGACTACAAGGCAGAAGGCATTAGTGTAGAGAAAGGCGAAATTGTCACACTATGCGAGTGTCGCGAGTCCAAAGATCATCGACAGTGGTTCTACGTGAAGACACGCGATGGACGTGAGGGTTACATTCCGGCCGAGGTGGCCGGTCATGGCTATCTGTAGGTGGGGTTTAATGGAATACAAAACGTCAAGATTTTCACAGCACACATTTAAAGACACTCTGAGAAATGAACTGTCCTCTTGTACCTTCCGACTGGGCACAAAAATCTCTGATTTAGATGAAAGGATACTTCTACAAGAGGATATATTCATAAAAGATAACTACAAAAATGTTATTCAATTTCAAAAGGATAATCACAGACATAAATGTCTAGTTTTCACTATGTCCTTTTCAACGGTCAGTTCTTATCAGTCTAATGAAAAATACCTTGTCGAGAAACAATAAAATCTAATCTATTGACATATTTTTAGGCGTTGAAGTTTTATGTCAAATCGAAAATGACTTAGTGAAAACCAGACATAACTCCATTTTTGCTTTTAAGCATAATTTTTATTACTATTTCAGTGTTGTAAATTTAAAAAACAAAAAAACATTTTTCACACCACATCCTCTAAACTCTGGATGAAACCAAATCTGTATTTAAAGCTTAACAAACATTTTATTTTTCATCAATCATATTCCTAATGTAAGATTGTGTGAATTTCTATGTTTAAGCTGGAGGGTCAATTCCCGTTCTGTGAAGTGATAAAATTCAAAAGTTTTAAATCGTCTTACACTTTTTTAGGAATATTAAAAGAAAATTCATTGTATTTTATTGAACTTTTTTATTTTATCACTTCACAGCATGGAAATCGTTGGCCTAATGATAATGTTGATGTTAAAGTACTCTTAAGTGTATTCACAGAATAACAAAAAAAACGAAAACTATACAATTCTAGATTTATGTAATTATTTATAAATAGCTGTAAGTTGCATTCATTCCAGTCGCTTAGCGTTTAATTAGCTGCTAATTTTTATTTATTTATAAGTAACACATCGTATTCTAATATTATTAAAAAAAAAAATAAAAACTTATTAATTATGACGATGTTGGTGATGTTAAGAAAACAAGAAAAAGTATTCAAATAAACTCAAATTTATCATGAAATGAATTTCAACGATTTGTTTTAATAAAAAATTAGTATAAAAGATCACGTCCTACAACAAGTCGCATTGGAAATAATAACGAAAATGTTGCCATATTATTTGCGATTTGATTATTTTGGATGCGACACGACAAGTCGGATTTTCATACATTTTTAATTATTATATATAGAATTATCACAAACAAACCAACAATCAACACAAAAACCATGAGAACGAACAACAAACATTTAAAAATTAAACGAAAACATTAAAAAAATGGCGATATTCTCACTTTTGTCGTGTGACAAATTAGAAACAGATCCATACCGACGACAGCAACTTTGTTCGTTGCAACATTTTCACCACATTCACCTCCATAAGAAACACATGGAAATAATAGCCCATCCACAATGACGACAACGGGCGTCGAGCGTCAAACGTCACTTTTATTTTAAATGTATTTCCTATGGGACGAAATTTTGGAGACAATCGCGACGACATTGTTGCCCGACATCAAATGTCGCTGTAGCCAGCTTCAATTTAATTCTAAATTGGCGTCGAAAACAGACGACAAAAAGAAATTCAGCCATTGTTTGCATTCTTGTTTTTTTCGTGCTGGCTGCTCGAGTACTCGTTTCTATAGTTAATTTATATATTTAATTGCAAACTTTGATGTGAGTTTATTAAATAATATAATTTCATTTAAATTCAATTCAATAACCTGAAAAAATATTGCTGATTAAAAATCTTGCCAATTATTGAAAAATAATTTCTTCGCTTTTAATTTTTATTTCTTTTTGAATAAAACTTAATGTTTTTTCGTTTTTGAGTTTGTACTTAGTTTCGAGTAGTGTTTAAGTTAATATCAACTTTTATCAAAAAAACATAATTTCAATTAAAATAATTTTTTGTAAATGTCAAAAGCACTTTCTGCTGAAGCTTGTTGTTGTCGCGTTTAAAAAATTCAAGTCGCCCGAAATTTATCTACAACGACAGAGTGGAGAGCTGTCGTTCGTCGCCCGTTGTCGTCATTGTGTATGGGCTATAAATTTGACATCTGAAGCATTGTTGCAGTCGTTGTCAAAGTTTTTAGGCTATAATTAATTAGCGGACGATATTACAACATTTTTACATTCACATCGCATATAGTTATGTTACAGTCGTCGGTCAATGTGTGATAAATATAACATAAATTTTCTAAGCATACTTTCAGGCTGACAATTTTATAGCCTAATAAAAGCACTGTTATAGCAAGAACAAACAGTTTGAGCGATATTGGGTGTAGAGCAGAATGCTTGTCTTTTATGTATTAAGATAAAGTTCATCATAACATAAATAATATTTTAATTTTAATATATTTATTGCAATTTAAGGGGGGACATGAAATTTGCCGTTTTTTTTTAATCGACCTTTTATAATTTTGTATTTTAGTTAATATTCTTAAAAATATTCATGGAAAAATTCCTACGGATTCAAAAGTTACAGCCGGATTAGTGAGAGCGCAATTTTAATTTTCGACTTGTTTTTTCTTTTTTCACTAACTTTGAACGCGTTTATCTCGAAACCATGTTGTTCGTACTGGTTGCGGCACTTTTCATTCATTTTATGAAAAAGTCATTTTTTTCCAGATCGGACAATTTTTGCGACTCCCAGCGCTGCAACCACGAGGCCCCGTTTTTTTTCTCTGCCGCCAGTTTGAAGTTCTATAAAACTATGTTGGAGTGGAAAATTTTTTTTTTTAATTTTTTTTCTTGTAATTTGTTCAATTCTCTACAACAATAAAAATTTTGGAAAAATGTTTGGTTTTGACTGAGTTATGAATTTTTTAAAAAATGTCTGTTTTCTCTGCCGCGAATGTTATGTCCCACCTTAATACAAAACTCACAAAAAGTTGTTTCGTTTAATTTTTATAATCTTTACACGGCTGTAAAAATTTCGGTGAATCAAAGCTAAGAAAAAAAAATTTTTTAGGACATTAAAAAAAGCTCTCGAAGAGTACCAGGGGCCTTACTCTGTAACGCGATTCGAAAGTTAAATTGTTCGAATTCGGAATTATGATACTCTGCAAATCGATTTTCGAATTCAATATTTTGACATATCTTCTGTTTCTTTACACTTATTTTCGCATTTTTGGCGTTTAAAAGTCAGTAATACGAACTTTAACTGAATATTTGATGAAACGATAAGTTAAATCAATGTCACGAATGCAAAAGAGTAACACAGTGCGATTTAACTTTCGAATCGCATTTAATTTTCGAATCGCATAACTTTTCGATTCACGTTACAGAGTAAGGCCCCAGTTGGTTGAGAATTCAAATAAAATAGTTTTGTAATAAAGTAAGAGATCGGAAGCATCCTTTTCGAATTTACGATTAACAAGAAATACGAATAACATAAACAGAAATTCGCTCAGGAAATTAAAACACCCTTTGACGAAAACACAAATGGAGCTTTTAATGCTCATGTGCAGTATTAAGTCAAATTGAATCATTGCAACTTTTATGATTTATGTGGATTCCTTGGACAAAATCTTATCATTCTAAAGGAAATTTAAAATAAGCTTCCACTTACAGGATATGTGAAACTATTTTAAATTAAACGGCGAAAAATACAACTAAATTTGGTGTTTCTCAAATATTTCATAAACAGAAATTGGTGCCAAAGAATCAAAATTTCCGTAGGACAATAAGTTTTCGAGATGTGCAACGAAAAAAGGTTAGTTAAATCGGTGTTTCAAAAATGCCTCGCAAAAAGGAATGTCTTTATTGTACTAATGTAAAAAAAGGGGAAAAAAGGCCCATAAAACAGGGCTTTAGATGGTTAAAATGTCCCACAAAAATATTTGTCATAAAATTCTACTATAAGTCTCTGAATACACTAAAGCCCAAATTCAACTTGAACGCCAGATATAAGTGAAAACTTACAATCTGTTTAAGGGTTAATTCGGGACTTATTTATAATTGGTGCTATAATAAATATGTCTGGGGTTAAGTTGAATTATGGGCTCTGGTGTATTCAGAGAAATATAGTATAACTTTATGACAAATATTCTTATAGAACATTTTTGCCCTCTAAAGCCCTTTTTTATGTGCCTTTTTTGGAATGGGACAAAAAAGACCCTTACACTGAAGAATTAGAAGGTTAAAATGTTATAGAAAATGTTCTACAAAAATGTTCCTCGTAGTTTTTTACATAAATTTTCGAAACACATCCCATAGCTAAAGTGTAAAGGTCACATGGTTTCCTATTACGATTCACCAAAAGTATTTGTAAAAAGGGGGGAAAAATTAAAAACCCCCTAAAATAAAACTCAGACGTGAACTTCCAAAACACGGATACAAGTCTATTTTATTCATTTTTTTTATTTGTTCTCTAACAGAATTTGTTGTCGTGACCTTGTCATTTTTTATTGTTTTGTGTAACACAAGTTCGAAAAGAAAGATTAATATTTCGTCGCAAGATACCGTGTCAAAAATGTCCACTTCAATATTAATTTTTAAGAAAACCAAATGTTTTTAAACTTTACTCAACGTGGTATTGAGGACAATAATACCCAAAGAATCAGCATGTCAGCAGCTTGTCTGTGGACCAAAAAGTCAGCACTTGATTTGCTGTGCACGAACTTAAAAAAGGGAGCTTAAAAAATGTATCTCTTCCTATTCTATTCTATCTCCTTCTTTAGCTTTCCAAATTTCTCTTAGAGGTAGGCAAAACTGAAAAGAATGCAATGAAGTGCTGACTCAAAGCTTTCCAAGAGGGGTCTTTTGAAGCAAGTCAGAGTGAGCTTCATCACACGTGGGGTCAGCGCCTTCGGAGTGCTTTTTCCCCGATATGTATAATAAGTATATAGTATAATAAGAAAGTTCAAAATACTTTTTACTACTGGCGTAGGTACGTTTTCGTGGAAATGCCGACGACAATTTTTAAGGCTCAAAAATTAACCATAATAAGGATCATAAAATTTCACTGTACTCTATACAGATGTCAAGTTCATCAAATTCTGTCCAAAAAGTCTTTTAACATGATATAATAGCAAAAATAAGGTCCAATCCTTTCCACAGCACAAGGTCACTTTTTGGGATTGCAATGAAGTCTCTTGAAGCACATATAGTTTTGTTGCTGTATGCCTTGGCACCGTTAAAAAACAGGAATACTAGCTATTTTGACCCCCTAAAACCAGTATTATTACCTGCTTCGTTTAAACATAATCTCTGAGCGAATCAATTTTGTTTTTCAAGCTTCAAAAAAATTCAACCAATGTATGATAAATAAAATTCTTATTGTAAATATTAAACATAAAAAAGAAATTAGTGACGATTATTTTATTTTGAATGTGCTTCAAACATTTTATTCAAGTCTAATACATGAATAGTTTTCAACTATATATTTATGTATTTTTAAAATGTTTATTATATATTTTTTATATTAAATGCTACATTTCAATATCAATACTCATTTCATTTTTTTTTTTTTTTTGCAATTCATGCAATTCTGTTATACACAAATACTTGGCAGCTTGACTGTCCAAATTTAATGTTAACAAAACATGTCATATTTCTAAGTCAAAATTTGGCCAACACTTCAAATGTTTTAAGGTAAAAGGGTATAAGTTATTGTATGTATGCATGTAAATAAAATTTTATATGAGCTTTTATATGCTGTAAAAATATATGTATATGTATGTATAAATATAGATCTTAATATTATATATATCATTTAAAATTTGCTTAAATTGCTTACTGTTACAGTTAAAAGGCTTTAAAACTATTTAAAAATGTATCATCATGTTATGAGTTTACTTTAAAAGTCTCAAATACCAGAGCAGTTCGGGATTTTTAACAAAGTTTGAAAAGATTTAAGATTATTTATTCGACTTTAAGATGTTAAATTCTCACTCCTAGACATTATTAATTGATTGCTTAAATTTACACAAAAAGGTAGAGGGGTTTAGAATGGGGGCAGGGATCAGGTTTTTATAATCTTTGTTTTACATTAATTTTAGATCTAAGAGAAATTAAAGCTAAATAACAATTTTACTAACAAATTGAGACTTAAATGCTAACTTATTTATAAGTAGATTACAAATTTTTATTAAAAAAAAATGTAACTTCTTTGCATGTTGATAAGAAGTTTGCAATTTTTTATAAAAAAATTAAACTGAACTACAGATATTTTCTACTTCGCTGATTTTAAGCAATTCTTATTGAGTTTACAATAAGAAAAGTAAAAATCGAATTATCTTTCTAATGTATAAACTTGTATATGAATGTATGTATATTTCTTTATGTTAAATTTGGCTTAAAATTGAGCAAAAATGTTCTTGAATATATTTATGTTTTAAGTGATTTTTAAATCAAGAAGATCGCTAAAGGAAACAATAAAAAATGCAGACTAAATATGTAGAGAAAAATTAATGCTTGAATAATGCTTATGTGGAAAAATTTTATAAATATATACTATATTAACAAAACTTAATACAAAATAAAATATAAAAAATATATAGTTACATAAATCATATAATTACAGAGCAATTATATTAAAATATATTATTACAAAATAAAAAGTTCGCTTGCACAAGAGAACTACTTCGATGAGATATCGAAATGTTTAAATATTTATCAATATATAAATTAATTAAATTAAATTTTTCGATCTTGACTCGAGTTATTTAAAGAAGTGCTGGTAGATATATTCATGTTATCACAAATGCTATTGTCACATGACATTTCCGCATTTTCTGAAATTGTAGCAACATCAGCAGGCGCAGCGGCAACAGTAGTTATAGCAACATTTGGCTTAACGAGCAAATTAATGGCCTTCAAATTGCTGGGCTTCTCCTCATCTTGGTTTATATTGAGCAAAGCATCGTTCATGCGATGATAGTGTGGCTTTTGAGATGTGCTAGGACGCGAGTAGTCCAAGTGATCGTATTCATCTGTGAATAGCGAATATAGAAATTAGCAAATTGAATAAAATAAGTATATTCGTTTATAAATATGGCAATTTTTATATATAAGCTCTTTAGGATACTACAAAACATATTTCCAAAAATGCAAGAAACATAAATCTGAAAATAAGCTAATTATTAGATTTTTTGACAACTATTCACAATGTGATTTTTTGACAAAACAAAACTTACAACTTTCTAATTACATAGTTTTTTATCTAAACCTTAAACGATAACGTTTACTCATTTTTCGGCATTAAAATTGACTTAAGCAGCAATCTTGTGTAGAAAATATAAGGAATGCTCAAATAAAAGTTTAAGCTAAAACTTATAAGCACTGAGCCTGCTTCATTGAGATTCCTAATAAACATTTTTAAGAGCGCTCATTTTTATGACTCTTAAAAGAGGGTATTTTCTGACGATATTATGAGCGCTCACAATTTTGAGTCCGAAAAGAGTCTTATTTATGAATCTTTTATGAGCGCACATAATTATGAGTCCTAAAAGACTCTTATTTAAGAGCCTTTTATGAGCGCACATAATTATGAGTTCTAAAAGACTCTTATTTAAGAGCCTTTTATGAGCGCACATAATTATGAGTCCTAAAAGACTCTTATTTAAGAGCCTTTTATGAGCGCACATAATTATGAGTCCTAAAAGACTCTTATTTAAGAGCCTTTTATGAGCGCACATAATTATGAGTCCTAAAAGACTCTTATTTAAGAGCCTCTTATGAGCGCACATAATTATGAGTCCTAAAAGACTCTTATTTAAGAGCCTTTTATGAGCGCACATAATTATGAGTCCAAAAAGACTCTTATTTATGAATCTTTTATGAGCGCACATAATTATGAGTCCTAAAAGACTCTTATTTATGAACGTTTTATGAGCGCACATTATTATGACTCCGAAAAGACTCTTATTTATGAACGTTTTATGAGCGTACATTATTATGACTCCGAAAAGACTCTTATTTATGAACGTTTTATGAGCGCACATTATTATGACTCCGAAAAGACTCTTATTTATGAACGTTTTATGAGCGCACATTATTATGACTCCGAAAAGACTCTTATTTATGAACGTTTTATGAGCGCTCATATTATCACTAAGCCACTTATATATAATTCAGAGCAACTTTTTCGATAAACAGCTTTGTTAAATACAATTTTTCAGAAGCATTTGTTATTTCAATACACAGCGTAAAGTCAACACTTTGGAAATTATGCAAGAGATCGAAACTTCCGATGAAAGAAAATTTATATGTTATGGTTTAAGAATTTAAAATAAACACAAATAATTATAAAACGAAAAAGAATCTATTGTTTTTGTTTTTAAAGAGCCATAAAAGACTCTAAAATATGACTTTTATAAGACTCCGAAAACACTCATAATTCTGACTCTTATAACACACATATTCCGGACTCTTATAAGAGTCATATTTCGGACTCAGATCTGTGTGCCCTTCCAGGAAGGGAAACACGCTCATATAAGGCTCTTTTATGAGCATTTTATGAGCTCATAAATTAGAGTCTTTAAAGGCTCTTAAAGGACTCATAATATTTGTTTATTATGAGTCATAAAAGCATCATAATTTTTGTTTTTTAAGAGTCATAAAAGACTCTTAAATATGACTCTTATAAGACTCCGAAAACACTCATAATTCTGACTCTTATAACACACATATTTTGGACTCTTATAAGAGTCATATTTCGGACTCAGATCTGTGTGCCCTTCCAGGAAGGGAAACACGCTCTTATCGGAGTCTTTTATGAGCTCATTATGAGCGCTCAGACTCATATATATGAGTCTTAAAAGAGTCATAAAAGACTCATAATGTTTGCTGGGTTTTTATTATTTAAGGCAACAAAAATTTCGGATTTTTCATATAAATAAAAAAAGTCAATTTTGCAGTTCATTGATAACTTAGTTTTTAATGAGAATTTAACAGAAACAACAACAGGCTGATTCCACACAACTGAGAAATGAAAACATGAATTCTGAAATGCATTAAATTGAAGTTATTTTTGCCTTTCGCATTAAAATGGAATATAAAGTAAGTCCTGTTGAAAATCTATTTTAAGTATTTTCCAATGTCCAATCCTTGTGACGAGTAGTCAACTTGGGCACTTGTTTCATTTTATCAAATTGAAGTGTCTGGCTCCGTTTATGGTCCAGATAGTGGTCTTAGACAGTGGAAAGTGAAACATGCACCTGAAAAGGAACGCAATTGTGTAATAGACACCGGTGGGCTGCTAGGTTGAGCAAAATCTTTCTCCCAGTTCGATCATCAACGTAGTGGGGGTTCATATCCGAGGCTGGTTTGGTTTTCATTAGGAATTTATAATGTGATGGGGACCCAAACCCTACACACATTCCATTTTTAATGTTTTTCAGTGACCTCTCAAGTTTACAGTCTAGAGGAGACAGTAAGTAAGTAAGTTCGCCCATCAATCAGTCTTTGGCGTCCAGAGTGCTTTGTAATGTCATATTAATTTAATTTTTTTACTTCGCAGAGACTACTATTTGGACTACTATTGGAGTGCGGTTTTAGAATGTTCTGGGATAAGTAACGATAGGATGGGATGAGGGTTCTCAGATATTTTAACGTGACCAATAATAAAAAAGGACCTATTGAGAATACTCGGCATAAAAAGTTATTTTGAAAAAAAAACTTTTGAGTATGCTGGTCTAGTACTGGCCGAAATATGGTCTGAATTAAAATTAGATAATCACAATGTTAAAGCGGAATATATTTATATCTAATAATGTATGACATTCCAATCACGTACGTGAAAGCCAGGATTTACTCCTGGTTAAATTGTAATTACAATAAAATATATCAATAATATTTATATATCTAGCATAAAGTTTATTTTTTAATTTTGAATCCTTTTTGAATTATTTGATTTGTTCTATTTTATTTCAGTTCCTTAAGTGCGATGATTCGAGTTACAGTTCTCTTTACCGCAGCAGTTTAAGAAAATCTTGTTCCAAAAATTTCTTTCAGCACCTTTTACATTAACACAAGAACACAGAATACGTCTGAAAAAAATTTGCGTCCTTGCTACAATGTCAGGCTTTGACGTTAAGGCCTGTATATTCTCGATCAAAGGAGATTCCATACGACTAGTACTGTTCTTCGCAGAATGGGGAATTCAGTTCAAGATCGTGTCCTACCTGCGGCTTGTATTTCGCTTTAAAAACATCGATGCATTCTCATAAGACTGTTTTATTTAATTTTAAATAAATCGGAATTAAAGGTACTATTTCAAGGAAACATATTCACAAAAACACTGAACTTAGTGGATAAATAAGGATACACCTGAATGGGTCGACATGGAATCCGTTGAAGAACTCTTTTGCGAAGAATTCCCAAAGTTGCCAGCTTCTTCAATTCCAGTGATTAAGAGCATCGACTCTTGTTTGAAGATGGTATAGTTTTAATTGATGGAAATAATTGATTTTTAAAATTAATTGAACGATTTTTTGCACTTTCTCAGCAATAACCGAAATACTACCGAGAAATTACGTTACTTTATAGGGAAAGGAGAGGTGTTTTGAAAAGCACTACGAAGAGTAAGTGAGGGGTTTGGGGGCTTCAAAAAATTTGAAAATCGGTCACGTAGAGAATGAACGACCACTAATGTGTAATATAAAAATTCAGTATACTATATCGTATAGATTTTTATGAATTAAGTCCAACCAAAACTTGTTGGCCACAAACTTAAATAGGCTTTTATTTAAAAATTTAAAGCAATGCATTAAAGAAAATATAAAATTGTTATGAAAGCTTATTAAGAGTTCGAGGTCAAGCACTTAATTGAAAACAACAACAACTAACTAACATCATAAGCAACAACTCTGTATAGAGCAATCACAAAGCTTGACTAGACAGTGCTGTTTTCTGGCTGCTATGCGAACTGAACAGAAGTGTTGCGTGATTTTTAAAATAGGTTGTACCAAAAGTAGAAAAAAGCTGGAACAAAACTAGCTCTAACAGGAACTGGTAAATTAAAATTTATTTATGGACTTTAACTTAAATGGTTTAAAAAATTAACTCTTATTAAGGAAAAATTTAAAAATATTTTCAGTTTAAGCCAAAAATTTGTATACTGTAGAAATTGCCGGTGAAATTTTTTACCCAAAATATTTTTATATTTTTTTTTTTTACTTCGTAATTTTTTAATCTAGACCACTCATATACTTTGTTTTTAAAACAAATTTTTCTGTTAAAAATCCAGTTACTATTGATGCTTTTTCTAGTAAGCTAATCAAAAATAATATTTTTCAAAAGAGGTTAGACTCTCAAGCATAGACTAAACTTTATTATTTAGAAAACAATATAATTTGAAAGAGTAGCATAAAACTCAAATTTAAAATAACACAATAAACAAATCAGAACAAAAACAAAACAGAACAAAAACAAAAATGCATACGCACACCAGACTTGAATGATTGATTTGCTTGATCTTGATTTCTTACCATCAGGAAATAGTTTCTTGCGATAGTTTTTAACTATTTTTCATTTTGTTTATCATTTATAAAGCCATGAAATAATTGAAAAAATATGAAAATGTGTTAACAGTTATATGTGAAGCAAGATGCAGTAACATGTTAAAAGTGAAAAATGCAAAAACTTTAAAGATAACAGTTTGTAAAAATAAAAATACTCACCAGGATCCTTATAGCCTTCCTTCTGTTTGATTTCATCGTAGACGTGTTCTTCTTTTAAAGGATCTTCAATGCAGTTGTAAAGGTTTGGATTAGTAGCATCGGCATTAAGGTTCTTATGCAGCATATCATGATTATAGTTGATGGAATAAGTGCCAGCTGTGCCGAGGAATGAAAAATAAATTGATTAGTATAATTTTTGCAAATGCCTTAATTTTAGAAATAACACCAACCACGGCTGCTTGCATTCGAATCATCGCCATATTCCGAATTATTGCGATCCAAATTGTTCATTTTGGGTCTTAAATTGTTGAGCAAACGAGTTTCGGCACTTCCCAGACCGTAAACGGGATTATCGAAATTATGACGATCTGGCCAGCCTTGATTAGGATCACTGATATATTGTACATGCTGGATTTCGGTTTTGAGATTCGAAACACGACGACGATAGTAGAAGATAACAGCTACAACAATGCAGACAAAGAGTATGGCAAGAGCCAAGCCCCATGCTAGACCAGCGCGATTACCTGGCAGTTGAGAAAGAGTTGGTTTGAATAAATAAGAGGTAGACACAATTAATTTGCAGAGTCACACTTACTTCCAACTTCAGCTTCTTGAATACGTTGTTCGGCAGATGGTATATCGCAGTTTTCGCCAGTATAGCCTTGACGACAAACACAGCCTCTGGCAGCATGACAGACAAAATTTGGCGAAGAACAGGCGCACGAATTCATGCAATGCTCACCGTAGAAACCTTCGGGGCACACTGAAAAATTAAAAACAGAAATTTTATTAAAATTATAAATTGAAAACTTATATACTAAATAAATTAAAATAAATACTCAATATTGTATACTCAATGCTTAATACTTAATGCTTAAACTTAATACTTGACCCTTAGGACTTTATATTTTTACTGTACCATAATTTTCGGATATAGTCGAGTACTTTTGATATTATTTCGAAAGTTTTCCTTAAAGTAAGAATAGTTATTTTTCACGTACCTTCATCACAACGCATGCCCATCCAGCCTGGTAGGCAAATGCAGAGCCCGTCATTCTTACGGCAACCGCGATGGTTCTGACAACGGCAGTGTTGCGAACAATTCGAACCATAAAAGTCAGTTGGACATGATTCATTGCAATTAGCGCCAGTCCAACCTGGTGGACACTGACATTGGCCGGTGATGTGACTACATTCACCACCGTGCTCACAATGGCACTTAAGCGTACAGCCGGGTCCATAACGACCTGGCGGACAGGGATGTTCACATGTGAGACCAATGTAACCAGATCTACACAATATTTCACCAGTAATTGGATCACAGCTTTTGTTACCTATAAGAAAAAGTGATCGACAATTTAAATGATTTTCAAACAAGGCACATTCAAAAATTTACTCACCATGTACAATATCGGGGCATTTTTCTCTGCAGCCAGAACCGTAGAAGCCATTAGGACAAGGTTGTGAACAGTCTTCGCCTGTCCAGCCGATGTCGCAAATACAGCTACCAGTAACAGGATCACACGAGGAGTTATTCAAGCATCTGCAAACTTGATCACAATGTTCACCATAAAAACCAGGATCACAATTGTTTTCGCAATGTACTCCTACTCAAGGGGCGTAGCAATATAACGTAACGTAATTACGATAAAGTAACGCAACATAATGTAGAAAAATAAAAAAAATTGGGAAGATAACGAAAAATTCAAAATTAAAATCAAAATTTCAAATTAAGAAAGAGTCGGATGAATAAATGGATGGAATGAAATGGTTTGAACTGAACCACAAACAAAGGTTTGATGAGCAGTGAGAATTTAACGAGTGTTTTCGGGTTGAATTTTTTTTTTTTTATATTAAGAGATAATATTTTGTAAGATTTATCTCTTTATGAAAATTGGTTTTAATCTAAAAATAGTACTTTTTCAGAAACTAGTTCGCAAATCAAGCATACTTGTTTTGTTCATAAATAAGGTTTGAAATGAACTCTAAGTGATGCTCGCATACTTTTCAAAAGAAAAATTTACTTAAACTTACAACAAGTATTAATTTTGATTCTTTTGTGAATTCGTTTTCGAACATAAATAGATTTATTTTTTAAAATAATGTAGCTGCGAGCGTTAAAAAATATTCATTCGAAAATATTCATCAATCAGTTCAAAAAATCTACTTTTGGTTCAATGAGTGGATGGATGTTGTTTATGACGTGTGGTGAGTATTTTGTGGTAAATTATTGTTAGTGAGATAGAGAGAAAAAAGAAATGTGTACGAAAACGAAAGTGTTTGTTAATGTGGTGAGCATGCAATTATAAATATTGAGTTACTTTTAGTGTGGTGAATATCAATATATCAAACTTTATTGATTTGGTGAAAGAAGGTAACTGACTGATGTAGATGCTAATAGAAGATAGTGCTGTAGAAAATGTTTGAGTTTTGATGATCGTTTTAATGATGTTTATGAAATGAAGCACCTTCAAAACGTTTTGACCTACCTCCCCAATCTTTCTTGCATATACAACGACCCACGGCCGGGTCACAGGCAATCGTATTATTAAAATCACATTCACACTGCTGAGCACAACCAATGCCGAACGTGCCAAAATCGCACTTGCGCTCACATTTTTTGCCCGTCCAACCGGCGGCACATGTACAGACCCCATTCTGTGGATTACACGCTGCCGCATTCTGACAATCACAAGCACCTTTACAATCCTTGCCAAAATGATTCGTATCACAGGGACGATCACATTTAATGTTCTTCCAGCCGGGTGTGCAGAAACACTGACCCGTTTCGGGTGAGCATTTAGCACCATTCTGACAGTCACAATGTTCCGCACAGTCTTGTCCGAATAGACCCTCTTCGCACGTTTCCTCACAGGTGGCACCACGAAAACCGGGTGTACAGATGCAGGTTCCATTGACGGGCGAGCACTTGGCATTGTTTTTACAGTCACAGGTTAACTCGCAGTCCGGTCCGTATTTGAGAAAAGCGCAAGGGCGATTACATTGCATGCTACTCCAACCTGTCTGACACAGACATTTGCCTGTTTCAGGATGACACAGTTCCGTGTGCTCCATATCACATTCGCAAGTTTTATTGCAATTATCACCATATTTATCAGCTGCACAGATGCGTGTTCCACAATCGACACCCTCCCAGCCCATGTTGCATTTGCACGAGCCATCTGCCTTGTTGCAAGTGGCATCATTGAGACAGTTACACTGCTGTGTACAGTTTGTGCCGAAGAGATTGTATGGACACTCATCGAAGCAGCGTTCGCCCATGTAGCCGGGTGGACATTCACACTGACCGCTTATGTGATGACAGGGTGCACCTTTAAAGCATTCGCAAGGCTCCTCACAGTTCGCTCCATACGTGCCAATGGGACATTTGTTGGCGCATACAACGCCAGTCCAGCCGGGCGGACATAAGCACTCACCCGTTTGTGGATCGCATTTGCCATCGTTCTGACAGCGACAATCCTGTTTGCACTGAGCGCCGTGCTTGCCATCCGGACATTGTTCTTCACATCTTAAAGATGAAGAGGTCACGTATTTAGTTAAATTTTTTAATAAAAAGCTAAGCTTAGTTGGGGTTAGGCTGTTTAAGAGGAAGAAGTTTATGCCTTGTTGTTATGAAAATACGGCATTTTTAGAATGTTTTTTCGAATCGATTCTCATATTATTTTCAGAAACTAAATTCTTTTAAGGACTACACTGTACCAGTAAAAAAGGCACACTTTTGAAACCAACTAATCTAATTTCTGGGTCCTATCTTTGTAACAGGTCTATCTTTTTCAAAATCAGATTCAATAATTTTTACAGCCCGATCCAAAATAACGGGTTAAGAATCTATCGTTAGAGATATGGTACAATCAATAAACAAGAACTATTTAATTAAAAACTTTATTTTCTAAATCGAACTATTTTTGACATGTATACGTTTTTAAATTGAAATAACCGGGTTTTGAAACTCATGTTTGATCCAAATCGACTATTTTCGGTTAACCTTTGTTTACATGCCTCCCATACAAAATCATATAAAAAATTAATATATGTCCAAAGAAGGTACGTATCCTTAGAGTTTGACCAATTTCAACCAATTTTAGTACACATCTTTTACTGTACTTTTTTAGCGTTCTAATCGACTTTCGTTAAGATCGGTTCATTTTTGTAGGTAAGTACCATAAAAATAATATTAAGAATTAATATAAGTCAAAGGGAGGTACTTCTAGTGCTTATCCGATTGCGGCCATTCTGAATACACGTCTATAAAACTACTTTTATAGCATTCTGACCGAGTTTCGTTAAGATTGGACAACTTGTGTATGCATCTATACAAATCATGAAAATATCGATCAAAAGTAGGTACCTTAAGGGTTAATCGATTTGGACCAATTTTAGTAAACATCTCAAACTATACTTGTTTAGCATTTTGGATCATTTTTGTTAAGATCGGTAAATTTTTGTAAAAACTTCCCATACAAAACAGTGAACAATTAATATAGGTCAAAGGGATGTACTCCTAGGGCTTAGCCGATTTCGACCATTTTGAATAGACATTTGTAAAACTACTTTTATAGCATTCTTCTTGAGTTTCATTAAGATTGGTAAATTTTTGTATTAACCTCCCATACAAAATTATAAGAAGGTACCCGTGACCGATTTCAACACTTATGATTACTACTTCTATTATATAAGTACTAATTATATGAGTACTACTTCTATTATTGTCCAACTTTTGTATGGGCTCAATCTACTGTGTGTTGAACTAATACGACATTGAGAAAATCAGACTTGGTGGAAGGATCATCATCTTTTCTTACAAGACTTGTTTCCAGAACACTGTTATGGTACAATAATAAAATTTAGTACAGGAGTTCTAATATTGCATAAAGTAGGTGTTACCGGTAGAGTTAAGAATGGTAGGTTTCCGAAAAGGTTAATGGTAGGTTTCCGAAAAAGATTATTTTTGGTAATAAAAGTGGGCGAAAGTTATTTAAGACGGTATAATTTTAGATCTATGCGTTCTTATATAAGCAACTTAGTACTTGTATTTAAAATCTAAAGAGAAAAGTTTCTTTAATAATGAGCGTGACGCACCTATACCGATATAAAAGTGCGAGTTCAAAATGAAATCAATATGAAATTGAAGTAATACACACGCAAATGCGCGGAAGAGAAAATTTCAAAACTTGATTGCACTGTTGGGATCTTTTATATTGGGTTTGGGAAAATCGTAAACGGTGTTTTTAATAAAAATATGCAATAATTTTTGTCGGGTTAATAAAACTGCGCGTGTACCAATAAAATAGTAAGGAGCACTGTGGATCAATTTGCTTTACGGTTGGCAGCACAGATTTGAATCAATCGTTTGCCTAGGCAGTAGGAGCTGATAATGAATACCAGTGATGATATCGGATCATTTTCGAGAGTACTTTTTTACAAAGGCAAATAGTGCTTTTTTATTGTTTAGGGTAATTTTAATTAAGTAATGATTTGTGAATAAATACATAAATTAAACCAATACTTTTTTAAATTTTATTTTATTTATCACATAAAGGATATATATTAGGGTGCGTCGACCTCTATGGGGCAAAAAAAGTTTTTCTAAGACGAATGCACAACATTTTTTTTTGCTATAACGATAGCCGCCAGTGAGCCATTTTCAACCATTTTGAAAAACATCCAAAAACCATTTTTTTCGTAAAAATATTAGCTGGTGTAGCAGTTACAAATAAACAAATGGTTGGAAATAGTAGTACTGAAGATCTTACTATCTGGTCCAAAAACTTTCAAATCTTTGCCGCCTGACCAAAGATTGTGCGAATTTGAATGAAAATTGTTGACTTTTTCTTTTAAAAGTTCTTGCTCTGAGAATATTTCTAAAATCAACGGCAAATAATACGTGATTGGGCGAGAATTTTGAAATTTTATGACTTCATTTTCAAAAACGATTTTTTTAAAATTTTGACAAAATTTCAAGTAAAATTCTTTAATATACCACAGTACTTTTTCGGCAAGAAGGTACTCGGGTACTTTTGAAGAGTCAATAGTACTCAAAAAAGTACTATTCCACTCAAAATATCATCCCTGATGAATACCCTTATTTTCCTACCGATAACAACACACAGAATAACATCACCTTCTTTGTCGTCTATCCTTCGCTTCACCTTTGTTTCGACCAAGACCGTTTTTGAACAACATTATTGCCTAAGATCAACTTTTCATCACCTGCTACCATACCGTTTCAAAAATGATTCGATCGCAGATAGTGATATGGTCTATTAAATTCATTGTACTTAGTTCATGAGGCACGCAAACACCGAGCTCCTTTTTAAAACCAACTTTATGCGAATGATTTTAAAACTTAAAAATTTCCAGAACTAATGCGTGCGAACCATTTTCTGGCTTCCAATAAGTACCTGCACCATAATTAGCACAAATCTTTTCACACGTATGTGTATGAATTTTTTGGAATTTTATACTTGTTTATTAACATTCTCAAGGTGACTTACACTCGGAATTCCTAACGCAAAGCCAATCGGTCAATGCTCAACATTATTTGAGTGTTTTAAAGCGTTTGCGCGAAAATATTCGGCGAAAGGGGACATAAATTTGGAAGGACGTATACGTATAAGTTTTGTTTAATCGAAGCCTGTTCTTGGCTGTAAGTGTTTTTGTTTTGTACAAAGTTTTTAACAAAAACCAGAATTTAATTAGATTCAATTTTCACTAAATATTTTGTTTATATTCTTAAATTGTTTTCCCTGACTAGATACTAGTATTCTTCGGATAGAATATAATTTTTACTGGAAGTTATACCAAACAAAAAATAATTAAATAT
This sequence comes from Tetanocera ferruginea, assembly GCA_958299015.1. Classification (NCBI taxonomy): domain Eukaryota; kingdom Metazoa; phylum Arthropoda; class Insecta; order Diptera; family Sciomyzidae; genus Tetanocera; species Tetanocera ferruginea. The sequence continues at coordinate 106,737,703 of OY282644.1, forward strand.
TCTTGATCAGCGTTAGTGAATTTATATGAAACCGATAAGAAAGTGGGAGAGGTTTTTGAAAAGGACCAAATTTTTGTGCATTTCTAGTTATTACTTCTGAAAACTAATTGCAGGAACAACTTTGCTAAAGAAAAAAACTACCAGCAGACTGGACAGAGCATTTCGTTAGTTTATATTGTAAAAAAATTTAAATATATTTTATTTCTATAACTAAATATATCTTTAATTATCGGCAAATTTTCCTAACAAAGCATAAACTTCTTCATTGGCATCTCATCATTCATTTTGCTTATTTTAGTTTATTCGCAGTTTATTTTTCAAGTTTATTTTTTTTTATTTTGTCAAAACTTACAATGGTCCCGTAAAGCCCGGTGCACATGTGCACTCACCGGATACATGATGGCAGGATCCACCATTTTCGCAGCGACATTCCTCCAAACATTCGTCGCCATAATGATTTTGCGCACATGTTTCGGCACATTTCTCACCCTTATAGCCTTTGGCACACTCACAGGCACCCGTATAGGGCTCACATGTTGCATTATTTAAGCAGTCGCATTTTTTTTCACAATCTCTTCCCCAGTAGCCAGGTGGACAATCTAGGTTGGAATTGATTTAATTTTTAATTCATAAATATTTTTTATAGTGGTTTCTTTCTTGGTTTTTGTGCAACATGTGTTTGTTTTATTTTTTCAATTGTGGGATTTTTTCTTTTCTTTGCGCGTATAAAGCTGGCTTGCATTAAACAAAAAATTGATCAGCAGCAAATTTTAGTTCAGCTTTGTTTTATTTGTTTTAAGTTGATTAGTCAAAAATTCAGTATATTTTTGTTTTTTTTTTCGCAAGATTAAGTGACCTTCTTTCACAAATTCAACGAATTTATTTATTTGTGCATATGTGTGGTATAGCGAATTAAAAAAAAAACAACTAAAAAAATATTTAATTTTTTAATAAAAAGCGGTAAAAACATAGCATGGTTAATTCTACTAAAATTGAGAACAAAACTATTTTAAAGCATAAAGCAGCACACTACACGAATATAAAAAAAAAAACACCACAACAGAAAGGGGAAAGTAAATACGTTTAAACATATATATTGAAAATACTCAAAATTGTGACAAGGTGGTTTTTGCTTTTTATGCGTAGATAAATTTAACATGCAGTCTATTTTTTTAACAAAATTTTCAAAACAAGTCTATCACAGAGATTTGTTATAATTTATGAGCACATGATATTTTCTACGATTTTAAGAAATTTTTCAATTCAAAACAATAATTTTATTAAACAAATAATTTAACATTTGATTTAACTATCTAAAATAATTGTCTTTGCTTATAAAAAATAAAAATTCCCAAATGTCGAATATAAGCTAGAGTCAAATACAGTTTAAATATTCATATACAAAATACATACATTTGAGCATTAAGAGTTTATTTTAAAACATTGTTGTTTTTGATTAACGTTTGAGGAGCAAAGTAAGGAATTTTGAATCGAGTTCATCAAACTCAAAGTGAAGCAAGTTATGCGTACGAACATTTAAAAATTAAATCCTCACAATCCTCAAGTGGCCAGTGCAACATATAAGGCCAGTGCAAACTAGCTCTAAGAAAACGAAAAAGCATACAAACGATTAGCAAGACACGAGAAGCACTATTTTATTTCATACCAACATCTATTGCTTCTCGTGTCATGCTTCTCGTTGGCATTTTCGTGTTACAGCATGAAGGGTAAACCTCTACGCAGGCGATAGTAAAACAAAAAGTGTCCTACTTGCAAAAAAACATGTAACAAAGAATTTTAAACGAAATTTTAAGCGAATTTTTTAAGCGAAAACGAACGATAAGGGGAGAAATGCTCCCAACAAAATTTGCAATCCTACGAACGAGCGCGAAACTCTCCAGAAAATTGGGAAAACCCCAAAACTTTTAGCTCTACTAGAGGCCAGTGAAGTGGAGGCAGATTCGGCTTGTGCTTCGGAAGCATCACTTGAATGGCAGAATATCGCTCAAGAAGCCAAAATCAGACAAAAAATCAAAAGTGCCGTTTAAAATTTGCCGAGTAACACTTGTATAAGAATTCTTACTCTTGGAATACCGTCATATTTGCTAATGAGACCAAATATAACAATTTTGTCAGCCTGGAGATTAAGAGAAGAGTAACAATTGCTAAAAGGTGCTACTACGGGGTTATTAATCAATTAGGCTGCAGAGCCTCTCTTGATCGACAAAACTGAAACTCTAAAAGACGCTCATTATATCTATGCTTCTCGATGGCACTGAGGCATGGATGATATTGCTAACAGAAGCAACCGCTCTTGGGGTGTTCGAGAGGAAAGTTCTTCGCAAAATCGTTGGTCCTGTTAGAGTTGGCAACGACTATCACATTAGTATTAGGCACAAGCTATATGACCTCAACGTCGACCTTGAGTTAGTTCCACGTTTAACAGTTCAGCGACTACGCTGACTAGGTCATGTCTATCGCATGGATGAAAAAGATCCTGCAAAAAAGGAATTTGAGTCGAAAGCCTTGGGTAGACAACGAAAAGGAAGATTATGTCTCCGATGGATTGACGAGGCCGAGGAAGCCCTAAGAAGCTGAGCAGCAAATATTCAGCCCAATCATGAAACATTTTCTCCCGCGAGCTGTAAATGGGAGTTTCCGGTTTTAAGATAGCAGATAAAGATATCTCATTTTTTTTTATTTAACACTCATGAATATTGGCGGTTGAAGAAAAAAATTGCATTAAAAAATTTCCAAAAAGTATTTTAACTTTATCTTAAAACTCTTGAAACTCCCATTTACAACTCCCGGGAGAAAATGTTTCATGATTGGGCTGATTATATTTGAAAGCTTCAATCTAACACTGTGGTGGCAGCGTAATGTTATGAGCGTGTATGTCGGCTGACTGCAGATGTGTGAAATTTACAGTTTATTGGGACGACGTTATCAAGTCTTATCGTTTTGAAATTTTTAAGCCTAATTTGCTTGAAAGAGCACAGAATCTGGGCATTCGTGATGTCTTCAAATTTTATCAAGACAATGACCCAAAGCATCTACAGACAGCGCTGATTTGAAACTCTCCGTATTTTATATAACCACCGGCACAGTTGCTCGACATGAACGTTATTAAAAATTTGTGGGACATTTTGGATAAAAACATTCCAAAACTTAAAATATCCAACAAATTCAATCTGAAGAGAACAACATTGGTTGAGGAATAGGTCAAAATTAAACCGGAAGTGTCTTAAAAGGTTGTCGGATCCATGCAGAATGGTGATCATACTTTTAAAAAATATGTTTGTTTGCTTCTTCATTTGTTTTTAAATATTCAATTAATAAGAAAATCATGTGCTCAATAAATAAAAGCCTGTATTATTTAAATAATAGCAATTAACAATTTGTCTAATGATTCATTTTTTCATTAACAAACATTTTAGCATAAAGGAATTCTTAATTTTTACGTTAAGAGTGACTTGTTTTTTTTTATCTTATTTATAAACTTTTTGTACTCTTACTTTTTTCTAAGTTGTTAATCATAGAATCCAAATCAATGACATTTGATGAGTATTTTCAAAATATTTTACTAATAGTTATAGGAAGTGCAAAAATAGAAAACTATAAAAAAAAAAAAACACAGAATGTGAATTAATTAGGGTATAGAAATCAACGAACTTATATCACAGGTAGGTCCACCGTAGCCATGATCACATTTACACTTTTCCGGAGCAATGCATTTGCCATGTTGACACTCTTGAATGCACTGTGGTATGCAGCCATTGCCAGCAATGTTGCGTTTATAGCCATCTAAGTTGAAAGTATGAGATTTAATATAAAAATTTTACAAATGTATAATAAAACTAAAAACAAGGCGTAGCCACTAACCACAACAGTCACGAACAATGCGTGTCTTTGTTAATGTTTGTGTTTTGTTCACAACTCTATGTTTCATGCGATATGTTGAGCATCTGGGCGGAAAGCTTACACACCAGGTGGAAGCGCGTTCCTGATAAGACTGCAATTCGGTGGTGGTAACATCAACATTATAGCTGGAAAAAAGGAAAAGAAAAAATAATTATTAAACACTGTTAGTGGCGGAATTAATTAAAAAAATGCAAGCTTACTTTTCGCGTTTTTTGCAAATATTCGGACCTATTAACTCGATTTCCAATAGTTCTTCTGCTTGAATGTGAGCCGCAAGAGCCAAAAGACAGCAGCAAGCTGTAAGAAATAGCCTGAAGTAGCTCATTTTTTCAAGCTTTAAGAATAACTCGATTTTTGCTTAGAGTCGTCTTGGTTTTTATTAAAAAAACACACAAAAAAAATAAAACGAAATATGTTTTATTTGCTGGCAGTCCGCTGTTTACTGCGTCTGTTGGATGCTGCGTTTGTTTAAATTAATAATTTTTCGTTCATCACTGCGGCTTGAACTCATGCGCGTTGCGTTGATTATTTTAATTCAATTTGATATTGCAATGTTTACAATATATGATGATTGCTTTTAGTTGTTGTTGTTGTTGTTGTTGTTGTTGTTGTGTTTGTTAAAGCTATACCGGATGATTCAGTTGCTTTGTTATATTTTGTTGATTCCATATGACGAGCTCGGCTTATCGTGCGTTCAAGCACTGGCTGGCTGCTCTGCAAGTGTTCTGTAGTGTCTGAAAAAGTAAAAGAAAAATAATATTTATAAGAACAAAGCATAACAAGCAGAGTAGAAGAAAAAGTAGATTAAAAAATAAGTATGTTTGAATAATATTGTTGACAAAGATAAAACTGGGATTGGCCAGAGCCAGTAGTCGGAGCCATAAAATAAACTTAGGAACAATTTTTTTTTTTAAATATCATGATATAAGATTACAAGCTGTAAGTAGTTGAACACAAAGGTTCGAGTAGCCTTAAGAACGCCGTAAGCTATGCTTTAAGTATTTAAGTATCTTGACATAAGCTTGAAGATATCTGGATTTTTTTATCGTACTGAGAAAAGATTAAATTGGTTTGGATTCTCCATATCATAAGAGGGGATATTTTTCACAATTATTTTTTTTTCTTTCGCTGGTAGTTATATAGTTGGTATAAGAAACTTTAAAAATAATGACAGTAACGAAGATATGAAGACTGAAATTTTTAATTCAAATTCAATTTGTTAAAATTGTTACACCAAACATATGGTGGGTCAAAATTGCCCTGAAATGTTAAATCACGTTTTTTTTTAATGTTTTTACTTAATGAAAATCTTTTGGGATCTTTGAGAAAAGGTAACACAGAGCTTCATGCTTTTCATTTTTGCCAACACTTCACAGTTTGGAGTAACTTAGCCGCAAAAATGAGAAGAAGACCTTTTTTTCTAAATTCTTGCCGTTAGATATAACTGAACAACGAAATGTTTCAAATTTCACAAATATTTTTGGAAAATTCCAAAAATATAATTTCAACCTATAGTTGTACCCTAATTACTGGACTTGATACAAAATAGAGTTAAACTGCCTTGACCATCTTAAAATATCACAGATTATCATGATTATCATGATTAACATGATATTATGATTATTTCAGTGTATTGCGAACATTTGAAACCAAAACCAGAAATGCAAAACCTGCCGGAACATATTGACCCAATCATGCAGACGTCGAACAGTGCCTTAAACAATGTTAATAAAATCACTTGATCTTAATTTCGGCACAAAAATTAAACTTTGGAGAGGTTTTTAGAGGCCCGATTACGAATCTACACCATTTCAAATTGTTATTCAGAAAAAATCAATTGAAAATAAGAAAATATCGATTGAAATTCAGAATAAATCAATTGAAATTCAGAAATTCTATTTGAAATTCAGAAAAGATCAATTAAAATTCAAAAAATCTATTTGAAATTCAGAAAATATCAATTGATATTCCGAAAACATCAAATGAAAGTTCATAAATTCTATTTGAAATTCAGAATAATTAGCGGAAATTCAGAAATTTCATATGAAATTCAGAATATATCAATTGAAATTCAGAAATTCTATGAAATTCAAAAAGGTAAATTAAAATTCAGAAATTCCATTTGAAATTCAGAAGAGATGATCAATTGAAATTCATAAATTTCATTTGCAGTTCAAAAAAATTAAGGGAAATTCAGAAATTCCATTTAAAATTCAGAAATTCTATTTGAAATTCACAATAGATCATTTGAAATTCGGAAATTGTGTTTGAAATTCAGGAAAGATCAATTAAAATTCAGAAATTCTATTTGAAATTTAGAGAATATCAATTTTCAATATTCAGAAAATATTGATTGAAATTCATAAATTCCATTTGAAAATTAGAAAAAAATCAATTGAAAATCAGAAATTTCATATAAAATTCAAAAAAGATCAATTGAAGTTCCATTTGAAATTCCAACTGATTTGAATTTTTGAATTTCGATCGATATTTTCTGAATTTAAATTGATCTTTTTTGAATTTAATTTCATGTTTTCTGAATTTCAATTTATTTTTTCTGAACTTCAAATAGAATTTCTAAATTTCAGTTTGTTTTCAGAATTTAGAATTAAATTTCAGAATTTCAATTGATTTTCAGAATTTAACATTAAATTTTGCAATTTCAACTGATCTTTTCTGAATTCCAATTGATCTTTTCTGAATTTCCATTAATGTCTCCAGAATTTAAAACTAAATTTCGGAATTTAAACTGATCTTTTCTAAATTTCAAATGGAATTTTTTAATTTCAATTGATCTATTCTGAATTTGATATGAAATTACTGAATTTCAATTGATCTATTCTGAATTTGATAGGAAATTACTGAATTTCAATTGATCTTTTCTGAATTTGAAATGGAATTTCTGAATTTCAATTGATCTTTTCTGAATTTCATATGAAATTTTTTAATTTTAGTTGAACTATTCTGAATTTCATATGAAATTTCTGAACTTCAATTGATTTTTTCTGAATTTTAAAAGGAATTTCTGAATATTAATTTATCTTTTCTGATTTTCAAACGGAATATCTGATTTCAATTGGTGTTTTCAGAATATAAAATTAAATTTCTGAACTACAATTGATCTTATTTGAACTTCAAATAAAATTTCTGAAATTCAATTATTCTTTTCTGAATTTCAAATGGAATTTCTGAATTTCAAATAGTATTTTTTTTTTATTTCAATTGATGTTTTCAGAATATAAAATTGAATTTCAGTACTTCAATTCATCTTTTTGAACTTCAAATGAAAGTTCTGAATTTCAATTTATCTTTTGTGATTTTTAATTGATGTTTTCATTTTCAGAATTTAAAATTAAATTTCGGAATTTCAACTGATCTTTTTTGAATTTCAATTGATCTTTCCTGAATATCATAAGAAATTTTTACATTTCATTTGATCTGTTCTGTATTTCCACTGACTTTTTCTTAATTACAATTAGAATTGATGTAGAGTTCAAGATTTAAAATTGTACACGAAGGACCAAATATGAATGTCAAAAAGCACGATTTGCTCGAAATTACAGATTTTGAGAATGTCAATTTTGAATTTAGTCAAAAATTCAAAATGGGATAATTAATATGATTGCCATAAAAGTACTTGTTTCTATAAAATAGGTTCGAATTTAATGAAGTTTTGTATCGTAACATTTTTGAGGACGCTCAAAACAGAATGTGGAGTCCAAAATTTCAAATTCAAAATGCATGCCTGGAGAAAATGTGGTTGTGGTAAAAGTGTCAAGTTTTAATATGTAGACACTTTTAAAAAAGTCCAAAGACTAAAATTAGTCTTAAAATCACCAGCGCTTGAGGAAGTGTTCAATCGCATGTATTAAAGTAGCACTTTCAGTTTTATGTGACATCACAGAGAATTGATTTGAGATGGTGAATTCCCCTTCAGAGTTGCGTAATGGTATTTTACGTTATAGTGAATCATACAGCTCTATAGAGCGCTTTTCAAAGATAACAACTTGAAATTGTTTAAAAAGGAAAACATGTTAAGCTTAACTTAAACAACAAATAACAAAAAAACTCAAAACATACTTTTGACTTATCAACACTTCGAAAATTTAATCAATTTGTGAACTTCAATCAAAATTTGACATTTTTGTGTTGCGTCTTAAAAAAAAGCTATAAAAACAGCAGCATAAATATATATAAAATATACACGCGAATATATTTATAACGTATAGCTATGGGTACATATGAGGATGGTCTTAACTTTATACCGTTACTGGCGCAGTCACCAATGAACCGCAAACTGAGCAGCAGAGGGTATGTCAGAATTGACAAACAAAAATACAGCAATAACAACAACAAATGTATCTTTTTTCTTCCCCCTCCACACGCAGCATAACTGTGACATTTTCAAATCACGCAATGATAGAGAATGAATCGCCCACCTGTTACAATGGCAACTACGAGGGTGACTCCAGCATGTTTGTTAATTCAGAGTCTAATCAAATTAGCACCGCTGAAAACGATAGACTTGATTTAATTGAAACCGATTCCGACACCGAATACAAACGGGAACTGGAACGTTATCAGGGTCCTATTTGTGCGGCTGAAGGATTAAGTCAACCGAGACGTTTATGGAACCACTACAAAAACCGTCTACTAGGCGATGCGCGTGTGCAGAAATTGATTGTTTTGGCAGATCAACTGCAAAACAACTATTATTTTCAGAGATTATATGAAGGACTGCGTCTTGCCATGGCATTGTTGCTGTACATCATGCGTTGGCTGTTGGTGAGCCTGGTTAACATTTGCAATTGGTCGAGAGGTTTGTTACGCAGTAAATTATTTCTGCGACAGGCGGCACGACGTTTGCTGTGGTCAATGACGGTGGCCAAATGTGGCGATGCCTCTTTCTTTGGCCTTATTGTGGTGGCGACGCCATTGCTTTTTGCGGTATCTGCATGCGGGTTTCTGTTATCGGCATACGGTACACTTAAGGAATGGCTGCAACGTATCTGCTATTTTGTGCGTAATCGTGTGTTTTAGGGTAAATTTATTTTTGAGCTTTAAATTATTTGTTTAGTTGAAGAGTATGTGTGCGTGTGAGGGAGGAGGGGGTTTGGAAATAATTTCCAAACCCAGTTCGAGAGGTATTGCAATATTTTTTAAGAAATTACATTTTAGTACACATTTTGTATGTTTTCCGTTTTGTTGTACTAATTTTCAAAATAAAAATTTATATATTTTTCAAATACATATTTCAACCAATGTATTTCCGTTATAAGCTACAGTCGTCATCATGGGGAATGTCGAGACTGAATGCTGGCAACGCAGCATGTTTAAATGAGTAGCCGGCGCGGCGCACACAACGAACTGACAATAAAAATAAGAGCATCTAGAAATAAATTAGTTTTTAATGCATTTCAAGTACTTTGCCGTGATTCTTAATTAATGCAGCATCTCAAGTGTTTGAATTTTTTCTGTTCGGCCAATAAAAAACTTTGAAAATTTTATTTTAAAAAATTTTGAAAAAGTAGTTCCAAAACAGAGAATTATTATTTCTTGGCTGTACTTAGTTGTTCATTGAAATAACGCCCAAAAAATTTCCAAACAAATACTTAGTGCATAAGATACTTCTTATTTTTTGTAGATTGGTATAATTTATGGTTCTGTGAAATAAGGCCTCAATATAAAAGTGAAATAAGACCCCACGAATTATTGACCCTATGCGATGAAATAACACCCCAAATAAAATTCAATAAAGCCCTAAATATTGTATAGGAGTAGCTTCAAGGATCATTATCTTGTCCTAGCCAAGATCCGCACACGTCTGTGCGCAGCTAAGAATGCTCGCAATCCTACACAAAGAAAGCTAGACGTCGACAAGTTGCAGTCAAAACGGACGGCCAAAGCCTTCGCTACTCGACTCTCACTCCTGATTCAAGAAAGCACTCCTCTGATCGACGATATATGCGGACAGTGGACGCACATCTCCCACTCTATGCGTACGGCTGCCGAAGAGGTGATATGCTACCACGTGAATAATATTCACGTGAATAGTATTCACGTACTTTAAGCAGAGCCGAACTTCTAATAGTTATGTTTTGAGTTTCTGAGAACGAGATAGGCCAAAAATAAATAAAATATATGAAAAAAACAGAAAAAGCGGGATATTTCGAAAACGGAGCGAGATAGGCCAAAAATAACCACTTTTTACGGGTTTATAAGGAGGATGGTATTATCGAGACGCGTAGATAGAGGGGTCGCACTATACCAAAATATTGCACCAAAATTATTTAAAAAAAAATTTGTAAAAACATGATAGGCCAAATATAACCACTTTTTACCTAGAGTTAAAAAAACTATGAAAAGTTCGGCTCATGCCTAAAGTACGTAAATTATATTCACGTGAATACGAACCTCACGTGTGGTTCATGAATAAAATACACGTGTAGTTGAGGTTCGTGTTCTCACTTGATTTTTTTAAAAACACTTGAACACGTGAACACGTGAAACTGGAAGCTCTAATTTATAGTCTTAATGAAAAAATTGAAGTGGATACCTTGTACCGGTTAAGAAGGTTTTAGAAGTATTAGTAACCACTTCATTGAAATCGAAAGTTGCACTATCAACCAAAAATTGTTCTCACCTCATAAGAACATAGTGGCAACTTAGTAGGTATAATACAGGCATTCTGGATAATCGGAGCCGCGGAGCGGTGTGAGTCATCGTCTGTCCGTCCGTCTGTCCGTCCCTTATCGCGGTTTTGTGGTTTATCTTGTCGTATCTTGTTTTGTGTCCCCATTCCCCCCCCCCATTCCCCCCCCTCCCCCATCCCCATCCCCATTCCCCCATCCCCATTCCCCATCCCCGTCCCCATTCCCCCATCCCTTCCCCATCCCCCGTCCCCATTCCCCCATTCCCATCCCCCGTCCCCCGTCCCCCGTCCCCCATCCCCTCCCCCATCCCCCATCCCCCGGCCCCCGGCCCTGTGTCCCTCAGTTCGTTCGTCCCCCACCCCGTCCCCCGTCCCCTGTCCCAGTTTTTGCGGGTTTTTGATAAGCAGGCGTCCGCCAAGGTTGACGGCAGTCCCCCACCCCGTCCCCTGTCCCAGTCTTTTTGCGGGTTTTTGATAAGCAGACGTCCGCCAAGGTTGCCGGCAGTCCCCCACCCCGTCCCCTGTCCCAGTTTTTTTGCGGGTTTTGATAAGCAGACGTCCGCCAAGGTTGACGGCAGTCCCCCACCCCGTCCCCCGTCCCCCGACCTCCCGTCCAGCGTTTGCGGTTGTTAGATAAGCAGTTGCATAATGCAATGTATAAAAATTTTGCCAAGGTTTTTTGATAAGCAGTTGCATAATGCAATATTTAAAACTTTTTCGATAAGTAGTTGCATAAAAAGTTTCTGTTTTATCAATGCTTGAGAAAATAAAAAATATAAAAAGAAAAAACAGTTTTTTGATAAGCAGTTGCATAATGCAATGTATAAAAATTTTTCCATAAGTAGTTGCATAAAAAGTTTCTGTTTTATCAATGCTTGAGAAAATAAAAAAGAAAAAAAACAGTTGTGAAATATTTTTTACAATAAATTTTATTATACATTTAGAATACATATATGTATGTATATGTTAATAGCTTATCATTAATAGGAAGTCCATCGTGGTTCTTTGAAGATAGCTGCATATAAATTATAGACTTTTCTTGTAGTTTGATATCGTGACCACAAAGTTGCGCAATTACAAATGTTATACATTTCCTTATCTGAATTTTCAGCAAAACAACAGTCTTCCCTATGTAAACCATGTATTGAATATGAAAAACGAAGAGATGATCTCATTTCAGTTATCATTTCCTTAAAAAATTTAACATGATTGGGGTCTATTAATTTTTCATATTTAATTAAGAATTTTTCTAGTTCGCACGATGAAACCATAGTTGTTTGTTTCAAGTGAGAGGTATACTTGAAACTAATCTGTTTTGTTTTTTAATTATTCTTTATTAAAAAAACAAAACCCATGATAAGGTCCAGATATATATGTTGTTTTCTCAGAGTCGTAATATAAAAATTTTGTATAAAAGTTCAAGCGTATTACATTTTCTTCATAGTTGTTGGTCGTTGTTGATCGTTGGGTTTTTAACTAAGTACGAGTAATAATAAATTAAACTTTGAATATGGAGGGCAAGAAAAATACCTTGAAGGCTTTGAATGAGCTTACAAACAAAAGGAAGAGCATCATTCTGTGGAGTAATATTCCACCCAACACTAAATTAATTATATTGAAAGCGAAGAGGACAAATACTAAATTTGGATGGAAGATCATGTTGGAATTGGAGAAAGATGTTATGTTTCTACCTGTTTTTTACAATGAAATGAGTGATGAAACTCTGGAGAGCTTAAACTCTGGAGATTTCTCTATTGAGAGAATGCTTGTTAATTCGAAAAATCCAATGTATTTTGAATTCAAATTTTCTTGTAAGAATAAATAAAATTAAAAAAAGTACTTATGTGTCAGCCTTTTACCCTTTAAATAAAAAAATCATAAATAAAGCAAACAGTTGTTTTTATTTTAAATGTAAAATATTTGTACACTTATATATATGAAATTGATTATCAATAAAACAAACAAATCCAAACATTGATTTTTTATTACATATTACATTTTTTACAGTGCCTACTTTTTTATATTTATAGATAATTCCCATTAGTTGCTTTAGGAATTTATCTTCAAAAAACCATTCAATATCGCTTTCAATAGCCATTTTAGAGGGAGCTACGTGCAGCAAGTCAACAGTTTCATCATTCAACACTTCATCATTACACCATTGTTGAATTATGCTTTTCAATTTAGACACTTCTGCATTATTTTTAAAATTTATTTCAAAAGTTGGTTTTTCCTTATAACTTTGTGCAGTTATCATAAATTTGGTACTTTTAAATAAATTCATAACATTTATATCTTCATGTTTAATAGAATTATTGCAACTAGCATGTTGGACGTCCTGTTGTTGGTGTTGTTGTATTTTAAGGTTTTTATTAGGATTCGCTGATTTTCTTCGTTTTTTTAATGCTGGTTCCTTGCTGTCATCATGACTTTTCTCAAACACTTCGTTGAAGTCTTCATGACATTTCAAAAATCCACTCTCGTCATGGTTTTGTTGTGGTTGTTGGTCTTCTTCATTCTTATTAACATCATCATTATGAGTTTCCTCCAACACTTTATCCAAGTTTTCATAATATGTCTGAAGATCACTCAAAAAATCGATGTCCTTGTCAGCACCCCAAAATATATCCTTATTCATTTTTTGTGATTGAAGGTTTTTATCGTTTCACACAAGTTGACTTTTGTTTTGAAACTAATACGTTTTTACATTATGATGAAACTATTTATAAGTAAATTATCTTTCAGTTTACGTTGATATCATAATTTTGCGGTTAATTTTATTTTTATGTATGAAAAGAACAATTTTTACAACGATTTAAATTATATATATTTGTGTAAAGTTGAATAATTTTATTCGCCTCATTTTCCATGCGGTCAAATGATGAACAACCACAAGTGTCTGGTCCAACTGTACAATTATTATCTGACCACGGACAGTTTTCAAAATGTTCACCAAATCGAGAATTAATTTTTCTATAATTGTTCGTGTATTCCATTTTCGTTTGAATGTTAATAAGTCTATCCTTTTCATCCTCCGGTATGATGTGTGAAAATTTTTTCAAAAAACTATAGATATCCTTTATAATAGTCATATTTTTATTTCAAAACTACTGTATAGTCATATGAAACGTTTGGTAATAAGCATTAACATCAATGATTTCTGGTTTTATAGCATAATTTGAACGTTGATATAATTCTTGTCTAGTTTCATTATCATTTTGATTTATTTCATCATTATATTCAAAGCAATATATATTAAGTGTGCGTAATTCATATTTGCTATAGTAGGAACATTTAATACGTATTTCAAATGTTTCATATTTCAAATTAAAGTGACGATGAAAAACTCCTGAACTCTCATAAATTCCACCAATTTGCATTTCTTTCTCTATAAGATTTCTCCTGAAAGCCTCAATTGCATCTTCAACAGAAAATTTTCTTTCTGGAGTTGGACTATTTCTATTATAACGTTCTACATTCTTTTGATAGTCTGAATCATCATCATAAGTAGGTACTCTGTATGGATCTCTCAATGTTGTGGTCGGTGATGGAGTGATCGTATTAATATTATCATAATTAACATTTTCCAATTGAAGGGTTATGTTTACTTTTATCTGAAGAGAAGTATTCGGGATCTGTATGACAAAACTAACTTGTTTTCCATATTCAATATTGTAAAAAGTAGTAGTATTTTCATTTCCTTCGTGTAAATAATTTCTAGTTTGATAGCATGTAATGTGACGTATTTGTAATATTACGTAAGCAATAAATATAAAAAATAAAAATTTTCTTGAGCTCATGCTTCTATGTTGAATCTTTCGCTGACCGCAACTATTTAAGTAATAATCATGTTTAAAGTCTGTATATAGTCTTTTACATCAATGATTCCTACATTTAGTGGTTCATAATTCGGATCTTGAACTCTAATTCTTTCAATTTCACCATTGCTTAGAATCATTTCAGTTTCTGTTTCCCGATATTCTAGGCATTTAATGCTCAATCTTCTCTCTTCAAATCTACTATCATAAGTACAACGAATTGGAATATCTACATTTTCATATTCAAGGTTAAAATGTCGATAAAATACTGCCTTAGAATCAATAATTCCACCAATTTCATTTTCTTTAGTAATTAAATCCTTACGAAAGGCTTCTATGGCCTCATCCACACTAAAAAGTCTTGAAGGTATTCCTAGAGTTGTACTCTCAAATTTAACAGTTGTTGTTGTTGTTGTTGTTGTTGTAGACAATTCTGTTTCTATCTCAGTACTTGATAGTTCATTAAAATATATTGGTTCAGTTTCTTTCAACAACAACAATGATATATTAATTTTCAAGACATTATTATCAGGTAGAGTTAAATTAAATTCAATACTTTTAGAGTTTTCATTTATAATAGGTATGGAAGTGTTTTCCAATTTCCAAAATGGTACACTGTACACATTTCTTAAAAAGAATATTAATGTTAAAAATATAATAAATTTCATTTTATGTTTTATTCTTAGAGATATATACGCTGTTAAATTTCAGTATGAAATGATGAGAATATCTTATCAGGTTGGTTTTATATAGTAAGTTTTTATTATTTATTTATTTATCATATAGATTATTATATAACATATATTCATTTAAAAGTAATGCTGATTTTAAAGCACATCGTATTTGACGTTGTTTCCTCGGTTTGTTGTTGTTGTTGTTGTTGTTGTTGTTGAAGTGGTATTGACATTGACATGTTCTTGGATACATATTATACAACATTGATAAGTTGATTTCATCACATTGTGGAATATCTTCGATATTGAAAACACACTGTTTTAAAAATTCTTCAATCCACTTTTGTTTCTCCGTCCCCTTTACATACACTTTTTTATTCTTCAGTAGAGGTTTTAAATATCTCTGAATGTTTTTAAATGAATCGCTTCCATAGTCCCATGACAGATTATGATGATTTAATTTTAACCAATTGGATTGACGTTGATCATCTTCACATAAATCCTCGAATTTGAATGGAGCTTTTATGTGGAAACAATGGAATTCATCTTTACTTAATACAACTGCTATCTCCTTAAAAACAAAACGATTATCGTAGATTTTAAAACCTTGAACATCAACAGTTGTAGACATTGTGTTAAATAAATAGCAGCAGTTGTCAGAACTCTTATTTATATAGAATGTTTGAATGCATGTGTATATTTTTATTAAATTATTTTTTTAATAACATTTGTGAGTGGTGTGTATTCAAAGACTTTATCGTGAATGAGCATACAATAAGCTGATGTACTTGGAGGGACGTTTGTTCGAAATTTTAATTCAATTCTAATATCTATTGGTCCTCCTTTTACACTCTCATTTTGATGAGAGACATCTAGAACTATTATTGGTGCAATGCTAGCAAAATTTTCTGGCGATAAAAGTGGTTGTGGAGAACGTCCATAGTATCCTTGTTGAAATTTTTGATACATATCATAGAGTAAAGCGTAACGATTATGATCAAATCTAATGTTGAGGTCGTCATAGGGATATACATCAGAGTTAAGATGAACTTTTACATCTGATAAGTTACAATGTATGAACTTATTGTTGTTTTTAAATCCTAAAAGTATATATCGAGGTCTTTCATTTTCACCTGCCAGTTTCACATTCCATAAAATATTTGTACTTTCAACAAGAGAAGGATTATAATAAACATCCCAACTTCTAAACGATATATTAAGTGGTAGTTTACTATTTATTGTTTTTAACATTTTTAATCGGTAATCATCTGAAAGATGAATGTGTGGTACTTTCCATGTGATATTCAAGAGCTTTAATATAAGATTGTCTGTTTTAGTAGTTGAACTCATAATGGTCTTATCATCTTTAGATCGTATCAAAATCAATTCATGTTTACAATTCACAATTAATTTGTCAAAATCTTCTGCAAATCCAAGTAAATTCTTTAACGGAACACAAAAATTAAAATGTCCCGTTTTAAGTAGAGTATTATCTTTTTCAAATGGACACCATCCAGCGTTTTGAAGATTTATACTTTCAAATGCATTAAGTGATACATAATTTTTCATATCTGACGCAATTCCCAATTGTCTTGTACGATCAATTTCTACCCCATTCATCTCATATCGAATTTCATCAAATAAATATGCTATACAGTTGTTTAAGAGTTTAACAGTTTTTGAAATAGAATTATCGCTGTTGGATACAAATCCCTCAATATACAAGAGACTCTCACTTGGTAATACATACAAGTCCTGGTTTTGTATTGGTATACGTATTTCATCATCATTTTTAAATGATTGTAAATATGATGTATAGCTGTGATATTCTTTTTTCACTATACTCTCGTCGAAAAATGGCTTGTATAGAACATTTATTACGTCACTCATATTGGTTTTTTAATTGTAATCCAATGCTTTCTAAAAATTCTTTGTTCGATTTAGTTAAATAAATTCTATGCCTTAACCTTTTAATAGTTGGTTTTTATTTAGATTTGATTCTTCTTTTGTTGTTTTTGTTGTTGTTGTTGTTGTTGTTAGTGGACTAGTGAAGTGGTTGTTATGTAATTGCTTTTTATTAAAAACTATCATTCTTTATATAGGTTTTAAATGTAATCTTATTGACATTTTTTCACCGCGAAAATTAATTAGGTTACCACCTTGATCTACGACTTTAAGAACAAGAGTGCTGATTTGTTTTGTGTTAACTGGTAAATATATAACATTAACTGGTATTTCTGTAATTTTGTATCCTGGACTAACTCGAAGGGAGAACTGATGAATTGTATGCACATTTACTCCATTTATATATGATCCATTGATAATATTACACTCAATTGATATTGTATTTATTTTAGAAATATCTATCGGATTATCAGAATAATTTTTAACATCAGGTTTCAATATTCTTTTACTGAACCCTAGTAATGATCCAATTGAACAACTTCTATCGAAGAAAACTGGATCCTTGGAACTATAAATTTCTGTTTGCAATGTGTTATAGTTTGCTTTTATATCTAGTAATCCAATATTATATGTTTCATATTCATCAATAATTTTCTCAGATAAATCCGTGAATTCATACGTTCCTATTGGTATCGTAATAGTCTTATCACCAATATGAAACAAATTGTTTTCTTCATCCACATTTGGAATAGAATGATAAGAGTCGAAGCTAATCAAACCACAAACATAATCTTGCTTAAGTTCTATAGGTGGAAAATAATTTGCAACAAGTTGTGATGAATTTCCATTTATTGTTAAAGTAAACGACATGTTGTTGCTCAATCATTAAGAAGTTAACTAAAATATGTTTTTATACATTATAACATTTATATTAAATCATTTACATCAATCCAAGAATTATGGTCTGAAGAGAAACCTAACCATTTAACAAAAGCTCTATTATTACGTCGTCTTAAAATTTTTTCAACTAAATATGTTTGTGGAAATTTGGTTTTTATTAATTCATATTCATAGAAACCTCCTTTGATTTCATTTCCTTGATAATCTTCAAGTATGTATGTAGTAGGGTTTGTATTTTGAATAGTTTTGATTTTAAATATTTCAGTTGTCCAATTTGGTGTATAACCTTTTTCAAATGTATGTTTATATTTACTTATTCTAACATTATCATTTAACTTAAATTTTGGTTTATAAAAAATTTTGGGATTGTTATAAACAGTTTTCAGTATAAATTTTTCATTAAAAGAATTTACTTCATTGGGCGTCATCTTTATAGTTCTATGAAATGTGTTATTATATTGGTTAACTAGACTTTTATAGTTATTAATCCATTTGTAAGTCCCATTAAAGCTAAACTCCTTCCACATCATTCCCTTTAAAGTTCTATTAAAGCGTTCCACTATCGATGCTTTTAAAGTTGAAAATGTTGAATAATGATTGATACCTTTCAATGCCATTAATCTCTTAAAATGTACATTGTAAAATTCTTTTCCATCATCCGTTTGGAGATTTTTTGGTATACGGTTACTTGTGTTGAAAATATTTTTCATTGCGGTTGTAACGTTTTCTCCAGTTTTATTTTTAATAGATTCCGCCCATGCCTTCTTTGAAAATGTGTCAATAACAGTTAGAAGATAACGATAATTCCTGTTAACATCACTATATGGAATCATTTCCACTAAATCTGCTTGCCATAAGTCATCAATTCCTTTTATAATTACATGTCTTCTTTTAAAATTCTTCCGTGCTTGCTTATGCAGTTCTTCAACTATATCTCGTTTATTATTCATTGTCATATATCTCGTTATTGTAAACCTTTTATTTGTGGATATTTTATTTTTAATTTTTTAACATCATCTGCATCAGGTTGACTTTTTCCGACTATATAATTAAACAAGAAGTCTTCAATAGACTTTAAATAATCATTAAGTTCTTCAAAGTTTTCCTTATATGTAGATTTTATTCTATTATCAATTGCTGCCTCAATTAAATCTACATCATTTCTTATGTCATCCTTCAGTGCAACGTTTAAATCTCTTATTTTATTTTCTAATCTATTTGTTATATTGTTAAGATTCTCCATGGTAGTATTTATATCCGTAATTTTCTTTTCATAGATGCTTGTTATCTTATTTAGATTCTCAAAGAAAAATATACGTGAAATGGCATCATTATCATCATTTGGTAAGCCTAAGTTGATAACTCTTTTCATCTGTAAATTTAGGTTTTTATTTCCATCTAAATTCCAACCGATTGTATTTTGTAAAATTGCTTTGATATTGGCTTTGATATTTGCTTTACTATTGTTATCTCTCGATGAAGAATGACCAAATTTATCAATATTTGAACACATTTTTTAGCTATATAATTATATTAGCTTCTTTCAACTCTTCAATGATGGATATTATTTCGTTATTATGGTTATTATGTCCAGCAGTTGATGATGATATAAGTAATCGTAATCTTTCAACTAATTCATTAGGATCATCCCAATACACATAATTCGATTTATTATTAATAGATTTTACAACTTTATGACCTTGTCCACGTATCAATGCGTTTGGTAAATTGAATATCTTTCTTATTATGCGTTGATATTTATAAGATTTGGTTCCTTTAATTTGATCAGTTGAGTTATAATAACGCTTGTGAGCATTTGTAGATAAAAGAATATCTTTATAATTTTGTAAATCCCGTTTAGTGAAATGAATGGGATTTGTGTGAAAAACTAATTCAAATAGACCAGGTGTCATCTGCCATTTATATTTTCCAACAGAAATTTTATTTTCATTAGGGATTTTTAAAAGTTCTTTTCCATATCTCCATCTTCCCAATGAATCTATATTGAATCCATATACTTTATCCAATTTTTTACTATCCTTAAGTATTTGTATGTTTTGTTGTAGAGAATTTTTTTGTTTTCGGGTATTATGTGATTGTTTAAGGTGTTTGTAATCTGTGTTTAATTGATCCTTAGCCTTTCGCTTAAAATGTTTATAT
The DNA here is from genome assembly GCA_958299015.1 of Tetanocera ferruginea. NCBI lineage: Eukaryota > Metazoa > Arthropoda > Insecta > Diptera > Sciomyzidae > Tetanocera > Tetanocera ferruginea. Next base: position 106,757,733 of record OY282644.1, read on the forward strand.
TTTGTCCATAGTTCTCGATCATTTTCAATATCTCTTTTTACTCTGTTTTCTTTTTGTACTTCATTTTCTATCAAATTGTTAATTTCCTCATTATTACTAGTGTTATTATTTTTTGAGTTGAGAATTTCATTTGATATAACAGGATGATAAATTTTTTTAATTTTAGTTTTTAATTGTTTTTTAAATTTTAACTTTTTTCTTATTTTTAATTTCTTATCTGTTTTTTCTTTTTTATTCGTGTTATCAATATTTTTTGTTTTTTCATACCTAACAGGTACTAAATCATTATCAATATCATGAATGTTGACTTTATTACTTGAGATTTTAGTAGCATATTTATCTTGTTGCAACGAACGTTTGTTCTTATTGCGAAGATCTCTTAATCGCTGCTTAAAATTTTGTTGCAACCCCTTGTTTTTTCGTTTTGTAATAATTTGTTTTTTAACCCTTTGTCTTGTTTCATTTTCAAAGTCAGATTCAGATTCTGTACTATAATTTATTGTGTTTTTGTATTCAGCATTATTATCAAAGTCAGATTCTGACTTCACATTATAAGTAACATCATCTTTGTTTTCTTCATCAACATAATTCTCATTGTTTAAACCTTTATCAAATTCTACTGTTTGAATGTCAGGCTGTTCGGTGTTTAAACGTTGATAATATTTTAATGACTTTGTTAATTCATTTTCAATGTTGGGTTTTATCTTCTTTATATGCTGATATGGTTTGTTATGTTTTAGTTTATTTTTGTTCAATGAACTGCGCTTTTTTAAAATTGTTTTATCATTAATTGCTGGGTCAAGTGTTGATAGATTTTGTGGATCAACATTTAAGTGCACATTTTGCGTGGATTTTTGTAATAGGTCATCATCAATAGCATCCCAAAACATTTCATCATTATTTTCTTTTTTGTTTTTAGCAAGATCGTTAGTGTGTTTTTTTTCTTTGTTATATTCATTGTGTTCATCTTTGTTAAGCTTTCCAATTATTTCATTCAATGGTTTTGAAATGGGTTGAAATGTATTTTCAAGCAACTCAACTCGATCTTTTTCACCTAATTTTATTTCCTTTAGTTTTTCCTTTAAGATTTTCCGAGTGTTGGTAAGGTTTGTTAAAACATTGAGGTTTGTATTTTTCATGATTATTGTTTCTGTTTGCTGTCTAAAATCAGATCTGGTGTATATCTGATACCGATCTGGTATATATCTGATACTGATCTGAGGTGTAACAGGTGTTGATGTGATTTTTATATATGTATAAAATTGTCAAAACCTTTTCGATATCGACCCTTGTTTATAGTATCATCTTTATTTATCACAACAAAACCATACTTTTCTTTCCAACATTCATTACAAATCCTTATAAACATTTTGAAATCCATGTCTCCAATAACATGATCATTGAAAATATGCTTTAAATTCATTTCATCTTGCTTGAATATAATAATCATGTTTGCATTATCACGTATTAAATGCTTAGGAATTTTTGTATAGGTTTGACACAAATAAAAGCAATCAATTTGTTTATGACGACTCATACAAAAATATTCTCGTATAGTGCTTTGTTTATCACAAATAACATCATCAAAAATGAAAATTGAATTTGATTTAGCTTTACCTGGACTTATAACATCTTCGTTTTCTGAGAAAGTGTAGAGATTTATTCCTTTTATCGGTGCAATCAGTTTCTTCAAATATTCATATTTTGGTTGATATAAAGATTTTGAATATATGTATATGTTTTTAAACTTTAAACCATTTGGATTTACAATTAGACTAATCATAACATTAGTTTTTCCACAATTTGATGGTCCAACCAATAAAGCACGTATTGAATTTGGTAAAAGAGGACTGTGAACAATTTTGTTTTTTTTATCATTAAATAAGTCAACATTTTTAACATTAAGCTGAATACGTTGTTTAATTAATCTCATTTTGAATACTATATTAATTGGTATATAAATCAATCATTTATATACTAAAATCATCATTCTCCTTTTAAACTCACAACCAAAATGTTAATTTTATTTAGAAAATGGGTATAATATACAAGGATAGTGCACATCAGAAACAGTTGAAAAGAGGATATGGTTTCATAAACAACTTAATAAATTCATTACCAGTTGAACTTCATTTACCAGGATATCAATTTTGTGGACCAGGAACAAAACTTCAAAAACGTTTGGAAAGAGGTGATAAAGGCATTAATCCATTGGATGCTGCTTGTAGAGAACACGATATTGCATATTCACAATCAAAAGATATAAACACACGACATCAGGCTGATAAAATTTTATCTGAAAAAGCTTGGCAAAGAGTTACATCCAAAGATAGTGATTTGAAAGAACGTGCCAACGCTTGGTTCGTAACAAATGCAATGAAAGCAAAAATTAAATTTGGAATGGGTATGAAGAGAAACAAGGAAAAACGTAAACCGAAAAGAAGGCAAAATAAGCGCAAAAAGTATAAAAAACCTAGAGTGAATGGAAATAAGCTCTTTTCGTTAGCAGTTAAAAACGGTGTTAAAATGTTAATAAAGAAGAAACCAAATTCATTCAATGATGCATATAGAATAGCCCATAAAGCTGTACAATCAAGTTTTAAACGGAAAAAATCACAAGTAAACATACCACGAGTAATCCCAGTTCCAAAAATTGGTGGAGTCTTACCATTAATACCCATTTTAACAGCACTAGGTGCTCTTGGTGGTATAGCTTCTGGAGGATCAGCCGTTGCAAAAGTCTTAAATGATATAAAAAATGGGAAGGAACAATTATCTGAAGCTACTCGCCACAATAGATATATGGAGTCGATAGCTATGGGTAAAGGTCTATATCTCAAACCATATAAACAAGGTTATGGTTTGTTTTTACGTCCTCATCCAAAAAATTTTTAAAAAAGCTACCCAAAAGACCATTAACCGATGTCGATTTAATAAAATATTGTAAATGTCTTGAAAATTTTAGAGGAATTTTTATGAGAGATTCTTTACCGAAAAAACCTTATGCTCAAGAATGTGGTATACTTAACTTGGATGATGTTAACGGTCCCGGTACTCATTGGGTAGCTTACTATAAAAATAAAAACTATAAGGAATATTTTGATAGTTTTGGAAACTTGCAACCACCGAAAGAGGTCATCAATTACTTAAAACCACCAATATATTACAACTATAAACAAAAACAAAAATACAATACAGTTATTTGTGGTCAATTGTGTTTAAAATTTTTATTTCAAAAATATAATATTACATAGTATGTTCACTTTATGCTAATACAAAATAATAAAAGATTTATCTTAATTTTTACATAAAATTTTTTATTTCAATTAATTGTTATTTTTTTGCTATTTATTTTTAGTTTTCAACCTCTTAATACATTTTTATTTAATAATCGATGGTGTCCCCATGCAAGGGTATTAACACCATTTTCTAATATATAACGCTTATCATCAAAATAACTTAATACAATTTTTTCAATTTCTTGTGTATAAATCTTGTGAATCTTAGATCTAAAAGTTAACATTTTATCATAATAAATTTTCTTATCAAATAAACATTTTCTATAGTCATCAATGCTGAGAGACATCAAAGCTGATTTTTTTACCCCTTTAGCTTTTTTGATATCATTATCGCCCTCAACACTAATAGAATACATTTTTGACCTTAAACCAATGAATTCCCTCATTATTTTTCCATTATTTTCATCTTTCATGAAACCTAACACCTTTTTATTTTGTCGTTCTATCCCAAAAGGATTGTTGGGTTTGTAGTCGGATGTGTCAAATTTTAAATTAATGTCAGGTTTAATATCATTATAGAAGTCTTCAGTCTTAATTGAATAGATGAAAGAGTCAGTATCCATATAGCATAAACTTAAGTTCTCTCTAAATTTTGGAAGCATGTAATCATAATGAAAATCATACATTTTCCATTTAGAGAGTTCAAGAACTACAAACCCTATATAAATTGGTTTATCATATAGGGTATGTATTCTATTAAGTTGTATTGCTACCATATTTTCAGAAAATCTTGTAGAGCTATGAAAATTTGGTTTAGCAATTAAGCTTCTAGCTCCCAATCTTTTTCCTCTACTTTCCCACTCGCAAACAATTTTAACATCTTTCCTCTTATCTACATTCTCCATGGTCTTACCATAGACAGCATTATTTAATAACTTGAAAAAGTTCTTTTCAAAATCATTTTTAGCTTGCGTTCTATGTAAAGTATTTAAATCAATATATTTTTTTAACCATGGTGATTGTTTAAATTTTAATATTCTATGAATTTTTTTAAGTTGTATTCCATTTTGTAAGCATTGTTGTAAGTTTACATAATGAATGATATAATTTGATTTATTATTCAAATCGATTATAAGTTTTTGATGTTTACCAATCGGACTTTTTTTATTTTCTGAACAAAACGGTAAGTCATTATATTTATCATGCTTTGCACAAGAAATCTCTAAATCAACTTCTAAAATATATCCTTCATCAGAATCATTAGCATGCTCATGTAACTGAAATGTTGATACGTCATCAAGCCATTCAAATTTTCCTTCAGGTAAATATTGAGACATTGCCCAACCATACAAATTATTGGCATCTAAATACATGAGATAATTTGAGGGTTTTGTAACATCAAAATCATTCATATATTTATTATTTGCCTTAACATATCTATTGGAACATTGTACAATACCTCCCCTTATTCCTTTTTGAATGAATTTAATCATATCAATATCTGTTAGCAGATCTAATTCAATTTTAGTATACTTTAACATTGCTCCCCAAGATAATCCGGGAGCTGTATAATATTGACAAGGATCAAGATTGTAAATTGATTTACAAACTTTTCTAAAATTTTCGAAAACATCAGTAAGCAGTAGAACATCTGTTTTATGGCTAAATCGCAATGCTGCGTTAGGTCGGTCGTGCGTTGACAGCTCGAGTAGAGATCAACGTGTTCTTATGGTGCAAATCCAAATGCGACCTCAAGCGTTGGTCGTACTTTATATCGTAAAACAAGAAGAAGAGATAAAATACGACCAAAGTACGATCTAACGAGATAAGTAGGAAAATGTTCTACTCGGTCGTGCGTTTGACATTTCTTCATAGAGCAGAGTTGCATTTTCATTGAAAGCGCTTAAAATGTGGGTGTTTTATGGTTTCGCTGGCAAAGATAGATTTTCGTGGGATTTCTTTTGTTATCGCTGGAATTTATGTTTTATATAATGTTTTTAATTACTCATGCTATTAAAGTAATCAAATTAAGATTTTGATAAAGTTAATCTATTTGTATTATTCGATATCTTAGAAATTTATATAGAAATTGAGAGATTTAGAATTGGGGGAAAAACAACTTTTGTGGGCATTTTTGTGTAGCTGCTTTTATTGGCATCGCCAAAATTACAGACGCACAATCTGTCAGCGCAACATTGAGTTTTGTAAAGTAATAGGTCGTGCGTTCTGTCAGTTCATCTCGTAAAGTTTATGCAACGTCGATAAAAAGTACGATCGGCGCACGACCGACCTAACGCAGTATTGCGATTTCAGCATTAAGGTAAAGTTCTAAGTAATCATGTAGTGTTGTACAATTAAAAGTTGTCCATACTTTTTGTGCATGTTCATAGTCAGCAACACTACATTCTTCATTGGTTAATTTATTAAAGAACTTTTCCCTTGGCGGTAAACATTCCTCTTGAAGTCGTTCCTTTGAATCAAAATAATCATAAGGAAATATACCTTTTTGCTTCAAGAGATTGAATTCGACATCATCGTTAAACGTAGACCGTAAAATATAAAAATCTCTGTTTGATAAATTATTGACTAAGTTTGATAGACTGGAAGCCATAAATCTGAAGGAATCTAAAAACCTTAGTTCAACGCTATCACCATCATCGAAATGTATATGTTTAGAAATGGAAACATATATTTCCTTATTTATTGGTACTACGTTTATTCTACCAGGAATCGCTGAAAGTTCTTTAACAAATAAGTGACAATCATATGAAGAAAGATTGTGGAACAAGATTGGGATGAATTTAGGAATTTTAAAATTTAAATTACAATCATTATGAGCCGGTCCGCGATATTTTCCGGTTAAATGACAATGATCTGCTACTCTATACTCATCGTCTTCAAAAGGTTTTTCACAAATATGACAATTAGTGCTCTTATTTTGAATATCTAACTCTAATGGTGTGAGGAAATTCATTGGTTTAACTTTACTTAAGTAATTATTATAAATTTCCTTAGCATCGTTAACTAAACTTGTAATAAAATTAATAGGTGCATCTTCACCTGTATACATTCTAAACTTATCTAAAGAATTATTAAAACTACACTTAATATAATAACTATATGCATGTGGAATGTGACTTTGAACTGTTCTTATTGAATCTGAGTTTTGAGTGTTTTCTGGTGTTAGAAAACATTCAAAATCTGCATATACTACAAAAGGAATGTCTAACTTATGTTTAAAATTTTTAAATGAAACCTTACTATTTTCTTCGTCCGGAACTTTTGTTACGATTCTACTACATTCTTGTTTGTGTCGTTGTAATTTGTAGCTGGATCTAAAATTCTGTAGACAAGTATTGCATAAAAACATTTGAGCGTGCTCCTTTGTCACTTGATTTCGCAAAAGTCTGAAAATAAAAAAACAAAACAATTGATTAATAATTTTTATAAGATAATACGATAATAAGATGAATATAATTCTTACCTTGAAATGTTCTTGATCCAAATATAGTGAAATTTGTCAATTTCCTGGAGCAGAAGTAGATTTATGTGTGTACTCTTTTCCTTACTCGTGAAATAGTAAGGTCCAACTATACTCTTGAGCTCTTCATCATATCCAAAGACATTGATGCTTATTTCCGGATTATTTTCCTCGAAAATTTTAACATCTTTGATTCTCAACGGAAAAACAAGCCCTTCAAAGTTTAGACTTTTACCATTCTCTAAATGTATTATAGAGGATTTAATATCCTCTACATTATAACTCGAGCATATATTTGTGTTAGAAATGACAGGATACAAGGCTGATATCATTGCCCATTTAAAACAATATTCATCGTTGTTTTGTACATTTATACAAGCATGTTTTTCCAATAAATTTTTCGGCAATCGAATATATTGAGAACCTTTTATTGGCTTGTATTGATTAATATTAATCTCCAAGTGTAAAATTCTGATGAGACTCCAACCACTGTCACGTTCTTGAAACTCTGACATTTTTGTTATTAAATTGTTTCGTTTTTCATCAAAAATGTTATTCAAGTCTGTTGATTGTTGAATCATCACCATTTTTGTTTGATGAGATTTTACAGTACTTTTTTTAATTTTATTTATTCTTACAAGAAAATTTGAATTCAAAATACATTGGATTTTTCGAATTAACAAGCATTCTCTCAATAGAGAAATCTCCAGAGTTTAAGCTCTCCAGAGTTTCATCACTCATTTCATTGTAAAAAACAGGTAGAAACATAACATCTTTCTCCAATTCCAACATGATCTTCCATCCAAATTTAGTATTTGTCCTCTTCGCTTTCAATATAATTAATTTAGTGTTGGGTGGAATATTACTCCACAGAATGATGCTCTTCCTTTTGTTTGTAAGCTCATTCAAAGCCTTCAAGGTATTTTTCTTGCCCTCCATATTCAAAGTTTAATTTATTATTACTCGTACTTAGTTAAAAACCCAACGATCAACAACGACCAACAACTATGAAGAAAATGTAATACGCTTGAACTTTTATACAAAATTTTTATATTACGACTCTGAGAAAACAACATATATATCTGGACCTTATCATGGGTTTTGTTTTTTTAATAAAGAATAATTAAAAAACAAAACAGATTAGTTTCAAGTATACCTCTCACTTGAAACAAACAACTATGGTTTCATCGTGCGAACTAGAAAAATTCTTAATTAAATATGAAAAATTAATAGACCCCAATCATGTTGAATTTTTTAAGGAAATGATAACTGAAATGAGATCATCTCTTCGTTTTTCATATTCAATACATGGTTTACATAGGGAAGACTGTTGTTTTGCTGAAAATTCAGATAAGGAAATGTATAACATTTGTAATTGCGCAACTTTGTGGTCACGATATCAAACTACAAGAAAAGTCTATAATTTATATGCAGCTATCTTCAAAGAACCACGATGGACTTCCTATTAATGATAAGCTATTAACATATACATACATATATGTATTCTAAATGTATAATAAAATTTATTGTAAAAAATATTTCACAACTGTTTTTTTTCTTTTTTATTTTCTCAAGCATTGATAAAACAGAAACTTTTTATGCAACTACTTATGGAAAAATTTTTATACATTGCATTATGCAACTGCTTATCAAAAAACTGTTTTTTTCTTTTTATATTTTTTATTTTCTCAAGCATTGATAAAACAGAAACTTTTTATGCAACTACTTATCGAAAAAGTTTTAAATATTGCATTATGCAACTGCTTATCAAAAAACCTTGGCAAAATTTTTATACATTGCATTATGCAACTGCTTATCTAACAACCGCAAACGCTGGACGGGAGGTCGGGGGACGGGGGACGGGGTGGGGGACTGCCGTCAACCTTGGCGGACGTCTGCTTATCAAAAACCCGCAAAAAAAACTGGGACAGGGGACGGGGTGGGGGACTGCCGGCAACCTTGGCGGACGCCTGCTTATCAAAAAACCCGCAAAAAAACTGGGACAGGGGACGGGGGACGGGGCGGGGGACTGCCGTCAACCTTGGCGGACGCCTGCTTATCAAAAACTAACCTTGGCGTACATTGCATTATGCAACTGCTTATCTAACAACCGCAAACGCTGGACGGGGGGTCGGGGGACGGGGGACGGACGGACGGACGGACAGACGATGACTCACACCGCTCCGCGGCTCCGATTATCCAGAATGCCTGTATTATACCTACTCAACTTCAGCCTACTCGAGTCGCATATTTTAGTTTACAGAAACACTTTGGCTATTGAATTCCTACGAAAATATAATTGATACAAGCGAGACGAGTCACCGACTTCTCTCATTTAATTACCAAGACGGTGCAAGTGAGAATGACATCATTATGGCGTCAAAGTGAGAAAATATTGTGAGAACTGCGGTGAGAAAAGTTGCAGGCAGAAACGAGCTACAGTTTAACAATTTTTAATGTCAATTGAACACATTTTCACATAAGGCTCATTCCACAGAAATGAGGAACGGAAACATGAATTTTAAAATGAATGTATTTGAAGTAATTTTTGGTTTTCAAATTGAAGTGGAATCTTAAGATAGTCCTGCTGCAAAAATATTTTTAAATGAAATGCTTTTTTATATTATTTTGACAATTTAACTAAACAAACTTCGAGTTGAAAAAATTTTTTAAATATTTTGATTTAATTTAAACCTTAAAATCAGTCATCTTTTGATACAACTTTTAAAAAAATAAGGTTAGTAATATTAAAAAAGATATTAATGTTGTGTTAGAATAGGTTGCAATAATGATTGGTTACTGCGTTTTCAAAGTACAAAATATTTAAACTGAGTGTTTTTTCTGTGTCACACCCGTCCCAAAATAGGCTATAGTTTTCCTAAGAAGCAATATGGGCTTATGATAAGAATGAAACTTTCCTAAAGTAAGGATGTTGATGTTTTACATAAATTTGTTAACTTTTTTCATTCAATAAATTAGTTTTATTCTTCATTTTCGTTACAAGAAGTTGGTCACACCCGGAACGGTTTTCAAAATTTTTTTCTAATAATGAAATTTTAGCAAGTATATGAATAAATTCTTTGATTAAAACAAGTTTTGTAAACTCATGTAAAGCGAAATCATTTTTATAGGTATTAATTTGATCAAAAATACATGCGAAAAATTTTTTGCAAAAAAATATTTTTTTTTAAATATATTAAAAACTTGAAATTATTTGTATAGGTATTAATTTGATAAAAAATTCATGCAAAAAAAATTTTTTGCAAAAAATATTTTTTTGTTTTTAATTAATACATTAATCAAAAACATATTTTTTTGATTTAAATGTCAAAAATATGTGTAAGTTATTATACCCATTAAGTTCTTATATATAATTCCCACATTATTCGCACTCGTCACACCCGGGACAATCTTATGTCACACCCGTCCCATTTAAAAGTTTAAAAAAGAATGGTTATCGCCATTTTTTCAAAATATTTTTCACTTGTATTCAACAGAAAATATATTAAATTTGAATATATGCAAGTCAAAAATGGTCTCATTGTGGCACATGGACTGAATTTCAATGTTAAACTCAGAATTTTAAGTTTTTAAATTTGTGCTCGTCACACCCGTCCCAGGTGTTTAAGCGAATGTAACTATTAAACTACTATAAATAACTGCATTATGTTTTAGCATTTTGAAACCTTGGGGCATCTTCTAAAATACCCTATAGTAAATTGCTAAGATTTTAACCGGTTAATACCATTTTCAGCACGATAAAGTAGTCAAAACGTCACACTCGTCTGTATGGAATGAGCCATAATTTAAATGTATAAATATAAAAAAAAAATTACAAAATTTAAAAAAAAAAAATTTTTATAAATGAATCAAAATATGATAATGTAGATTCTACTTCTAGAGCTTGTCGAATCATGAAAACATCGAAGCTGTTGTAAAGAGTGAAAAGAGTTAGGCGCTGGGCATCCCTGATGTAGAAATTAACTCAATATACAGAAATTTTAAATAAATTGAAGACTTTTTTATAATAAAAAAATTATGTGATATGAACGAGATATATATATATTTTAAAATGTAAAAAAACAAATATTATACATATCTTTATACCCTAAACCTGAAAGGTCAGGGTATATTAACTTTGTGCAAACGTTTGCACAGGATACACAGGATAAGAAGAAGGAGTTGAGATAATTGTATGAAACTTGGTACACATGGTCACATGTACCCAAGGATCTGCACTATTGAATATTTTTGGAATCCGCCCACGGACACGCCTACCTCCCATACAACGCAAAAATTTAAAACTGCATAACTCAGCTCATAATAAGCCTACAACAACAAAATTTGGTATGTGTGTGTTTTGTACAAACACAAAGATGTCTTTGAAAAATGGACGTCATCCGCTCACGGACACGCCCACCTCCCATACAACCCAAAAATTGAAAACGCAATAAATAAGCCTCTGTTTAACCTACAGAGCTAAAATTTGGCACGTATGTTTTTTTATAACAAAAAAAGATGGTTTTGAAAAATGGACATCGTCCGCCCACGGACACGCCTACTTCCCATACAACGCGAAAATTGAAAATTGCATAGCTCAGCTCATAATTAGCCTACAACAATAAAATTTGATATGTATGTGTTTCATACCAACACAAATATGTCTTCGAAAAATGGACGTCATCCGATCACGGACACGCCTACCTCCCATACAACCCAAAAATTGAAAACGCAGTAAATAAGCATGTGTTTAACCTACAGAGCTAAAATTTGGCACGTATGTTTTTTATGACAAGACAAAGATGGTTTGGAAAAATGGACTTCATCCGCCCACGGACACGCCCATTTACAATTAATTTTTTTTTTTTTTTTTGAAAAGTGGGTTTAGGGTATTTCATAGTCGGCCTAGACCGACTTTAGACTTTCTTTACTTGTTTATATTAAAAAAATTATGTGATATGAACAAGAACTGCAAATGAAAATAATATTTGAGATATATTTTAAAATGTAAAAAAACAAATATTATACATGTCTTTTTATCAATAAAATTTAACCCTGGATTACTACCTATGGCTGAGTTGCGTTACAACTAACTCTGGGTGTTTTCCACCCACAAAAGAAATTCTCAATTATAAGGACATAATTTCTCAAACCTAAGAAATGTGTTAGTTTTCAATAAATTGCAGATTATTTTCGCCATTTTAAAATGTTTTGTTATGAAAAGAATGGCTATTCCAATGTAAAACAAAAAATTTTAAACAAGTTCATGAGTTAGTTTAAAAAAAAAACGAATATAGAATAGGTTTTAAAAAAAGCGTGTCATTTCGACAGTTTAAGAGCGAGTTAAATATGAAATATGGGCATTTCCATAGTCGCGAACGCGACATTCGTACGCCTTTGAGGAGCAAAATAATAAAGAAAACTCAAAACAAATTTTCTTTTTTTTCAAGTTTTAGATAGCATTTTATTAGCACTATATTTAGAAAAAAAAGTTAGGTTCTCTAGATTTTATGTTTCCAAAATATTAGCAATAAACATGGCATCGCGAATGCGACAAAAAATGGAACTCGTTTTCGACTACATCTAGAAAAATGCAAATACATATCTGCGAAACGTAACATAATATTTTAAAGCGGTTAATTGTAAATTAAATAAGATTAATGTGGCTTTCAAGAAATATTTGTCATTTTGACATATTTTCATTAGTTTTTTTTTTTTTATTGAGCTTGAGCCTGATCGCGAACGCGACATTTAGCACGCGACATTTTTTCTCATCACGTTTTTAATAAGAATTAGTTGAAGTAATTTCAGCTAAATATTGCATTACCTACCAAAAACATCGTAAATATTATTTGTGAGTTTTATCTAAGTAATATTTAAAATAAAAACAAAAAAAAAAAATACATAGGAGGCTAGTGAGAAAAATATTATATTTCTTTGTAACACCACCCGTCCTACGTATGTGGTTATTTACTTTGTGAAGACATTTTTACGCCCACAAGGAGGCGTGGCAGATATAGAAAAGTGCATATATTATACTGCAGTATCACCTTCTAAGTTGTTTTAACCATGGCATCCCTGTTTTTGTATGTCCCCCCATCTGTTGACATGATTACAGCCGTTATTATTAAGTTATAATAATGAAATTCGATATTTAAGCTTATATCGTCAAAATAAAGATCATGTTCGAAAATAATCCCAATAGGATGAAAACCACGTATACCTCCCATACAAATTGACGTTCTCAAATTGGAAAATTTCTTAAAAATCTACTAAAAAATCAATCCAATGACTTGAGAATTAGGTCATGAGCTTTAATTTGAACTATTAACACTTAGCAAAAAATTCAGAAAAATCTAATGAAACCTTTTCAAACTTTCCCATACAATGTGTATTAAAAATATGGAGCATGATCGCGAACGCGACACATTTTGATGATCAATATTAAATGTTTAGTATGATTTTTACCTGCAGTAACTTTTTTTTTATAGTAAGGCGACCAAATTTGATTTAATTTACAATTTTCAGACACTTGCTAAGAACGATCACGAAGTTCTGATAACATATGATGATTTAGGTACAAGAACGCGACATTCGTATAGTAATTAAAGCAATATAAAAAATTTACCGTAAGTCGGGCTTTGTTTGGTATCTTTTTATTTTTTATTTTTTATTTGTAGTTTATAGATGGATTTTATAAGAAGAGTGCAAACATAACGTTGATAAATTAACGAAAAATACTAAAGAGAAAAAGTCCTTAAAAGCAGCTAAAAGCAAGAAAAACATATTTCTCAGATATCAGGCCAATTTTCTCAGAATCAAAACTGAAATTAGTTGTAAATGCAGTAAATTATAAAAATTCAAGCATTTTTTTTAAAAATAATAAAAAAAGAATTATTTGTTTATTTAACAATTTTTTTTTCGGTCCCGGTAGACCTTTCTGTGGAAATGCCCATATGATGATTTAGGTACAAGAACGCGACATTCGAATAGTAGTTAAAGCAATATAAAAAATGTACCGTAAATCGTGCTTTGTTTGGTATCTTTTTATTTTTCTTTTTTATTTGTAGTTTATTGATGAATTTTATAAGAAGAGTGCAAACATAACGTTGATAAATAAACGAAAAGTACTAAAGAAAAAAAGTCATTAAAAGCAGCTAAAAGCAAGAAAAACATATTTCTCAGATATAAGGCCAATTTTCTCAGAATAAAAACTGAAATTAGTTGTAAATGCAGCAAATTATAAAAATTCAAGTATTTTTTTTAAATAATAACCTAAAAATTATTTGTTTATTTAACAATTTTTTTTCGGTCCCGGTAGACCTTTCTGTGGAAATGCCCATATGTGTTCTTATCAAATGTATTTATCACTGTTAGAGTACGTTGTCTGAGCTTTGCTACTAAGATTCCTGGGTGTAATTCACCGAAAAAAATTATTAAATAACTAAATGTTCTAAATGTAGTGCTCATTGTGCCCTTTTCAACGACATATAATTTTTAAAGATCTGACATGTAATGCTTAAGTTATGCAAAAAAGACTATTTTGGCTGTTTTTCCGGTGGTTAAAAAAAAAATTTTTTTTTTGTTTTCGGAATTATCTCATGTTCAACTTTAAAATAGGGGGTGATTTTTCAAACTTTTTTTTTTTGTATGTAGGCCGACCCACTCTAGTGTACATGCTTTACGCCGACTCCAAACGTTTTATAATCATGTTCTCAAGATGCTTTACAAGCAATTATTTTTACTCTCTGAGGTTTGCCATTGTCTGCATAGAGGTGACGGTCCATCAGAAAAATGTTTTTCCTTTGGAAAAAACTTATTGGCAGATGTGAGGATTAAACTCGGGTTACCCCGGGTAGATGTCTCGCTCTCCACACACAATGCACGCCCGGCCACGGCCTTTACTTAAGTCTTAAAATAATTTTTTTTCGAAAATTCTACATTCAAGACAATTTTTTATGAAAAAAAATGAGATTAATTTTTTTTACAAAAAATTTTCAAGCAATGCCTAAAATATTTGGTATGAATTAATTTCTGATATAGTTAAACGCCTGTCAATACGCTTATTAATTGGCCATTTGTTGAGCTTGTACACAACTTTATTGCTCATTGCTGCAATAAATTGTTCTGCCAATCAATTATTGTGTTAATTTAACGTCTTCAACAGTTCACCTACTTTCATCAAACTGTTGTAAATATTTATTCTAAGCCATTAACTGGCAAAGAATTCAGTCAATTTTGACGCACGCAATGTCAAGACATGACCTTGACAATGAAAAAAAGCAACAGCTGCCGCGTATTTTTTTTTTACCATAGGCATACTTAAGGTTTTTATTAATCAACAGATAATGTCAAAAAACTCAAATATGCCTTAATACACAAAACCCAACACAATCGTGACATCAACCAGCTATACTGAACTCATGCCCCCAAACAACTAAATAATGCCATCTAATTAAATGAGCTCGTTGGACATAATCGTTGGTTACTATCTCTACTACCTGTAAAATAATTGCCACCACAGTAGATGATTTGATTTGAGTTTTAAATAACGTGACATAATATGTGAAGTCAACCAAATATTTCAGTAGCGGTTATTAAAATTGTAAAAGCTATATTTAAGTAAGGTTTCCGCCTACACAGTGTGTTGCCTGCATGATATCGAATTATTTGCGTGTGTGCGTGTTCACCTTTATGCGATACAGATTGCTTATTACTAATTAAATTTCAACGAAATTTATAGCTAAAACAGCTGTAATTATAAAAAAAAGCAATACAATAGCTTTATAGTTGAAACGTTTGTATATTAATATCATTTAACAATAGAAGTATTTTTTTCAGGTTGTGCACATGTTTTGTTTTTAGCTTTACACAGTATTAATCATAATTTAAACATAATGAAATTGAAACTTTCAGTAAGATATCGATTTCTAAATTAAAATGTCAACTGCTTTAATTCAATATTTTTACGATTAGGTCAAGATTTTGCTGACGTCCTTTATTTGCTACTATTTGTTTGTTCAGTTGAAACTAATAAACGTCAAAATTGGATTTTAATAACGCGAACACTTTATTATATTAAGTTTATTTCAGGTTTTTATTTACAATTAAATTTACTTCAGTTATGTTATGTTATTGAAGTCGAGCTCTATTAACCCAGTTACTCAATTGCCAACAATTCGCAAAACAAGTAACGAGCTTGTCAGTGCACATTTACTTTAATCTATTAACTCAAATAACCATGGAAAAAATTATACATCTATGCTTTGTTTCTTTTTACACACAAACATACCGTAGTTTTTGAGCTTCATCAAATCAAATTGATTTCGCTTAAGAAATAAAAAAAATAAAAAATTGCCTACTTCAGCCCTTGAAAGGATCAATTATTTTATGTGTGATATTCAATTTTTGCAGACAATTAATCTAATTGGATCGGATTTTTTTGTTTTTTTTTAAGCTTTGAACCAAGAATTCAGGTGACAAAACTATTCAGTCAAGTTTGTCTTGGTTCGGAAATGATATGTTCGGAATGGGGAGTTAGATAAGTAGGAGAGAAAGAAAGGCGAAACATGTGTATATTGTTGTATGTGTGGTGGAGCCAACTCAGAGGTCACGGGTTCGAATCCCGGCTAGGCCATGGTCCTACGCTGGTACTTTTCTTTGATTCTTTCCTCATTTTCTAATCAACTTAAATTAGAAATGCATCAATATATCAGAATTTGGAAGTTGTTATTAATGGCAGAAAAGTTTATGAATGGGATTGCTTGAATAACTTGATTTGACTGAGGTTAAGGCATCACACTTGCCTCAGATTCCAATTCGCATATTGATATAACTTTATTCCACATACAGAACAGTCTACAATTATTTCACTAGATTACTTTAACTAAATTTTTTATGTTTTTATTTTTAGTATTTTTAAACTTTAAAATAGTTTTTATTTTTATAAATTTTAACATTTCTTGTATTAATTTTTTTCGAAAGAATTAAAATTTCTTATGTTTTTAATTTTGAAAATTTTTTTTTTATTTAAAGTTTTTAATTTCTTTAATACACATTTAAATATACTGGACACCTCTTTAATTTTTGATAATTGTTTTTTGCATTAAAAATATATAATTTTTGAATGTTTTTAATGATTTTTTTTTCAGTAGAATTAAAATAATTTTTGATAATTGTTTTGCGTAATAAAAATATATAGTTTTTGTTTTTTTTTATTTTTTATTTTAATTAACCTTAAGTTTTTCTAATTATTTTTTTGAATGAATTAAAATATTTTTTGATAATTTTGTTATATTTTTCTAATAGTTTCCATTTAATTTGTGTTAATTTTTCTTTTAGTTTAGTTTGATTTTTCTAAAATTTTTAAATTTCTTGAAGAATTTTTAATTATTCTTATTTTGAATTGTTTTAAAAGTTTTTTAACTTTTATTCAATTCTTTTCTCTTAATAACAAACAATTTTTTTTTTATTTTATTTTTTTTTATTATTTTATTTTTATATAATTTTTTAATGTTTAAAATTATTTTTATTTAATAATATTAGAATAATTTTAGATAATTGTTTTGTGAACATGTTAAAATGTAAAAGTTAAAGATACATTTTTAAAACGTGAAGTTAATGTTTATTTTTATTTTTTATTTCAATTAACTTTAATAACTGTTTATTATTTAATTATTTTATTAGAATAATTTTTCATAGTTTTGCTATATTTTTGAATTATTTATATAAAAAAAATACTTTTTGAATTTCTCATTTATGTTTCTAATAGTTTCTATTTAATTTCTCTTAATTTTTTTTCATTTAGTTTGATTTTCTGGAATTTTGTAATTTTTTTGAAAATTTTTAATTTTTCTTATTTTTATTTTTTATTTTTTATTTTATTTTTATTTTTTTATTTTATTATATGAAAAATAACAATGAATTATTATTTTACAAAGTAAGGGAGGAGCGCTAGCTGCCAGGGCTTTCGGCTCTCTGATCTTATATAAAATACTTATTATTCAATAAAAAGGAAAAACATGCTATGATTTATTAGTATAATAAGTATAAGTATAATACAGGCTATGGTTAAACCAATTGTACTTAAGGTATTGCAAATAGATTTTAAATTAAAAAATGTATTGATACTATACAGTACAGACAAAAATTAAATTATGTTTTTTATATTTGTTTGTTTTAAGTAGTTTGCAATTTTGTTGATATTATCAATTGAAGTGAATTTTAGGTATTCAGAAGGTTTTTGATTTCGGAAATTGTTGTATCTTATTGTTTCAAAGAAGGAGCATTCATCCAGCAAGTGGATAACCGTCAATGGCGAAAAAGAGCAGTAATTGCAAGAAGGTACGCTGGAACCGTTTAGCCGATACGAGTGAGTGGCAATTGTGTGCCCTATGCGAAGACGAGTGAAGGCTTTGATGTCGTTACTGTGGCAGGTGGGAGGATAAATTGCTTTTTTTCCATCCGTATTATAAACTGAATAATGGTGCTGCACTGTATTCCATCGTCTGCTTCTCAGTGCGTCATGATGATGCACGATAAGGCGATTAATATCTTGAGCGTCAACGTGGTCGAAAAAAATAAGCGGTTCTTTTGCCGCTGATTTAGCTCTTTGGTCAGCTAATTCGTTGCCAGTGATTCCGGTATGTCCTGGGACCCACATTATTTTTATGTTGTTGTTTTCAATGATTTTGCTGCGAATACGCGATATGATGTAAGAATTGTTAGTGGGGTTCAGAAGAGAAGAAATAGTTGACTTGCTGTCCGTGCAAATAATTGAGTTTCTGGACCATTTTTCGGCACTGTTGATTGCATTTAGTAGTGCAATTGCTTCAGCCGTAAACACCGAACTGTAGGATGGTAGAAGGCCAACATTAATAGTTAGACCAGAATTGTTGACTACAGCGAAAGAGGTATAATCAGCCGATTTAGACCCATCTGTAAAGATGAAATCCCACTCGGAGCAAAAGGAGGATGTTAGTTCTGCAAACAGTCGCTGGTATTCGTCAGGACTAGTGTTGTTTTTCAGATGATTATCAAGGCAAAGAATAAACGCTGATTTTTTTAAAAGCCATGGTGGAGAGCTATCTGGCAGTCTTAGTGTGGGACTAGATGTAATACCGAGCGCCATCGCCTGCTCCATACCTCTAACGATGGCCGATTTACGTTTAGCAGTAGTTGATCGGGACTGTACAGTTATAACGGTGTTATAAATGATGCTGTTACTACAGAGCAGTAGTTTGGGTATAAGCTTTTGTGTAGCGTGATTTATCCTTGTATCAATTGACGGCATGCCAGCTTCAGCCAAAACGAAGTCGATAGGAGATTTTGGGAAGGCGCGGATGCTTCTAGTAACAGCAGTATGGTAAGGTGCCTTAATTAGTTTGATGTTGCTCTTCGCGCAATTACCGTAAATCGCCAGACCATAGTCAATTTTTGACAAAATTAAAGCTTTAGTGATATTTACAAGAGTTGAAGTATGAATAAGACAATGTTTGGAGGATAAGTATTTGATAATATTTAACCTGGCAGCTAGATTTTTCCTCATATATAAACAATGATCTTTAAATGTTAGTCTTTTATCAAACAAAATACCTAAAAACTTAAGACTATTTGTATTTGTAATACTTATATTATTATGAACTAAGTTAAGGTTATTACATTTGTGTTTCCTGCATATGTGAAAAGTCTTACATTTATTGATAGATATATTGGCACCCGAGTATTGGGACCATTTCGAAATATTAGCAAGAATATCAGAAAAATTTTTTTTGACTACGCTTAGATTAAGATTTTTGGAGAAGAGTAATACGTCATCGGCGTAAATAATATGCGAAATATTCTTATACCTAGAAATTATAGAACTTATCTCGTTGAAGGCAGTTATGAATAAAATAACTGACAGCGGAGACCCTTGTGGTATTCCGTTGTGTAAATTGTGAGTGTTAGAAAATGTGTTGTTTATTTTTGTTGTGAATTTACGGTTGGTAAGAAATGATTTGATTATGTTAAACATTTTTTCGCCAACTCTCCAACTTTGAAGTTGGCGCAACACAACATGTGCACCAATTCTATCGAATGCCTTTTCGAAGTCAAGGCTCAATGTTGAGATATGATTTCTGTTTGATAAAGCCGAAGAAGCAAAATGTTCAAAATAAAGGAGTGCATCCATTGTACCCTGTCCTGTCTTGAAGGCCACCTGATGCGGGCTGATTAAGTTGTTTTTTAAAGCGAACCACATGATGCGCTTCGAGATAATTTTTTCAAAAATTTTTCCCATACAACCAAGCAAGGAGATAGGTCGGTATCCCATTACATCCGTTGCTTGGCTTTCGGACTTGGCTATAGGCACAACAAATGCACTCTTCCAGACTTGTGGGTAAATACCTTGATTTAAGATGTTGTTATATAGTTTTATAAGTCTGTTTTTAATATTGAAAGGTAAATTTTTTAATAATGGGTAAGATATTCTATCTGGACCGGGAGTTTTACCTGTCATTGCACAGATAGTTGACTCGAATTCCAAGTAAGTTATCTCTGATTCAATAATTTTGGAAGAAGGGCTACTGAAGCTGTTATACCCTTCTCCCAGAATTTTGTTTTTATTCATAACGAAAGTGTTGTGAAAGTTTGAGTCATGGGAATAGTCGGACCAAGTGGAAGCAAAATGATTTGAAATTTCTTTTGAATCGAAAATCGGGCCTTGGGGGCCATTTATGAAATTAACATAAGATTGTGTGAAAGATCCGGATAGCATTTTTATATCCGACCATACTTTTTTTGGTGATCTGTTGGGAGTAATGGTTTCAGTCAATTTTTCGAAGCTGGCTCTTTTGGCTTCTTTTGATTTTTTACGGAAGATGGCATTGGCTTTTTTGTACTTCAATAAGTTTGAGATTGATCTGACTACCTTGTATTCAGCCCAGAGAAGTTGTTTATCGTTTCTCAATTTCGAAAGTTCAGATGACCAATAGGGTACAATTTTTTTATAAGTCTTTTTTGCAGTTTGGGGTACACAGAGGTGAGCAGAAGAGCGTATAATTTTAGTAATAAGAGCTGTTTCATGGTTGACATTGGTAGATGTTACAAATTTTTCAGAGAGGCTGTTAGAAATTTTCTGAAATTGAATCCAGTCTGCTTTGTCTGTTAAGAATTTTGGTTTAGCGACACCTCTGTTAGAATGAGGCGTCGACAGTTTGGTTAAGATAGGAAAGTGATCACTGCCACACAAATTAGATAAAGTATGACAGCTAAGTTTAGGAGAGATATCAGAAGAGCTGAGAGTCAGATCAATGTGTGTAAACGATTGATGAGTGGAAAAGTGCGTGGGCGCACCGTCATTCAAAACTGTTAAGCTTTCGGAAAGAATAAGATCTTCGAGAATCTTACCTCTTTGGTTAGAAGAGGGAGAGCCCCAGAGAGAGCTCCAAGCATTAAAATCACCCACAATGACAAGAGGTGTAGAAATAGAGCGTATTAAATGTGTTAATTCTCTTAATGAAAAGGCTTGTTGAGGTGGTAAATAAATTGATAGAATAGTTAGCTTAAAGCCGAGACAAACTTCTATTGCTATGGTTGAAATATTGGATTGTATGAGTATTTGTTTATGGGGAATATTTTTTTTAATTAAAACAGCAATACCCTGTTTGTTTCTCATGTTCTCTGGTAGATTGTGAAAAAAGCTGGCATATTGTTTTGGAACAGATGCAGATTTATTCACTGCTAAATGAGTCTCTTGCAGAGAGATAAAACTAGGCGAATGCTCTTATTTTTAATTGTTTCATATTATTCAATTCTTGTCTTTCTTAAGAAAAATGTAAATTTTTAATTTTTTTCCTATTTATTTTTATTGCTATTTTTATTTTTATGTTTATTTTTATTTATTATTTTTATTTTATTTTACTTTATTTTATGATTTTGATTTTGATTTTTTGATTGTTTGATTTTTTGATTTTGATTTTGATTTTGATTTTGATTTTGATTTTGATTTTGATTTTGATTTTGATTTTGATTTTGATTTTGATTTTGATTTTGATTTTGATTTTGATTTTGATTTTGATTTTGATTTTGATTTTGATTTTGATTTTGATTTTGATTTTGATTTTGATTTTGATTTTGATTTTGATTTTGATTTTGATTTTGATTTTGATTTTGATTTTGATTTTGATTTTGATTTTGATTTTGATTTTGATTTTGATTTTGATTTTGATTTTGATTTTGATTTTGATTTTGATTTTGATTTTGATTTTGATTTTGATTTTGATTTTGATTTTGATTTTGATTTTGATTTTGATTTTGATTTTGATTTTGATTTTGATTTTGATTTTGATTTTGATTTTGATTTGATTTTGATTTTGATTTTGATTTTGATTTTGATTTTGATTTTGATTTTGATTTTGATTTTGATTTTGATTTTGATTTTGATTTTGATTTTGATTTTGATTTTGATTTTGATTTTGATTTTGATTTTGATTTTGATTTTGATTTTGATTTTGATTTTGATTTTGATTTTGATTTTGATTTTGATTTTGATTTTGATTTTGATTTTGATTTTGATTTTGATTTTGATTTTGATTTTGATTTTGATTTTGATTTTGATTTTGATTTTGATTTTGATTTTGATTTTGATTTTGATTTTGATTTTGATTTTGATTTTGATTTTGATTTTGATTTTGATTTTGATTTTCATTTTGATTTTGATTTTGATTTTGATTTTGATTTTGATTTTGATTTTGATTTTGATTTTGATTTTGATTTTGATTTTGATTTTGATTTTGATTTTGATTTTGATTTTGATTTTGATTTTGATTTTGATTTTGATTTTGATTTTGATTTTGATTTTGATTTTGATTTTGATTTTGATTTTGATTTTGATTTTGATTTTATTTTTATTTTTGTTTTTATTGGTATTATTTTAAATATTTTTATTTTTAGTATTTTAAATATTTTTTTTATTTTTATTATTTTAAATATTTTTATTTTTATTATTTTAAATATTTTTATTATACCCTAAACCTGAAAGGTCAGGGTATATTAACTTTGTGCAAACGTTTGTAACGCATAGAACGAAGCGAGTCCGGTATAGAAAAGTATATATATTTTTGATCAGCGTCACCACGTGAGTCGAGCTATCTATGTCCGTCCGTCCGTCCGTCCGTCCGTCCGTCCGTCTGTCCGTCTGTGTGTTGTCCGTATACACAGGATAAGAAGAAGGAGTTGAGATAATTGAATGAAACTTGGTACACATAGTCACAAGGACCCAAGGATCTGCACTATTGAATATTTTTGGAATCCGCCCACGGACACGCCTACCTCCCATGCAACGCAAAAATTGAAAACTGCATAACTCAGCTCATAATTAGCCTACAACAATAAAATTTGGTATGTA
The DNA here is from genome assembly GCA_958299015.1 of Tetanocera ferruginea. NCBI lineage: Eukaryota > Metazoa > Arthropoda > Insecta > Diptera > Sciomyzidae > Tetanocera > Tetanocera ferruginea. The sequence goes on from OY282644.1 coordinate 106,780,840, forward strand.
TGTGTTTTGTATCAACACAAAGATGTTTTTGAAAAATGGGTGTCATCCACTTACGGACACGCCCACCTCCCATACAACCCAAAAATTGAAAACGCAATAAATAAGCCTCTGTTTAACCTACAGAGCTAAAATTTGACACATATATTTTTTATAACAAAAGAAAGATGGTTTTGAAAAATGGACATCATCCGCCCACGGACACGCCTACCTCCCATACAAAGCGAAAATTGAAAACTGTATAACTCGGCTCATATTTAGTCTACAACAATAAAATTTGATATGTATGTGTTTTATACAAACACAAAGATGTTTGCGAAAAATGGACGTCATCCGTTCACGGACACGCCCACCTCCCATACAACCCAAAAATTGAAAACGCAATAAAAAAGCCTCTGTTTAACCTACAGAGCTAAAATTTGGCACATATGTTTTTTATGACAAGATAAAGATATTTTCGAAAAATGGACGTCATCCGTTCACGGACACGCCCACCTCCCATACAACCCAAAAATTTCAAACGCAATAAATAAGCGTCTGTTTAACCTACAGAGCTAAAATTTGGCACATATGTTTTTTATGACAAGAAAAAGATATTTATGAAAAATGGACGTCATCCGCATACGGACACGCCTACCTCCCATATAACCCAAAAAGTTTAAAACTCAATAAATAAGGTTATGTTTGTCATAGAGAAATTAAATTTGGTATGTATGTATTTTATACCAAAACTAATGTGTGTTCAAAAATTGGGAGTAATCCGTCCATGAACACGCCCACCTCCCATAGCGAAAGCACAATAAAGGCATTAACTGTGAGCTACAGGAATAAAACTTGGTATGTGTAAATTTTTCATCACCATATAAATGCAATTAAAATATAGGCTTCATCCGCCCACGGAGACGCCCATTTGCAATAAAAATTTTTTTATTTTTGAAAAGTAGGTTTAGGGTATTTCATAGTCGGCCTAGACCGACTTTAGACTTTCTTTACTTGTTTTTATTATTTTAAATATTTTAATTTTTTTTATTTTAAATATTTTTATTTTTATTATTTTAAGTATATTTATTTTTATTATTTTAAGCATATTTATTTTTATTATTTTTAATATTTTTATTTTTTTTTTTTATTTTGTGTTTATTTTATTTTTATTATTGTTTTTGTTACTATAAATTTTATTGATATTTTTATTTTTATTTTTAATGTCATTTTCACTTTTATTTTCATTCCTTTTTCTTTTTTTTTTTTGTTTTTCTTTTTCTTTTTCTTTTTCTTTTTCTTTTTCTATTTCTATTTCTATTTCTATTTTTATTGCTATTTTTATTTTTATTTTTATTTCTATTTCTATTTCTATTTTTATTTTTATTTCTATTTTTATTTCTATTCTTTGATTCTGTTTCTATTTTTATTTTTTTTAATTTTGATTATATTTTTTTTTCAATTTTGATTTTGTTTTTATTTTAAATTTAGATTATTTCTTTATTTTAAATTTTTATTTTATTTTTATTTTAAATTTTGATTTTGTTTTTATTTTAAATTTTGATTTTATTTTTATATTATTTTCATTTTTATTTTTCTTTTAATTTTTTTTTTATTATTTTATTTCTTTTAATTTAGAATTATTTTTTATTATTTCATTTTTGTTTTTAATTTTGCTCTTTTTATTTTAATTCTTTAAGTTTTTTCTTTTAACGTCCTTTTTTTCATTTTAATATTTTATTTGTATGAGTTATAAAATTGTGGCATTTTGATTTGTTATTTTTATTTAATAATTCCTAAAAAAGTCTTCTTTAAGAATTATATGGTCTAGTCTGCTCGGTTCCTCTCAGGAAGATTTTGTTGTTGTAGCAACCTGTTACTTCATGAATTATTTGGCATAAAGCTCAAAATTAAATACTTAAAGAAGACGTTTTTTAAGAATTATAAATAAAAATATTTTAGTAATATTTTCTAATATTATTTTTAGATTTTTTAATTTTATTTTTATATATTTTTAATTTTTTGTATTTTTTATATTTTTTGCTATTATTTTATATTTCTTTTTAAATTTTCTTTAACTTTCTCTTATTTTAATTCTTAAAGTTTTTTTATGTTAATATTTTATTTTTACTTTTTTTTAATTTAATGTTTTTACCTTAACTTTAATTGGTTAACATTTTTTAATATTATTTTTAAAGTTTTTAATTTTAAGTTTTTTTTTAATGTTTTTAAAATATTTTTTAATTTTATTAAATATTTTTTAACTTTTTTTATATTTGTTTTTAATTTTACTTTACTTTGAATTTTTTATTTTTTTTTTTGTTGTTACTTTATAAATTTCTTAAATTTCATTCTTCGATTACCTTTTATAAATATTTTAATTTACTCACTTACGCTTGAATTGTTGCTTATATTATTTAAAGGTCCTTTTAATTAAAATTTTTTTTTTTTGTTTTTTTTTTATTTTTTTAACAAAATTTTGAGTTAAGGTTTTGAAGAAAATTCAAACTAGGTAAATCTCGATAAGAAAAATTAAGAATTGATTGCTAGCAAAGCATTTTGATTAAACCTGAAAACTTTTTTAAAAACCAAAAACATTTTTTTTTTGTTCAAACTTTTTTAACAACACATAATAAACTAACGTTATGGATGCATGCAAAATCACGTTAATTTACATATTTATGTTATTTATACTATTTAAAGATATCTTGAAAATATATTCTATTTTCCATTAGTCTAAATCTTTATAATTTTCAGTCCTCAAAAATCGCTATTGTTTAAAAGCGTATCAAATTTTTCTGAACAGCTTTATGCGGTGAAATTTTTTTATATTTAAATTGTTTTTTGTTTATTGTTTATGCATTTTATGTGAATTTTATTTTATTTACTCTGTGTATATAAAAAGCTATAAAAATGTGGTCAGCAAAATAATATGAGAACTCAACTGCTCATTTTCTAGAATTTTGTTTTCAAAATAATGCAAATTTAATGTCATTGAATATTAATTAACTGCGTACAGACTGCTTATTTATTTTGTCAAAAAAAAAATAAAGAATTTCTCTTTCCCGATAAGCATAAAATGCGGGCTTTATGTCAACAAACCAGAACAATACAAAGCTGCTGCGTTTGTATTTTTGTTTTTTTTTTTAGATTTGCTTTCTATATTTTTGATTGTGGTCATATTTCAACCACCAAAAATAATAAACAGAAGTTTAACGATAAGTTCACCAGCATTATAACAGCAACTTATAGTTAAATTGGCAAAACGGATTTTATACAATATTGAGCTCAATTTTGCAGATAAACTATTTTTTTAAATAATTGATTCCAACTATTTCCTAAAAGAATTAACAATACCATAAGAGTAACCTTAATTTCTTTTCATTGTCTAAGATAAGCTTTTTAAAATTTTTTTCTTAATGCTTGTATGTTTTATAGATTAATAATTTTTATTGAAATGTATTACAGACAATAACAATTTGTTTGTTTCACGCTTCGTAAGATTTTTTATTTATTAATGAATTGCTTTATCAGCAAAAGCAGCTTCTATATTTTTAATTATTTTATATAAAATAAAAAAAAGATGATGAATGGGAAAAAATTGAGCACAGATAGTTGCTATCAGTCAATATAATTAATTATGAACGACAATTCGATTGATGCAGAATACAAAGTGAGCATCTCGCTTCATGAAGTAATGAAACTATAAAATTATGAAGTTTTTAAATCTGTTACAGAACCACTCTCGAGTTTATTTAATTTTGGCATAAGCACCCTGTATTACTCATACTCGCAAACATTAACGAATGCCCGCCAAACAATCATCGCCATAAGCTAATGTCAGAGTTGCTGTTTACAAAAACAAAAACAAATAAAATAACTCCCATGTGAACCGCTCTACGGAAGCACACAATTGATAAAAAAAATTGTTGCATGCGAATAAAAAATAAATAAAAATTACTAAAAAAAATAAGAAATAAAAAATTAAGAACACAGCAACACCAACAAGCAAACATACATTGGAAAAAGCCCATTTCAAACAATGAAAACGAAAGGATAGACTAAATTTTGCATGATGGTAATGAGAGGTTAGATAAAAATAACAAAAAATCTGATAAGGATGTTACCCAGAAAAATAAACTTTACCCAGAAATAATTAAGTAATTTAAGTGAATTAAAGTGAAACATTTATATATACATTTTTCAAAGTAAAATTTAGTTAAGTGAAAAAGTTTCATAAAAGAAAAATAAAAAATAATAAAGTTTCATTCGATTGTAGATGTAGTTATACAGAACAATATCAAAGGTATGGAGAACGAAACATATTATAAAAAGGAATATTTTATTTAAACAATATTTAGAAGATGCTTGCATTGAATGTCGTTTTAAATTCCAAATCAGTTGAATTTCTAGCATGACTCTTTAGTTTTTGTGGCTAAAGTAAAAACAAAAGTGATAAAATAAATACGACTGAAGAATCTATGTGAGGGACGTAGAGTAGTTCGACCACCATACAATAGATGGACAAAAATAGAAGGAGTAGTTCAATCTTCATGAAAATTGACATTTTATTAAATTATGTTTATGTCAAAAAACTTACAATTTTATAATTGGCAACGGCAATGGTAATGTGAAGTAAACATTCTAAGAATCGAATACAACAGTGAAAAGTTGATGGAGAGTTGGAGTTTATAGCGAACACACTTCCAATAACTGATTTATATATATATATATATATATATAAGATTTAATGCAAAATTTAGTTTTGAAACCTTTTTTCAAAATTTTCCACCTCAAAGGCTAGCAAAAAGTTGCAGAAGATTTATATCAATTCTGAAAGGTCATAAATAAAACTTATAACATCTTGAAAAATTACCGTGGAAATATGCAGTTGTCAGAAGTTACGGCTTCGCAAAAAAAAGCTAATTTTACGAATTTTCTTTTCATTCTTGTCGCATTGTACATAGTAACTTGTAACAGATGATAAATTTGTATTTTTACTTGATATTTAATTGATAATTTTTAAAAAAATGCTTTAAATTTTTTTCAAAAATGTTTTTTTTGTAGGTAATAAATTTGTACGATTTCGTGACCATAAAAATTTGGATATTTGTCTACTAGACGAACTGCAGTGCGCCATGGCAGTGCGTACCAAGTATCTGACATGTGAGTCAAAGAATCTCAGCAGACCCGGGTTAGAATTATCATTTGAAATTTTTATATTCTTAACCTCAACAGTTAAGGATATATTAACTTTGTGCAAACGTTTCTTACGCATATAAATAAGCGAGTCTCGTATAGAAAAGTTTTATATTATTGATCAGCGTCACCTCGTGAGTCGACCTATCCATGTCCGTCCGTCCGTATGTACGTCTGTGTGTTGTCTGTTAATACAAGATAATAAGAAGAAGTTGAGATTGGACGAAACTCGGTACACATGGTCATATGAGTCCATGGATCTGCACTGTTGATTATTTTTGGAATCAGCTCACGGACACGCCGGACCTCTCATATAACTCAAAAATTGACACTGCATAAATAAGCTCATAATTGACCTACAATAATAAAATTTGGTAGGTATATATTTTATATCAAAACAAAGACGTCTTCGAAACATGGGTGTCATCCGCCCACGAACACGCCCACGAACACGCCCACCTCCTATGCAACCCAAAATTGAAAACTTAATATATAAGCTTATGTTTAACGTACAGAGATAAAATTTGGTATGTATGTTTTTTATACCAAAACGAAGATGTTTTTGAAAAATGGACGCAATCCGCTTACGGACATGTCTACCTCCCATGCGAACCACAAAATTTAAAACTCCATAAATAAGCTGATGTTTGTCCTACAGAGATAAAATTTGGTAAGCATTTATTTTATACCAAAACTAAGATGTTTCCAAAAATTGGACGTAATCCGTGTACGAACACCCTCACCTCCAATACAACCCACAATAGCGAATATACTAAAAAGGCATTATTATGTGAGCTACTTTTTATGAAATTCTTATAAATTTTTTAAAAATTTCCCAACAAACAAAATGATTCACTAGGATATCGTTTATGAATTGCTTTCTCGTTCATTTCATTCAATAGTAATTATCATACACAATTCATTTATAATATCGTGAAAGGGAGAAATTCCTCCTTTGTTAAGGAATCGTTCAAACCGACAAAAGCAAGTCGTATACGAGTCGCCAAATCTAAGAAAATTAATTCATTAACGAATGTTCCTATTTCAAATAAGCAATTCGTTAACAAATCTTTCAATTTAAAAGAAGCAATTCTTAAACGAATCACCAAAGTTCAAAATGCAAAAAAAAAACATTAATAAATCTGGAAGTTTTATATATATTCGCCCGTCAACTCCTCTCAACTCATCAACCGTCAACTTATCTCGATTTTAAACACAAAAGTTATAGGTTGTTTTTGTTTTCATTCACGGTTTTTTAATGTTAAAACCGACATTCAGCATAATTTTATTGAAATTTTGTTAAATGCTTTAATGTTATTTGAAACAAAACAAAAATAAATTTTTTGAAATTTTTTTGATATTCAAAGTGTTAGAAATTTTACTAAAGTGTCGCTCAAATCAGTCGTTTTTAATCTCAGTTTGAATTTTTAAACAAAGCATTTCTGCTATTTAACAAAGTAATTTTAAACGGGGCTTTCTTTAAGCATCCAGCCAACCTCTGATACAGACAAAACCAAACTATTCGAAAATAATACGAAAAACTATTTACAAGCGATTCGTTAACGAATCACCCCTCGCCAAAATATTTATTGGGTTTTCATCAAAATTTAAATGCATATATGTAAAATAACTATGGGCTTCATCCGCTCACGGACACTCACATTTTCAATAATATTACTGTATTTTGAATAAGAAGGTTTAGAGTATTTCATAGTCTGGCTAAACCAACTTTAGACTTTCTTTAATTGTTTTATATAAGTTTCGTTTTCTATAGACCAACAGTCAATCAACTCTTGATTTGAAAATTTCATTTTTTGGATGGTATCTAACAGTGAAATCTCTTATTTCACCCCATGCTTTGTTTAATATAACAGCATTTTTTGCTTGAGTGTAGAAAATTTGATGATAACGCTAAGGAAACTGCAAAAATATCAACAATATCTTAAATATCAACAAAATATATATCTAAATTTCTGCAACAGTTCACAAAATACCTTATAATGAAGAAGATCTTATTAAATATCATTAAGTACCACTTGAAGATCTATCAGAGGAAACTCAGGAAAAAAGGAATACGTATTACAGAATTTATTGAGAGCACAACAATAGACAATTGTCACGTAATTTCACAAATGATCTAAAAAATTTAATTTAACAAATAAATAAGTTTCAAAAAATTAAAGAACCCATATTTTCATGCTTAAAGCCCGTATGATACTTCATTGTTTTTTTCCAATTTAATGCATTGAAAATGAATTCAGAAGAGTTGAAACATAGCGCAAGCGTAAATTGAATTGGTGTGAGTGAATATGCATATAGTACGAATTGGAGAAAAAAATGTTGATCGGACTGTATTTTTAAAGCATTGTTATTGACGTTTCTCTCAATTCGTCGCTCTATCCTATTCTCGCATTATATATAAGAATTGATGAATACACTAATTGTCTTGCCCACGCGCCACTTTTCTTTAGTAAGAAAAATTGGACAAAAAAATGAAGTAACGTAAACGTAACGTAAACGTAACGTAAACGTAACGTAATTTTAGGTATTTTTTTGAGCGAACGTAATTCTTTGTTTGAAAAAATCTTTTGTGGCATTTATTAGTGTATATTTCAAGAACATTATCGGTGATATCCGATGTGCGCTGTCTCTACATCTTTACCAAGTGATCTGAAACGGAAAAACCAAAAAAATTACACCGTACAACAAAACTGAAGTTTTAAAAATCCCAAGAGGTTTCACTACGATTTCCTAAGGTTTTGGGTTCGCTAAATCCGAATCTGAAGTCAGAATTTTATGGTCACCCTAGGTTTTCGAGATACAGGGGAGGCTGAACCCTAACCCATAACTGTTAATGATATCAATATGACCGACCTCCATTACTTTTTCAAGAGGAACATTTTTTGCCTTGGATCCCATCTCCTCCGACCCTTTCATATGGGGCTACCATACAAATTTTATGATTTTCATATATTTTTTTTATGAACTTTTTTATTTAAACAAAACACTCGACAAATTTTCTGTTTGTGTATTTATAATTATGTAGAATTCTAGAAATTTAATTAAAGAAATACCAAAAATGAATAGTAATACTAAAATATATTAAAAATACAAATAAAATTAATTTCAAGCAAATTTTTTGTATTCCAATAAATTAATATTAATAAAATTTGTTTTTTTTTTTTAATAAAATTTTCATATAAAATGTATACAAAAATCATAAAATTTGTATGGAAGCCCTCATACGAAGGGGTTGGAGGGGATGGGTTCGAAGGCAAAAAATGTTCCTCTTGAAAAAGTAATGGGGGTCGATCATATTTATTTCATTAACGGATTCAGCTTCGGATTAAGCGAACCCAAAACCTTAAAAAATCGTTGAGAATCCGCTTGGGATTTCTTAATTGTTATAAACCTAGATTAAATTTCGGGGGCCTTGTAGATTTCCGATTTTAATAAAACCCTTTTAAAAAAATATGTCTGCCCTTTGAAAAAACCATGCTTTTCCTTTTTTTTCTTTTGCTTTAACGTAAAAAAAGTAATGCTAATAAATTTTTTTGAAAAAAAAACGCTTCCTGAAGGACCCTTAATTATATAAGCTTTAATTTGAGCCATCAAACATCGCAATCGGTCAAGTCGTTCAAGCGGAATCGTGTAAAGTGCGGAAAAAAAATGCGTTTCGAGAAAAACGCTTTATTTTACGTCTAATACGCTATGACTCGTAAAATAAATTAGATAGAAAAATATCCTTTAGACTTCATATTATCATGATTCTAAGTATGAAAATAAAGCAAAAACAAAAGTGTTCTGTCGATTTCTACTGAAATCTCCGCTTTTAGTTTAAAAATGCAAAAGTTCAATTTTGACCTTGAATTTCTCAATAGGTACTTGATCGATTTTATTGTCTACACTGTACAACAAGAAAAAGCTGCCAATGGCTAAACCGGGAAATAAAAGAGCGCCGTTATAACCCTTCGAGGGTTATGTTATTATAACGGCCCTACTTAAGTCGACATTTTTGGAGCTCAATTTTTATTTGTGTTTTAAAATAGGTTGGTTACCTTATGAACCCAACACAACAGAATACTGTTAGATTTTTTTCGCATCACTTTTGCGTCTAAATAATGAGTTAGTTATAATAAAAGTTACAGAGTTTTGTTCAACGAAAGCCTAAACTGTGCCACTGTGCGTGGGATAAAATCTGAACTTAATCTCGAAATATGCAATTTTTTTTCAGAATATTCATGTTCAGTTTTTGCGTATTTCCTTAAAAATGTTTATAATTTTTCAGCAGCTTAAAATTTAACTTCCATCTGCTAAACATATGTTGTGGTTCTTTCCAAAATCCAACTGATTTTTGTTTTCTTAGCATTAGGCTAGGTTTGCATATTTGTGAGACTGTGTTATTGTTTTTTTTTTTTTGTTTTTTTTTTATACCTGCCACTAACGACACGCTACAAAGGTCAGTCTTAAGCGTCTATAGTTGTATATAGATATCGTAAATTGTTATCGTTGATGTCTTTGACTTAACAGTGTCAAGCATTCTTTGCTCGAAATTTTAAATTTAAAACAAGTTATCAGCGTTTTTACGATAAGACATAAGATGTACTACAAAGTAAGCGGGGGAATTTCTTTTCATGCGGAATCATAAAATGCTTCATTACTTAAATAATATGACAATTTGAATGGTTTTTTGAGTCAAAGAGCATGCATTGTTGGAAAAATTTAATTACTTTATAGCTGATATGATTTTATCGTAAATTTTTATCTGTTCGCTTAAGTTCAGATAAGTGTTCGTCAATAAAGTAAAATCGTTTCTAATAGTTGTTTTTTTTTTTTTTTGTTAAATATTAGAATTTTCTTTTTGTATATTCGAAAACTTATTTATAGGATGTTAAAAGAATAAAAATAGCACATAGATAGTTTGGTGTTTGTGTATCGCTGCTTTAACAGGGGAAAAGTGCATTATTCAAATTTGAAGTTTTTCAAAAAAGCTTAAAAATATATTGAGACATCAGACATCGAAGCCAGACGAACGTCATGTTCCATCTGACACGTCATATTTTATAGCAAGTTGTCATAGTTATCTTTAAATAATTATATTTTGTAGTAATCTCTAGCTTCTAAATCTATAACCTTTAATCTTCTGAAACTCTGTGTTAACAAATCTTATACTTAACTGGAAACTGGAATATTTTTTAATAAATAACAGATAATTGCTATTTTCAGTTTCTTGATGACTAATGTAAAAGTTTGCTTATGCCATTCCGTAGTTTAGACTTTTAATAATTTTATTTGTTTTTTTTTTATTCCGTAAAGCAGACAGATAACAAGTCTTCAAACTATCTGCGTCTGTACGTACTTATTTATACTGTATAGTATAGTATAGTATAGTATGGTGAAAGGCTGTTTCTTGCCATATTTATCGTTTTGTTTGTTTGTTTATCATTGTTTATCATTCGTTAAATATTTTTATTTTTTTTTTATTATTGTTTTTGTTATGTTTTGCTTTCTTTAGTTTTGCATTGAGTTGATTTAAACAACTTGTCGATGACTAACCGAATCATTTAAATGTTTCCAGTTAATTTCTATTTACACCATGTTTTCATACTTAATCTTATTGCGATTTTCATTCATGAAAATGTACACTTCATTAAAGTCAGATGATTACATACAACATACAGTGCTTAATAAAATTATTTAGTGCAAAGTTTTTTAAATAGTTTTTTTGTTGTGTAAATATTGTGATACAAATGTGGTTATCTACGCGGAAAATAATTAAGTTAACCGCATTTATTGTTAGGCGTGATGATGTGATTGATTTTTCACCGCAATATTTGAACGTACATTTGAGTTTTTCTTTATAATGTGTGGACCCGGTATAAGGTATGGTGACAAAAAATTCATTGAGAGAACGAATGTATTTTGCACAAAAACTTGGATATGAACAAAAAATGGGCATGATCCGCTCATAAACACGCCCACCGCCTATACAACAAACAATATTGAAAATACAATAAAAAGGTTTATATATGACCTACAGGGATAAAACTTGGTATGGGAAGATTTTATATCAAAACTAAGATGTGCACACAAAACGAACGTCACCCGCCCATTATCACGCCCTTCTCCTATGCTAGTCACAATATTGAAAATACCATAAAGAGGTTTATATATGACCTACAGGGATAAGACCATAGCTGTTAAATAATGATCAGTAATCGTATTCATTAGTAATTAGATTATTTTTTTTTTTTGAAATGGTGAAATAATTGATTAAATATGATTCTGTTCTGTTTGGCTCAGTAATCAAACGATTACGATTACAAATAATCAAATTATAATAAGGATTACCTTCGATTACGTAAATAATCAAAAATAATCAAAAGTAATCAAACAAAATAATCCGATTACTTTTAAAGATTATTTTTGATTATATAAGGATTTGATTCTTTTTGATTCTTTTCGATTCTTTTTAATTATTTTTGTTTTTTTTTAAAAATCTTTTTATATAAAAGGCATTTTTTGTGTGAAGTAATATATGGTTGAATCCGATCAACTTTGGAACCTGTGGAAGAATTTCGACGCAGCTTTCAGTGTCGTGTAGAGCTTAACTCCAGTTGTGTTAATAGATAAGAAGGGTATGCTACAAACTGTACTTTGCGATCGGGTGATTTTTGAATGCAGTATAAAAATGACAGTGAAAAAAAAATTTATTAAACTTACAATTAAACATAAATGTGGGAAAATTTCATGAAAAACAATTTAATATAATTATTCCAGGTTAAGTTCTGTTTCTTTAACGTCCACTTTTTCTTTTTCAAACTAGCTAAGTAGCGTAATAAAATTTTTGATTAGGTTATTGCAACGTTGTCGGTTTTGCCAACTGTCCGCATTTCTATTAGTAGCGAAGAGCGAAGTCGTGTTGATCATGTCTATATTTTTTATACATAAAATTTCTCAAATCTTTGCTTCTTAGGTAAAATTTTTAAAATAATCAAAAAGAATCAAAAATAAAGAAAAAGAATCAAAAGTAATCTTTTGAAGTAATCGGATAATTTTTGTTGATTACTTTTGATTCTTTTTGATTATTTTCGTAATTTCAAGTAATAGTGAATATAATTTGATTATTTGTAATCGTAATCAATTTCTAATCAAAAATTTCTCACCTAGGATTATATAATGATTATAATTCTTTTTGAAAAATAATCTAATTGATTACTAATCGTAATCGAAATTTAACAGCTATGGATAAGACTTGATATGGGAAGATTTTATATCAAAACTAAGGTATGCACAAAAATGAGCGTTACCCTCCCACGAGCACGTGCTCCCATACAACCCACATTAGTGAAAACTATTAAGGGGGGACATGACATTGGCCGTTTTTTAAATCGATTTTTTAATCTTTTTTTACAATTTTGTATTTTAGATTTTTTTATATTTTTTTATAATTTTTTATATTTTTTTATAATTTTTTTTTTAGAGTCCCTCTAAATATTCTAAAGATTCTCAGTAAGAAAATTTCATGGAAAAATTCCTTTCGGGTTTGAACCTTTGCTGTTCGAATTCGGTTTCAAAAGCTACAGCCGGATTAGTGAGAGCGCATTTTTATTTTTCTTTGCATTTTTCTTTGTTCACAAACTTTGAACGCGTTTATCTCGAAACCATGTTTTTCGTACTGGTTGCGGCACAAGCGGGTTCATTTAGCGGGTTCAAAATCGAAAAAAATTTTAAAAAACAAGCTCCTGTCATACGATAACCAATTTTGTTAATATTTAAAAGTCATTTTTTTCCAGATCGGACAATTCTTGCGACTCCCACCGCTGCAACCACGAGGTCCCGTTTTTTTCTCTGCCGCCAGTTTGGAGCTCTATAAAATCATGTTGGAGTGAACAATAAATTTTTTGTAATTTTTTCTAGTAATTTGTTCACTTCTCTACAAAAATAAATAAAAAATTTTGGAAAAATGTTTATTTTTGACTGAGTTATGAATTTTTTAAAAAAGGTCTGTTTTCTCTGCCGCGAATGTTATGTCCCACCTTAAGAACTGTAAAGGAATACATGAACTTTGAAAAAATAAGAAATTATTAATATTTGTTAAAGTATATCAATATATACTTAAATATGATTGGCGGTTTAGGGTATTCCATAGCCGGGCTAGACCGACTTTAGAGTTTCCTTACTTGTTTTTATTTAAAATATATTTTTATAACTAACAAATTAAATGTACAATTTTTATTTTCAAAAAAAAGATTTTAAGAAACTTTTTTTGAAGGTTATTTTTGACCTTCAAAATAAACTTTAATTTTTGAACAGTTAATGGAAACAGAATTTGAATTCCAATTAATATTAAATTAAAATTTTTGATACTTACACAGCTAGGATACGAACCCACGCTCTCCGCATAACAATCTTGCACACTTCCAATGAGATATTGATAGCGTTAAGATAAATATAGGAACACATTTAAAAATTATTGCTTAGAGAAGACAGACATTTCAACAAAAACACAAAAATATTTCAACAGATGATTTTAACAGCACAAAAATACTTTGAAACGTTGATTCAACAAAGAAAACTGTTAACTTAAACGCAAATAATTCAATCTAACAGTGTTTTGAAATAACAGCGGCCGACTGTTAAAATTACAGTTGATATTTTTCTGAGTGTAGCTTTCAAAATTGCAACAAAAAGCAAATTTATTACAGAGATGTAACAAAGGAAATTTAAATAAAGTATATACATAGATGTAATATTTAAGTTATAAAGTTGTACCAACATAAATTTATGCTTCATTGATGCACTGATATGAAAATTTAATCGGACACAAATTAATATCGATATCATTTAAGATGGTTCAACAAATTTTTTTAAAATTTAAAGAAAAGGTTATGCAAGAAAAATCGTCTTGCGGACATGCATCGATAGACACACAATAATAAGCAATAATTAAGTCGATGAAATAATGAAGATTGCCAGAAACGACGACGACGACACGAACAAAAAAACGATGGCAAATAGCAGAAAAAATAAAACAAATAAAAAAAAAAAAATTCGTACCAACAAGTTTGCGAATTTTGCATAAGAGAAATAAAGAAAAAATGTATGTTAGTATTCATAACAAGATATATTTGGAACAAGCAAGGAATTGCATAAATCTGCTTATAAAGCTTTGTGTTGAGTTTGTTAACTTTATAAGTTATAAACAATTAAAAAAGGGTTTTATTTTTCAATTTACACAGCCGAAAAGAAATAAACTTAATATTAATATTAATTTAATTGAGAGTAAAGCTCAAGAAAATATAATTACTTAACATAATATGAGAACTATTAAAAATATTATGATCGCCATGACCAAAATATATCGTTTTACACGCTGAAAATGAGACTGTGTTTTGAGAAGTTACTGCATAGGTACGTGTGACAAATTGAATATTTCTGATATAGAGCAAGGAAAAAAAAAATTGTACTTAACTTGTTAACTTTTTATTATTTTTACATTAAATGCCCTTGAAAGTTCCCCACTGCATGAATTGTCTCGCTGCTCGTTTTTTTTTTTAAATTCGTTATTGTAAGTTTTTCAATTTTTTGTACTTTATAAGGAATGGCGTTGTCAGGAATATTATTATATTTTTCAATATAACTAGGCAAAAAACAACATCAATACACCACTTTCAAGCACGTACTTCACAACTTTGGTTACTCAATGCATGTTCAGAACTACGTAGAACTTGCAATAAAATTTGTTCTTAACACTGGATGGAAACGTGATCCGCAGCTGAAATTGCATTGTTTTGATTGAAATAAAAATAACTGGCCTAAAAGGAAATCAATGAGGAAACAGTCGCTGAACATTCGCTGTACACGAGTGAGAAACATGCATAAAAAGTGATAACTTTGCAGAAATATGAAAAATAAATACGTAATATATAACAGGTATATTTAAGCTGACTCTGAGTCTAGGTCAGTCATGTGCTGTCATCAAGAAAAAAATACTTTTAAAGTATGTATATTTTTATTTGAAAATTTGAGTAAAAAACTTTTCATTCTCTTTCAATATTAAACCCTTATTACCTTAATATTGTATTAATATTACCTTATAACCTTATTATTAAACACAATATAAAGGTAACGGTAAAGGTAAAGGTAAAGGTAAAGGTAAAGGTAAAGGTAAAGGTAAAGGTAAAGGTAAAGGTAAAGGTAAAGGTAAAGGTAAAGGTAAAGGTAAAGGTAAAGGTAAAGGTAAAGGTAAAGGTAAAGGTAAAGGTAAAGGTAAAGGTAAAGGTAAAGGTAAAGGTAAAGGTAAAGGTAAAGGTAAAGGTAAAGGTAAAGGTAAAGGTAAAGGTAAAGGTAAAGGTAAAGGTAAAGGTAAAGGTAAAGGTAAAGGTAAAGGTAAAGGTAAAGGTAAAGGTAAAGGTAAAGGTAAAGGTAAAGGTAAAGGTAAAGGTAAAGGTAAAGGTAAAGGTAAAGGTAAAGGTAAAGGTAAAGGTAAAGGTAAAGGTAAAGGTAAAGGTAAAGGTAAAGGTAAAGGTAAAGGTAAAGGTAAAGGTAAAGGTAAAGGTAAAGGTAAAGGTAAAGGTAAAGGTAAAGGTAAAGGTAAAGGTAAAGGTAAAGGTAAAGGTAAAGGTAAAGGTAAAGGTAAAGGTAAAGGTAAAGGTAAAGGTAAAGGTAAAGGTAAAGGTAAAGGTAAAGGTAAAGGTAAAGGTAAAGGTAAAGGTAAAGGTAAAGGTAAAGGTAAAGGTAAAGGTAAAGGTAAAGGTAAAGGTAAAGGTAAAGGTAAAGGTAAAGGTAAAGGTAAAGGTAAAGGTAAAGGTAAAGGTAAAGGTAAAGGTAAAGGTAAAGGTAAAGGTAAAGGTAAAGGTAAAGGTAAAGGTAAAGGTAAAGGTAAAGGTAAAGGTAAAGGTAAAGGTAAAGGTAAAGGTAAAGGTAAAGGTAAAGGTAAAGGTAAAGGTAAAGGTAAAGGTAAAGGTAAAGGTAAAGGTAAAGGTAAAGGTAAAGGTAAAGGTAAAGGTAAAGGTAAAGGTAAAGGTAAAGGTAAAGGTAAAGGTAAAGGTAAAGGTAAAGGTAAAGGTAAAGGTAAAGGTAAAGGTAAAGGTAAAGGTAAAGGTAAAGGTAAAGGTAAAGGTAAAGGTAAAGGTAAAGGTAAAGGTAAAGGTAAAGGTAAAGGTAAAGGTAAAGGTAAAGGTAAAGGTAAAGGTAAAGGTAAAGGTAAAGGTAAAGGTAAAGGTAAAGGTAAAGGTAAAGGTAAAGGTAAAGGTAAAGGTAAAGGTAAAGGTAAAGGTAAAGGTAAAGGTATAGGTAAAGGTTAACATATTCAAGACCGAAGTTCTTTGGAAGATGCTAAGGTCGTCATATTCAATCGTCATATTTGAAAAGTTTATACATTTTTTAGTTTTGAACCAGGGATTTCAGGTGTCACACCTATTCAGTCAAGTCTGTCTGCTATATCAACATACGAATTTGAATCGTGACTTACCTCAATCAATTGGAGTTATTATTTAGCAATCTCATTCAACAAACATCTCTACCACCAACTATAACTTCCAAAGTCGTATATATTGATGAATTTTTAATATCAGTTGATAAGAAATGAGAAAAGAATTAAAGAAAGGCAAAAGCATAGAACCATGGCTAGACCGGGACTCGAACCCGGAACCTCTGGGTTGGCAGTCAAGCATGCTTACCACACGACTACAGAGTTATGGAATGGATTTGAGAGAGCTTGATTTTCTAGAATACATTCATTATGGCACTCATGCCTCCAGTGAACGAAGATGTCAAACTGTTTTGGACAGTTCAGGATACAGTTCCGAATACTTTAGAAATTCAAGTAGCATTTGTATTTGCTTTTTTTTCGACAAAGTCAAAATTGTACTACTTATACGTTATTAAAATTATGTTTCAGCAAAAAAATGGGATTAGCACGTGCTAATATTTTCGACTGATTATTTTTTTACAACTTTCGACATGAATTATTTCAACAAGAGGCGAGTGCTTCACTCAATGACGAATTTTGGAAAGGGCGTTCAAGATCTGTTATGCCCTAAATAATTATGCTGTGCGCGAATTGATCGTCGTGTGACATATCACGTGATTAAAGCATCCCTGGGCATTATTTTCACCAGCATACATACCATTTTACATGAAAGACATAGTTTGTGAAATATATTTGTTCACGTTTGATTCAACATTTTTGGATAATCGCTCAAGAAAATGCTCGTTTGGTCTAAAACGAGATCCCTTTTTCAACTGGTTTATTTTGACAGCTGTTATGTGTCAAATGGCTTGTCCATATGACATTTGTATTTAGTATTCAAAACGACTTAATCACTAACTCCTGAACAACGTTTGTGGAAACTTACTAACAAAATCAGTCATCAACTGTAGAAACGATCGCTTTATTGAAGGAAACGTTGGATTAAAACATCATCTCAAGAAATGGTCCTGTTAATTGGACACCAAGATCATGTGATTTGACGCCATTGGATAACTTTCTTTGGGGACATGTTAAAGCACCTGTTCCTGTCGACAAACCCGAAACTATTGTCTCTTTGAAAATTTAAGGATTAACATTGAATTGTAGGAACCGAACTATCATTCCAAATAGGTTCCTACTAGAGCTTCCAGTTTCACGTGAGCACCCGCTTTTTCTGGTTTTTTTAAATAATTTTGGTGCAATATTTTGGTATAATGCGACCCCTCTATCTACGCGTCTCGATAATACCATCCCCCTTATAAAGCCGCAAAAAGTGGTTATTTTTGGACTATCTCGCTCCGTTTTCGAGATATCCCGCTTTTTCTGTTTTTTTCATATATTTTATTTATTTTGGCCTATCTCGTCCTCAGAAACTCAAGAAAACTATTAAAAGTTCAAATCTGCTTAAAGTACGTGAATACTATTCACGTGAATACAACAATCACGTGTAGTCCGTGAATAAAATATACGTGAAGTTGAGGTTCGTGCTTCAAAACACGAACTACATGGAGTTCGAACTTTCGTGACCACGTCTAGTTCGAAGCACGTGTTTGAGCTGAAGCTCTAGTTCCTACAATCATTCCATTCATTGACAATCATTCCATTCAAAGCCGGCTTTGAAATCAACAAAAAGATGGTGCGTGTCAATTTGTTTTTCTAGGCTTTTTTCCAAGATTTGTCGGAGCGTAAATATCTGGTCGATGGTGGTGGACTTTCCAGGTCTAAAACCACACTAAAAAGATCTAATCAGTTGACGATGGGCTTCAATCTTCAATTTTTTATATAATAAAATCATCATGAGGTGATGCTGTTTTGGTTGCATGCGAATAAAAAATACAAGCAAACAAACATTCAAACATTTAAAGTGAGACAAAGGAAGATCAAAGTTCTGCATTACTTAAACTGGTTCTAGAAGAGTTACTAACATATGCACTGACACTTAAAACACAACAGCTGCTTTGAAATAACGTCACAAGAATCATGTTGACAGAGTCATCACGTTGTCAGACACAAACCTAGTGTTAACTCGCTCATAGCTCATAGCTTACACAAACACATACTGGGTATCTACATAATACAAGGTTCTTATACTAAGATATTCTTTTGTTTTAAGCTCTTAGATTGCTTTTTTTTCATTTAAATCAATGTCAGCAACACTGCCTAGCAATGTGGCAACGTTGCAAAATTTGAATGGATTTTAATTTGCATGTCTAGCTATTGAGAGACATACATAAAATTATATACATAGAACAATTATAAACATATGTTACATAAATAGTACATAGATAAATGTAGACAAATACTTAGATGAGGAAAAGTTTGCTTGCTCCGTTACATATCTAAATTCGCAGCTGAGATATATACTAGCAAAAGATACAACAAAATTTAAGTAATATTAAATTTTTAGTTTTTTAATGTTAACATAATTCTTATAAAATATATTTTTTATGAATTCTATTTGAGCTCTATGCCAAATAATAAAGTTAAAAAAACTGAAAATATAAATTTTTTTAAAATACAGTGTTGTGCCAAATCACGAGTAAATTAACAAAGTACTCGATAACTTCGTCACTGTCGCAACTAGCGTTGCCATATGTTTCGTATTTCACGGGAAAACCCATATTTTTCATGATATATGAAATGTCCCGTCTGGACACGCTTTGTCCCGTATTCACATAAACTGATCCTTTTAAAAAATAGAGTTAATGGTTTTTAATGGAGTACTAAACATAGTTATGTTTCTTTATTATTCTCTTCGCCGTATTGCCTAACATGAAAATATGACTTTTTTACAAAATGGTTCTTTTAAGAAAAAATCATGAATTTTTCACTTGCGGAATATTACAAAAAATTTAAGTAAAAATAAAAGGAAATATGTTTGAAATTTGTTATAGCCCGTTTCAAAAGAGAAGAACATTTTCGCGCAGGTTTGAGAATAAGAAAATAATTTTGAGAGCGTTCTTCATTCTGATTGGTCGAAATTAAAAAAAAAATTTAATATTCTCTGAGCAGAAAAATAAATGAAGAAAAAATTAATGTATATTCCTGAATTTTGTTGTTCATCGCAACTGCGCTGCGGAAGTACTGAATTTTATTTTTCAAAATCAACCAATCAAAATTGAAAAATAAAAGGGGCGTCCAAAATAATTTGTTAGCCAAAAGTTTCACTTCACAATTTTTTCTTGAGAAAATAATTTATTTTTTATGTAACTTGTATTTGATTTCTCTCTCAAGATGCAGGTTGCTGCAGGCCGTCGGTGCAACACCGTACTTGTGCGATCATTTGTTCTGAATGTTTGCGCATTTAAATATATAAAAAAATAGTAAAAAAACACTCAAAAAAGCATAAAGTTCAGCTAACAGTACAAAAAGAGTAAGAAATTACGCTCTAAAAAATTTTCTAGCTTTAAAAATAATTTCTCACTGCGCATCGGAAAATGAAACTAAAAAATGTTCTTCTCTTTTGAAACAGGCTATATATAAAAAATTGTGTATTATTTTTTAAAAATTATAATTATATTACAAATACGCTTTACAAAGGGGGAGGATCAATCAGCCCGGTTTTATGTTTGTGTTTGACCTTTAAATGACCTTTGTACAGACAAACTGAACTCTGATTCGGAACTAACGACCAACATAACCTATATATCAGGAGCTAGGACATAGTATCTCAGTTTTTTTTTTCATTTTGACCTGGAGATGACTTTAATACAGACAAACTAAACTCGGATACGGAATAAGCGACTTTAAAACCTATATATCAGAAAGTTTGACATCGTATTTTAGCTTCTTTTCATTTTAACCTTGGAATGACCTTGAAATTATCTTAACACATATATACTGACGTCGTATGAAGAAACAATGACCCACAAACTCTATATATCAGGAAGTTGGACATCGTTTTTTATTTTTTTACATTTTGACCATGGAATGGCATTGTAACGACCTTAATACAGACAAACTAACCTCGGATTCGGAATTCACGACCTAAAACACCTATACATCAGAATGTTGAACATCGAATCTTTGTTATTTTTTTCATTTTACCTTAAAATGACATTGTAATGACCTTAATACAGGCAAATCGACCTCAGATTCGGAATCAAAGACACACAAAAAAATATATATCAAGATGTTTGACATCGTTTATCTGTTTTTCTTTTATTTTTGACCTTGGAATGTCATTGAAATTACCTTAACACAGACAAACTGACCTAAGATTCGAAATCAGCGACCTAAAAACATATGTGTTAGAAAATTGGACAAACAAATTTTTTTTTTTCATTTTCACTTAAGAACGACCTTAAAATAACCTTAATACAGACAAATCGACCTCGGATTCGAGCGTACCAAAAAACCTAAATATCAGGAAGTTTGACATCGTCAATCTGTTTTTTTTTATTTTATCATTGGAATGACTTTGAGATGACCCACAAAACCTAAACTATGATAAGATGTTTAATATCGTATTTCTATTTTTTTTTTTCATTTGATCTTGAAATGACCTTGAAATAACGTTAATATAGAAAAACTGCCTAGATTCGGAATATTATTATTAGTTCCAGAACATGCCTATTCATTCCGAAAAGTCGAGTTTTACTTCACATCTTTTTAAACTCTTCACGTCTTTTGAACAAAAATATTCTTATTTCATGTACAGCTTTGCTTGAAATAAGAATTTATTTCTTGAAAAAGACAAACAAGAAATGATTTATTTAAAGAATTTGTTGTTTCGTTATAGCTTTTCCTTATTTAAAAAAAAGACCAACAAATTTTTTTTTTTTTGAGATGTTAGCACAAAATTATTTCGGAAGTTGTTTCTGTTCAAGCAGCCAATGAATCATAGATTGGAATCAAAATTCCAATAAAAATAATTAAATGACAATTTTCATACTAACACAGGCGGGATACGAACCTACGTTCTCTGCCAGCCAGTCTTCACATTTCCACCGAGATGTTGGTAACGATAATTTAACTGTAGTAAAACATATTTAAGTACAGCTCATCTCAAAAGCTTTCAGAAAATTTTAACAAAAACATGTAGGTTTTTTATTTATTATTTCATTTGAATTTTAGCTCTAGGTTTAGGTTTTTATTACTATTAAAATTGACATTTATATTTGTTTAAAAAAATATTTTGGTTTTATCCGGGCTCGAAACCGGGCTGGTGAAATGTTTTAATAACTAAACACTCAACGCAC
This sequence comes from Tetanocera ferruginea, assembly GCA_958299015.1. Classification (NCBI taxonomy): domain Eukaryota; kingdom Metazoa; phylum Arthropoda; class Insecta; order Diptera; family Sciomyzidae; genus Tetanocera; species Tetanocera ferruginea. The sequence continues at coordinate 106,802,692 of OY282644.1, forward strand.
TCGACCACCGAGGCCTAGAATTTCTTTGCTTCTATTCCAAAATGAAATCATAAAAAATATAGATTCGAACAATTCATTGTTTGAAACATGAATGCGTTTGTTTACAAAAAGTGTGCTACCCTCGATGGAGGTGGGTTTGGTTCCGTTTCGACTCTAAATAAACCCTAGGCTGTTAAAAAATATTTTTCTTTATCCTGCCAAATATGAGGGGGCCGAAAACCTTTACGATTTTATAACAAAAAAAAATACCTGAAATTTAGTCGATTCGAATTTTGAGTATTTCAAAAATAGATATTGCTAAAAAAAACTATTTTTCATTTTTATAATCTCTTAAATGCCTTGACAAAATAATAGGACAAAAGTCGGGGAGGCTAGTACTTAAACTAGTACTAAAAGAAACTAGAATTTGAAAAAACTTTGAGATGCAAAAGCAAAATAATAACCGATTTTTATGGAATGCTCCATATATTATATTCTGAGAGCTGGGTTCTTCGAAAAATATTTTTTTTAGTGAAATATAAGTTAGTTAAAAAATGTTGAATTTATTCTTTTGTCTCGTAAAATTTTTAAAAAAGCCGTTTTTTCGTACAAATTGCTCATTTATCCCGTATTGCTGGAAACAAAATTTGGTAACACCTGGTCGCAATAGTACAATATTTACGAGAACTTTCCCAGAGATTTTTAGTTTATGAGATAGTTTTGCAGAAAAAAAGGTCATGCACAACATTTCTCTAGGATCAAGAATTTTCGAAACATACGGAAAAGTGTCACTAAAATCGGTATTTTCACATAAATCTCGTAAACGGGAATTTTTGTCACAGAGACTTTTGTTTAATACACAATTTTGCAAAAATAAATCGCACACTTTTACCAATAGTAAAGCATTTTCTATTGAATTCAGATTGTAAAAATAATATTTTGAGTAACTGTATTCAATTTTGCAAAAATTTGATTTATAAAATTGACTATCTGGCAACACAATAACACACACACACACGCAACTAATGCATTCTGCTTTGAGATAATAACAAATATAAAAAAAAAAAATATATTGCAAAAATCAGCTTCAAGCAACAGCTTCATGTTGTCTGAGCTAACATGTAAGCAGAAATTTTTAACAGAACTGGAAATTCAGGTTTATTTCTTGACGCTTTACAACACTGCATTCTATCTACGGCGTATTACAGTGGATTCAATGAAACAACCGCGCTTGGATTCAATTGCTATTCGATGTTAAATGCTATGATGATTAACCGCATACATGCTGGTATGCCGGGGGTGTGACGAGGATCTGAAGCAGAAGTTTGCAATCAAGCCGATGGCTATTAGTATGCAAACCAAAAAAATCAAAAACTTCCCTTAACGAATAATAGATGTGTGCTTGGAACTGGAACAATCGAAAATTATTAACGTGATTGATATCGTGGAATATAGAATTTTGTGTTAAGAACGCGAACGCGAAATAAATAAAAATTTGAATGTTGAAATTTCTCGAAGAACACTTACCGAAAGCAAATAATTTTTTATTATATAAGCTTAAAGTAATTCTGAAAATTTTGTATTCACACGACCAATTTAAGAATTGAGCAATTGTTTGCTTGATAATAATTGCCAGTAGTGCAAATACACAAATAAAAATTGCGCAAACTGCAATAAAAGGTCGTGCAACTTTAGTATTTTTTTTGTTTTCGTTAAAAATGTGGCAACTCTATTAAGAAATTTTTATTGTCAGTCACTTGAGTGTCAGCTTTTTAAGTTTGTATGAAAGCATGAAATTTTACTTATTTGTTGTTTTAATAGAAACAGCAAAAAGTAAGTATATAAAACAAAAGCAGAGAATGTTAAAATGGCGCAAATAACTTAAAAAATTTTGTTTCATTTAAATATATAAATACAAAAAGAGTGCACGCTCGATATGAATGTATTTCTTGATCAGAGTTGCCAACTTTTAGATCTTCGAAAACCGCACATACTAAACATTCACAAAGAATGTGTTCTGGAGTCTCTTCTTCCTTCTCATTGCAAGCCTGCAACATCTGTTTCACATAGAGCTATCTTTTTGAGATGGTATCTGAGACAGGCGCGGATACAAGGGGGGGGTAAAGGGGGTAATTACCCCCCCCAAGAACTTTCAAATACTTATTTTTTAATACTTTATTTGGAGAAAATAATTATTCCCACAGCTTAAGGGTACTTTTATGTATACATAAGCGATTCTGAAGGCGTGTTTTGAAAGAATACTAAAAAAAAATGGTCAGAGACATTGTTTAACTCTAGTTTTTTTATTGATTTCAACAATTATTAAAGTATATAAAAAAAATTTTTTTATTTTTGTTTTGTGGCGTCATTTGCGCGTAGATGACGTTTTTATGAAGCGATGCGAGAAGAGTATGACCATTTTGCTTGTAACCTTTGCTTGTATGACAAACCAAAATATAATTATATGTAAAGCAAACACTTACGTCAAGGTAGTAACTTCGCTTTTTTTTAAAATGAGCTGGAAAATAAAGTAACAGATCGTTATGTTCTCAAATTTACAGCAATTTTTTAAACAATCAACTTTAAAGACGCGTTATTACTTACAAATAAAAAACTTGAAGTCACTACCTCAGCGTAAGTGTTTGCTTTATAATAATTATATTTTTGCAAAATAGTAACGATTAGTTTAAAAATGCCATTTATATGAAATCATTGAACAAGCAACATTGATTTTGATTTTTTATGAGCGCAATTAAGATTTGGCTATGCAGACCAAAGTTGCCACTTAAAATATTTTATTCTTCTAAATTTTTACTGAAAACCTGCCAAACTTTTTTGCAACCTATGTGCCAACGAATTTTACCATAAAAAACAATACGTGCTTGTACTTTCAGTTTTCACTTTACAAATTTTCAAAAAAAATTTCAAACAATGTAAAATCCAATAGTTTTTTTTACTTCAATTATTTCATCATCAGTTAAATTATTTCTTAGAAATATTTCAGCTATATTCAGTACTTATGAAAATATTATATACATCTGTAATACTTTTTGACATATATGATATAAAGGGTGTTTTTTTATGAGGTTTTTTTTTTCAATATGGATTACTCTATTGTCTGACAGTTGTTTTGACAGTTTGACAGTTAAATACGTCTCTACTCAGTATTGTTTGGCAAATCATCATGAATAGGTTAACTCCAGAACAACGCTTCCAAATCGTGGAAATTTATTTTCAAAAACAGTGTTCAATTAAAAATGTTTATAGAGCACTTCGCGAATTTTATGGTGAACATAATCGTACGTCTGAGACCACCATAAAGAACGTAATTACCAAATTTCGGTCTACATTCACTCTTTTGGATTCCAAGCCACCGAGAAGAATGAGAAGAGTGCGTACAGAAGAAAATATTGCTGTCGTTGAGGCCAGTGTCGAAGAAAACGTTAATTTATCGATTTGTCTCTGAAAATGAGGAAGGACGACGCGTAACCGTGGATAGAAATCGATACAGAACCATGATCAATGAATTTTTGTTGCTAAATCTTCAAGATATGGATGTTGAAATACGCCCTCAAAGACTTTTGGGTCGCAAATTGGACCTCCAGAATGCCCTTTGTGCAAAATATTCGTGGTGGCCATATGCCCGAAATTATATTTAAATGTTAAATGCCAAGAAATGATCTACCAAATAAAATTTTTTTGGCTATTTCATAATTTGGCATGTGTTTTATTTAAATTTTAAATCAGCAAGCTCTTAAAAAAACACCCTTTATAACAGGGTTGTTTTGAAGTGAATTAATGTTAGGTTAAAGTTGCTAAAATTGTATCAACTGCGCAAATAATTTGTTGCATACAATTATTTTTGTTTGAGTTAATTCTAAATTGTTTGGAATTCTGAAATTTTTCAAGCCTACTTTAACTTCATTTGTATATAAATAGGCGTAGGGAAAACGGTAAAGAACCATTTTCTCCCGTGTTTTTCAACCGATTTTGATAATTCTGTTTTAAATGAATTAGAGTGCGGAGAAGGAGTGCACCGACTATTTTATACAACTATAAATAAACAAACAAAAATGGGTCGATTTGCGACCCCAGGGCGGTACTAGTAATTCTAATTACAACAAACCAACCAAATTACCACAACCGACTTTCATGAAATAAAACTGCCACTTTTAGTCCACTTTTAGTAAGGAACTAATTCAAATTCAATTATTTCATGAACTTAAAATTTGGCAGTTTAAATAAGAGAGCGAAACTAATGTTAATGATATTAACGCCGTTTTTACTCTTTGTAATAATGACATTTTTCCACTAATTTCTATAACGTTTGCTATCTTTGCCACGCTTCCTATCAGTGTAGAAACAGCTGAGCGAAGTTTTTCTACACTGCGACGATTAAAAATAGGTTCCATTCGAATTGAGAACGATTGAATGGACTCGCATTATTGCATATTCTTAGAGAATTTTAAATAAATATTAACGAAATTATTGATAATTTTGCGATGATTTTGTCAGTAACAAAATTAAGATTTATGAAAGGTGCAGAGATCTCGATAAACAATCCCGAATGAATTTTGGCTGCTGATATCAAATATGTACTACATTTTTCTCCATCAGTTCGAGTTTTTGAGTTTTAGGCAAAAACATGATAATCAGTTTTTTTTCTGATAATATTGCTATATCTATTATATTGATCTACCGATTTGTTTTACTATTACTGATTTCAATGAAGAAATACTAGACCTTTCAATTTTTGCACATTCAATAACAATATATTCGACAGTTACGAAGATATCGACGTTCAAAGACGAACAAATTTCACAATTTTACGTGGGCTGCTCTGGTTAGATTTAGAGTTTTTATTTACTTTTCGCTGAGATATTATTCCAGAAAAAGGGAGTAATAAATTAATACGGAAATGTACGTGTATGTATCTGGGAAAAATGCTTCTTAAACAATTCAATAATTTCAATTCAAAAAAGTACAATTTATCAATTTGAAAAAAGGCAAAATTTTCTCAAATCGAAAATGTGTCTTTGATAATTTACCCCCCCCAAGATTTTTTCCAGATCCGCCCCTGATCTGAGAGCACAGTAAACTTTATAATAACCTATTAGAAGTTGAAGGTTGGATCTAGTAAGCTTAAGCAGGATCTTTGATTTAGCTCTACTGAGAGCAATAAAATATCTTTGCTTGCCGCTATCCATTACAATTTGTCTAGTGGCACAGAAATTTTTTTTGTTTTCCCAGGTCCTAACATTTTCCTAAAGGTAGCCTTTTGACAGGCTAAAAAATGGTTCAGAACAAGTCAGGGACCGATATGCCCCTCTTTTGGCAAGGCTCTGGTACCGACCTTAAATCTATATTATTGTTTCGTCCCAATGCATTCAGTGATTTCACACAATCAAAGGCTTATTTTGAATCAAGCGCGTACGATTGAAGGGTCCTTAATGCCGCTTGACTGTCTGAGTGTAGACAAAAAAAACAAAAACAAATTGGCCATTTCAGCCCTTGATAGGACTTTGACCGAGCTTCTAATGATCAATTGTGTTGTGTGTGGTATTAAATGTTTGCACACAATTAACCGATAACTGGACCTACATGTTTTATGCCGACTCCAAACGGCTAAAGTTCATGTTCTCAAGAAGCTTTACATGGCATTATTTACTCTCTGAGGTTTGCCATTGTCTGCAGAGAGGTGGTGACCGATCAGAAAAATTTTTTATAGAAAAAACTTTTCGCCGCGGCTGGGGATCGAACCCGGGCTCCAAGCATGCTAAGCCACACACCTAACCTGCATGCCACGGTCACCACTGAGTGTAGACAGTCTGAGTGTAGACAGTCATAGAAATTTCCAGACACATACTTCAATAGCATATATTTCCGCTTGGAATATGGTTGGAGTATAGTACATTGGAAGGGTCTTAAGGAATCTGGAACTATACACCTCTGCTCATGTTTCTTCTATTTCTAGTTTGGACCTATCAGTATACCAAACCTGTGAGCCTGATTACGGTATAGACCTATAATTTCTCCACATTTGCCTGTTAGTTATGACTACCTTGTAGCGCTTCCAGAAATCAAACTTTGATAATATCCTGTCAGGTATTTTAAGACATGGATTATTTTCGAAGGTTTTAATTTAAGATCGCTATCGTTAAAAGAGGCAGTATAAGTTATACACCAATCATCTTAGTCGGGCACATTCTTATTGGCTTAGTGGTTCCAATACATGCCGTTCTTTGTAGTTTAAGAAGAGTATCGACTGTTGTTCGATGTTGAACTTTTGGCCACCATGCAAATGCTGCATAAGTAACCATAAGTCTTACAAAAGTTAAGAACGGTCAATATAGCATTTCAGGCTTGAGTTCCCAAGTTTTGCCATGAACGCGTTGTCAAACAAATAAAGCACGTGAAGCTTTGCCTACAGTTTTAGATAGAAGAACTAGCACTAGAATTGAAATTTTTATTCATGGATCTATTTTATATTCATTGAATGCATTCTTGTGTCCTTATTCGGCCCAATCATGAAAACTCACGGAAGATTCAGCTCACAAAAAAGTGCATTCTCTCGTTAACAAAATTCTCCCATCATGAATCTCCCACGAGTAAATATATGGGAATAGGAATTCGAATAAATTTTCGAAACAGCTGTTTTACTGTATGTGACAGATAACGTTTTATACAATTAAAGCACAAATTTGTAAAATTTTAAGTGGTTCTATTTTTTATTTAATATTATTGATAATGTTCAGCATTGCATTGAGATTTTTGATTTTTGACTGTTGAAGAGGACGAATCCACTGACGTTGTGGACCAAGTTTCTGTAAGACGTACATTGAGAGATAGCACCAATCCGCTGTGGTTACCACAATCTTTGTATGTATATTTGTAGTATAAATAAAATTTTGTGAGCTGCTAGACTATAGATTCTAACTTTACGTTTATGTGTTGGTCTTATGAACGTGGGTCTCAGTCTCAACAGTCTACGCTGTGTTACGAAATGTAACATCTTTCTTCCTGCACTTCCACCTTGTTGCATTCAATCAGTTACCGTGAAATATTTATATTTTTAAGATTTCAAAAGTTCTATCGATTGAACAAAGATAGTTTTAAATATTTGCTTGATGTGCTGATGGAATCTTGGCCAAGTTCTAAGACCTCGAGATCAGTTTCACCCATTATCAAACTGAGTGCATGCTTACGATTTTTCGCAGAAGGTGGGTTGAGAATGACCATAACGTAGGATTGGCACAATCCAGTTTCAGTACAATTCTCTCTGAAGTGCTAAATGTATATTTGAACGGGAATAATGTCCACAGTGGATAGAAGTGTATGAAATTGCTGGAAAGAGAGAAGTGGCGTTAAAATTTTACACTAAATTTACTTTTCCTGGAGTAATTGGATGGGTTGACGGAACGCACGTCAGAATTATTGCTCCATCGAAAGACAAACATTTATTTTATAACAGGAAGGGAACATATAGTTTAAATGTTATGCTTGTGAGTTCTTTTTAAAATGTACTATTAATTACAAAAATAATATAATAAACATGTATACTAGGTGTGCGATGAAAAGCTCAATATTATTTACGTTGACGCAACCCATCCAGGAGCATGCAACGGTTCCATTATATGGAATGTCAGCGAATTAAGAGCAAAATTGGAAGAGGATTACATTTGTGGTGAGACAAGATTTTGGCTTCTAGGTAATATTTCGTGTTCTCTTTCCTTATACATGTTTATTGTAATTATGAATTATTTATTATTTACTAGGAGACGCAGGATATGCATTGGAACCTTGGCTTTTAACCCCATACAGAACTCCATCCGAAGGCTCAAGGGAAAGAAAATTTAATGATGTTCACGCAAGCTGCCGCAACATTATCGAGTTCTCAAAAATAAGTGGAGGTGTTTGCTCGGTGCAAGGGAGCTTCACTATAGTCTTGAAAAAGCAGTTAAAATTGTTAATGTGTGTTGTGCGGTAGCGAAGATTTCCGAACTGGTGAATTAAATAATTTGCATAACACGCAACACACACAGAGGACGAATATTGCGAAGCGAGTACGAGACGCGATAGCCAGTAGTTTGTAACAAAACTTCAGCCTTATACTTATACTTAGAATTCTGAATATGAATGTAGTTTACAGCTCTGAGTAAAACATACTACGAGAGTTGAGTTTTAAGTATTGAGATTAACAAATATTTACAATCGGGAATGGCTTTATTGTTTTTCAAAATATTCTCCATGAAGATCGATACCCTTTTGCATGCGCTAGTATCAAAAATTCGCATACAGCCATAGGCAAGTGGCCCCTACTCGCCCTGTGGACGCCATTGTGTACGGCTATGTGCGAAATAGTTTTGGAAACTTACTGTAAGAAATTTTCTATTTGTAAGTGAACATTTAGGTTAGAAATGTGCATAATGATTCTGAATGTGAATAATGAATTGACAAAAAAAACTCAAACGTCAAACGAAATCATCCAAGCCCAGTGTGAAAAACTTTTTTTTATAATTTCGAAATAATCCACGAAATTATCTAAATTAATCTGCAGTGTGAACTTAGTATAAAATTAAATAATGATATTTGTGCAGTGAACTATTGAACTTTTCAAGAAATTATACTTTTCAGTCAGTACCAAAATATAATATTCAGTAACGTGTTTTTAAAGTTTGCTTTAGACACGGGTTCTAGGGTGTGAAATTAAATAATTTGGCTACTTTTCATTAACAGTTATTTGTTATGTTATTATTTTAATTAATTTGATAATTTTGTAAAAATAATTTGCTTTTATATATGTATATATGTATATATATATAAATCCGATATTGTTAAATCTGATAGGCCAAAAATCTTCTACGAAATATACACTCCGTTTCAAAATAGTGTCAACGGTTAAACCAACTGGACTGCAACGTAATTCTACACATATAAGCAATAAGAACTAGTGCAGAATCAAGAACAAAGAAAACGAAAGACAAGATAAAGCAGCAAAACCAAAATAAAATCCAATCAAATTTAAAGATAACAAAATAAAATGCACAGAAGTCAGAGAAACTTAAGGAATTTGTGCTAATTTTAAAGTTCAATAAAAAACCTGATATAATTTTCTATTGACAAAATAATTATAAAAAAAGTAGCCAAAATATATGCTTAACTTATTTTTGCTGTCATAAAAATAAATTAAATTGCGTAAAAACTTACCTACAGACTAGCTAGAATATCTCTGTGATTTAAAAAAAAATTTCTCTTTTTAATTATTTATCGCTTAGTTGATTTCTTTTTCTTTTTAATTCTGCTACTTCTTAACTGAATACGTGTTAAGAAGGTGCTTAAATATATTTCATACACTTTGGAGACAGCAGGCTCGATTATCGTTCGTTGTTGTTGAGTTTATTTCGAGTTGATTACCACATCGAAATCTGCCAAAAAAACATTTAAATCAAAACAAAACCAACAATCAAACACAACAAACAAACTTATTAAATCGCCAGTTCTTAAACTTATAAAAAAACTGCACCGTCTCCGTCTTCAACTTGCACGGAAACAATGCAAAATATTGCATATAAGTTTAATTTGCATGGAAAAATATTTATTTTTTTATTACACAAGAACTAACTGAATAACGCATAATTCGTGTTTTCTTTTACTTCTGCTGTTGAAGCGATTATTCACCACTTTGACTTTATTAAAAATAATTTCCACATGAATGCATTTAATAAAATTCTTAATTTATTTAATTAAATTAACCAAGTTTTCATGTTTCACAACACTTAAAACGACATAAGAACTTTCACTCGCTTCGGCAACTCGCGTCAAACTAACGAAAAGTCATGAAATTTCTTAAAATAAAATTGAACAAAAGAGAATCAGCGGTTATACAGGGATCAGGGTTGCCACATCCACAAATTTTCTTTTACCAAAATACTCAGACAAATTTCACATTTAAGAAAAAAATTTCACATCAAAAGCAAAAATTCTAATATTTTTAGTTATTTAGTTAGCATTCTTTTTCTGAAAAGCTTTTTATTTTTGTTGTAATTATATTGATGAAAACAGCAAGCTTTACAACTCATTATGAAATCTACGTAGTTTTTGAAAGCACGCTTATTGACTTCTATAACTGCAAAAAGACGAACTGGTTATTATTTTATAGAAGCTTCTTGGTCTTTTATTAAACTTCGCAAACAAATTCCGCAGGATTAGTGCATGCTTGCTTATACAAGCTTCATAACTGCATAAAACTGTTCAACATTTAATGATATTAATAAGCTTTATCGAAACTCCAAAATTTGCTATCGCATAATGCTTGTGGTCTTACCCAAACATTGTGCATTTTTTCAATATTTTTCTGTACTTTTAACTTTTTAATTTATTTGAATTTCGATGACGTTGTTTTCTTGGTCCGAGATGTTTTAACTTCTTTTCATATAATTTCGTAGGCTTTAAAGATCATTCAAAATTTAAAGTAATTTCGATAATGCTTATTTTAAAGATTTCTATAAATCTTTTTCAAACTAGGAGGCAGCAATTTTGTTTGTTCTCTTTATCGAAGCTCTTTCTAAATTAAAACTTCCCAAGCTTACGTAAACAAACATTTTTAAACTTATTAGAAACTTTGAATTAGGCCTTTATAAAACTTCTTAAATACTTCACAACAGCTATTATATCAACTTTATCTTCGTTATCAAGTAAGCTTATAGTTGCAAGCTCAATACAAGCTCAAACCAAGTTTCAACTGTCGAACATTCAAATTTCCTAGCTTTATCGAAGTCCATGTGTTAGTTGGGATATACCAAAGATATGACTTTTGGCAGTTTTCGGTACTACCACGTTTTTATATTTTAAATACTCTTTTTCTGAATCTTGTTTTCCTGCAGGACTTGTAACCGTGACCTTTTAACCGTAGAGCTTCCTTATAGATTATGAATTTTATTAAATTATTAAGTATTACAATGGTACAAATTTCAACCAATTTCCTTTCCCTTACATGAAATTGTTGTAACTTGCTAAGGAATTTGAAAAACAAATATAAAGTTGAATTTTCGATAACATTTTATGGGCTAATGATTATGCCGCATTATGATGAAAGCTAAATTATGATTAAACAACGTTGACAGTTTCAATTAGAATCGAAACGTATAACTTTTCTCGATAACATACAAAATTTAAATACGATATGTTGGTAAAATAAAAAAAATTTCTAACTAAATAATTTAATTCGGCATTGCTTAGTAATGATGTGCATGGTTTTCTATTGCAGCCTTATTTTTCTTAGCCAAAGTTTGTTTAGTAGTAAACAAGTTGATAACATTCAAAAAGGCCAATAATTTTAAAACACTTTTGAAAATAAAACCAAACAATTCCTCCTTTTAGTTTCTGGAAAATTTCATAAAAAAATTTTAAGTTTTCACTGCAAAAGTTTACCAAAATGAAACTTAATTTCACGTTTTCACATCGGAAATAAAATTTACCAGTTTTGGTAAATTTTTCACATTCTGGCAACGCTGACAGGGATGCCAACAACACTTTAACATTACTTAATTTAGCATAGACCGCTTTTACACTTGTCATAAATTGACAGAAAATTGTTGACGTTAACTTTTGTTCATGTTTTTATATCTTATAAATTTGTCAGATATTTAATTTTATTGCATATCTTCTTTGAGGAAATAAAACAAAAGGTTCCCGTTGTTTAATTTTCGTTACTCTGTCGTTTGAACAACAGAAGAAATTAATAGGGGTATTCACGATTCAGTGCAGTTGCCAGTGTAGTTGAGAACTTGAGGACTTGTGCACTTTACAAAAACAAAATATACATACGTCAAAAATCTACACAACTACATTTCTACTATTGCCTTAAACTTGAGGACTTGAGCAGTTGTGTAGTTGTGTACATTGAAAAATTTGACAGGTTTGAAATAGTAATGCAACATTTAAGAGTTTAAGTACCAATTGCTTGATAAATAATAATCTCATTCAAATTATAATAATAATCTCAACAAAAATCATAATAATCTCAATTAAAATTTTGGTGTGCGAAAACCTAACTAACACGAACACCTAATTGCACAACTGCACAAGTCCTCAACTACACTGGCAAGTGCACTGAATCGTCCATACCCCTAATATATTTAAATTTTCATCAAACAATTTTACAATCAGTGTAAATAAGTATTAAATTTTAATCAAATTTCATTTATGTACAGTGGTGAAAAGAAAAATAGAAACGTTTATTTTGTTGAACAATTGTTCAGTATTTAGATAAGTTCATATCTTAAATATTTTATAATTTTAATAACATCTATGAGCAAAAATTCAATTTTAATCATTTCATTCTGGAAAAATAATAGAAACAAAGATATACTTTGGCAATATTTCTGTATATTATTTTTAAAATTTACTTTTTCCTAAGTTGGTAAGTTATGGAGTAGGTATTTCGTTGTTTCTCCTTTAGATTTAAATATTTAATGACATCTCCACTCCATAGAATTAACCACATTGGCACAAGTAAGATCCGGGAGACGCAAATGTCATTCTGCAACACTCATCTAGACTCTTCGAAACCAATTTGTTAATGTTATGAGCATAGTATAACTAACGAAGTAATAGCAGGGAGGAGAGCAGCTTACCGTGATTGTCAAAACGAAGTTGAGAGCTCATACAAAATCTACGAACGAGTAGAACGCTAAGAATAGGCAAAATGTAAACAATGATCCGCTACCAACTCTCGCGTGTTTATGTTAAATAATTGTAGAAAATTGTGATTTGTCGCTTTGAATATTATTTTTATTGTTATTGTTAAAGTAATAATGAATAAAATTAAAAGTGCAAATTGAATAAACTGCAATTCATTGGATGCTGTTTGCAGTCACTGTTGCTGCTGCTTAAACTCGGACGTCTTAGAACAATTCGCTGCAAACACCTTGAAGTCACTGTTATTCCTCAGTTATTGTATTATATTTATTTTATCTAGTTTATTGTTTAATAAAACAATATCACAACGAAAATATTAAATGTTATTTGCACTTAACACAACACGATGTTCCATTGAATTTAGATTTGTTTGCTTGCTTTGGCTTGTTTGCTTTGTCTGCATTCGCCAAGATGGCCGATTTTGACATTTAGGGTACTGACAGAGAGAGTACGTTCAATCCTGCTATTACTTCGTTAGTTATACTATGGTTATGAGGAAAGTTTTGTATTCATGACATGACAGAAATTTTCTTTTACGAACCACTGCTAATAAATTCTCTTCGAAATAGCTATTATGAAAAAATCCTTTTTCGGAATAAAAATATTGTACAGGTTGATCTGCGGTTTAGGTTTTTATCAAGTTTTAAGTTCACTTAATTTCGTGTTATCTTTTACAGTCAGACAAAAATTTTAAAATTACATTTTTTTTACAAGAAATATTTAATGTAGATTTTTTTTTTCATTCACAGTTTTATTATATGTATAGTAAACATTCTCATTGCCTTATTGAAATTCATATCCAAATATTAAATGGTAAGTATTCGAACCTTTTTTATATGTATAGGACGAAACATCAACATATTTAGGGTTTACAGCATAAACAGCTTCCACTAGTTTCATAAATTCCTCGGAATGCTTCTTAATATGTAAATTATTCTTTTTTGCATACGATGCTAATGCTTGAATAATTCTTGCTGGTGGTAAGATATTTACAGAAATTTGCTTTAACAAAACGCACAATCGCTTAATGTTACTTATGTTCAAATTATAAAAGGTAGGGTGTTCCAGTAGCCTGACGGGTTCACTTTTCATTTTCTGGAAAAAAAATGTAAAATTATAATTGTTAAAAAATAAATAATAACGTGGAAACAACATAATTTGAAATAAACATGATATATTTATTCGGTTGCTTCTTTTTATTATATTTTAGTATTTTGAGTGGAGAGTATTACAGTTTTTATATGATATGCTTGCTCCAAAACTAAGAGACTAAGTAGAAATATCTTCAAGCATCGGTTAAAACTTCTTGAACTTGATTTAAGTTATTATTATATTATTAACTATATTATATGATAGAGGAGTGCCCCTTCTCAGAGTTAATAAGAGAAATTTTAGTTTCTTTAAAATTCCCTGTCAACAGCTTAACATCGTGCCAAATTTCTTTGCGGTGGAATTTGGATTGACTGAATTTGTAAATTCTTCTAGGGTAGTAATTTTAGTGATTTTATCAGTACCTAAAAACTGCATTAGCTTTCTTACAGTTTTACAAATTTACATCGGCCCACGCCTTTTGATTTCACGCCTTAATAAAGCAACATTATGATTCCACCAAGGAATTAAAGGTCTTTGAAAATAAATTTTTGTTTGGGAAATATGATAGCGAGAAGAGGCTCTTAACAGTTTAGTTATGTTTGCAGCTTCTTTTTTTATGTAGGAAAATTTTGGTGCTAAACTAGCAGTACATAAGGTTATATCTATATTAGTAAAGGTTGAGTGGGTAGAAAAATGAGTCGAAGAGCCATCATTGAGGAAAACCAAATTAGACGCGAGCATTACATCTTCAATAATTTTTCCTTGGGAGCCAAAGCTCTTTGACTATTTCTTCAACAGTTACATTATTAAGTGTGTACACAACTACAATTCTACTATAGCCCAAACTTGAGCACTTGAGTACTTGAGGAGTTGTGTACATTTAAAATTTTGATAGCCTTGAAATAGTGACGCAACATTTAAGAGTTAATAAACTAATTACTTGATAAATAATAACGTCAAGCCAATCATAATAATAATCTGAACAAAAATCATATTAATAATCTGTTAGAAGTGTGGGTTCACGAAAACCTTGCTGCACAAGTCCTCAACTGCACTGGGAACTGCACTGTATCGTGAATACCCCTAATATAACAACTTGCCGGTAGAACTCAAAAACATTAAAATTTTAAAAACAAATAAAGAAAGTATAAGTCAGTCTAGTCCGACTCTGAAATACTCTAAATGTACTTTTTCAAAATACAATAATAGTATTGAAAATGGGCGTGTCCTTGGGCTGATGAAGCCCATATTTTATATGCATTTCCATATTGACGAAAAATTTACACATACTAAGTTTTAATCCTGTAGCTCACATGTTAATTCCTTTATAGTGTTTTCGCTATTGTTGGTTGTATGGGACGTGGGCGTGTTCGTGGATGGATTGCGCCCAATTTTTTAACACATCTAAGTTTTGGTATAAAAAGATACATACCAAATTTTATCTTCGTAGGTTAAACATAAGCTTATTTATGGAGTTTTCAATTTTTTGGGTTATATCGGAGGTAAGCATGTCCGTGAATGGATAGCGTCCATTTTTCAAAAACATATTTGCTTTATTATAAAATACATACGCACCGAAATTTAACTCTGTAAGACAAACATAAGCTTATTTATGCAATTTTAAATTTTTTGTTTGCAGTCTTCGGTCTTTTAAAAAAACATACGTACTAAATTTTATCTCTGTAGGTTAAACACAAGCTTATTTATTGAGTTTTTAATTTTTGGATTGTATTGAAGGTGGACGTGTCCGTGGGCGGATGACACCTATTTTTCTAAGACATTTTTGTTTTGATATAAAATACATACGTACCAAATTTAATTGTTGTAGGTTATTTATGAGCTTACTTTTGCAGTTTTCAATTTTTGCGTTGTATGGGAGGTAGGCGTGTCTATGGGCGCATTGCAAAAATATTCAATAGTGCAGATCATTGGGCTCATGCGACTATGTGTACCAAGTTTTATCCAATTATCTCAACTCAACTCAACGACGGAAACGTTTGCAAAAAGTTAATATACCCTGACCCTTCAAATTTAGGGTACAAAAAACTTAATGATCATATCATTTAAGATAAATTGATCAAATTATTAGATCTCACTACTGTGTACTGCAATATTTTATAAAATACCTAAGTAGAAAATTATTTATATATCGTCCCCTGAATATATATATTTACATTTGTTTTGAATACATTTTTATTTATTTTTACTACAGAATTTTTTTGGGTGTAGAAAGAACGAACTCATAATTTTTCGAAATCGTTTTTTTTTTTTTTGCATTTTCTGTAAGATTACCCTCCATGAAACCAAAAAAACTAAAAAAATGGTTTTAAATACTGAATTTGTTGACGATATTCATTACAAACTCGTTAAATTATTTTTAATTACACAACATTTTAATAAGTTATAATGTTATTAGTTATTAAATTATAAGTTACGTGCTTTCTATATTAAGGTGGCGATAAATTGTTTATTTACGAAATAAAAGCTGACGGGTGATCGTATTTTGAAAAATATTTTAATTGAAAAGCAGAATCCTCAACATATATGAGCGAAGGGTTCATATCCATATTGCTTCGATATATTTAGAACTTTAGAAAAATATAGGTGTTTGGTGCATTTTAGATTTTGAGTTGGCACTGTCGTTTAATTATGATAAAATTTTAATTATTTCATTTACAAAACTTAAATTTTCGCATAACGCATACTTTATAGTTTATAAAATACTTCACAAAATTAAGGTGTAGAAAATGCAATAGGGGTATTCCAATTGACATGGGTAGTTGGGTATGGTTAGATTGAGTACTTTTGTCAACTGCAAGCAATCTTAATTAATTAATTGAGTACTTTGTAAAATAATTGTGAGCTTAAAATTAATTTTTTTATTTTATTTTAATTTTCTTTGTTTTAATTTCTTTCTTTTCTTTGTCAATTCAATTATTGCCAACTTATGGAAAAGTTGGTTACTAATGAAAAAGTACTAAATTTGACAAGAACCCAATCTACCAAAACAAGTCAAGCTTGAGTATATTTGTAGATGGCCACAATGGCACTTGTACAAAAATAAAATTTAAGGTATTTGCCAATCTACCCAACTACCCAAGGCAGTGTAAATAACTCTATTTTTTTTATGCACATAGCTATATCATCAAGTTCTTATTTACCTCAAAGCATACAATCATTAACGATAAATTGTTGTGCAAATTGGCTGCCTCAAATACTGGTAATGTGTTCTCTAAACCCCACGGTTTTTGCTTGAGTATTTCAATGCAGTTATCAATAAAATCGTTCATCAGATATTTTCCCCCTATATATATTAGTTTCTCGATATTTTCCATATTCACATTTGATGCAGCGACTTCATTAGAATATATATATTCAAGAAAAATCTCAAAAATGTTAGGTTCGATGTCAACAATCTTAATTGGATTTGGTTGGTCAATGAAGCTTCCGTAAAACATGCGTTCAAAAACTTCTGACGCCGTTGCAAGAAACAATTTGTGGCAGCGAAACAGTTTTGTTTTAGCAGCACCATCGCTGTTGGTACTTAAATCTTTTTCAGATTCGTCCGGCTCTTCGCCAACAATAAACGAGCAATCCGATAGAAACCCAGTTTCAAGCAAACGTAATCGTCGCTTCGGAAGAGGAAGTTCACTGCAAAGCCATGGTATTATTTTTTTCAAACTTTTAATGTCTGTCTATTTTAATAGAAACATTTTTTAATGTACCTTTCTATTTTAATTATCTTGGAAATGTTTTCAAGCTCGTCTACCATTTTGAGTACATTTACCTTGGTCATCAAATTTAAAACTGTTGATAATCATAAGGGAATTCACACTACTTGGCGGCTACACTTTTAATTTTTCTTTCAAGTTGCTGTGTTCGAAAACTACTGCAATTGCAGAAAATTACTGCGCTTTTTACTAAAATTGCATGTTCAAATCTATTGCAATTTATTCGCGACGAAAATTTAAAATTTAAATACTTGTGATTTTAAAGCGCTGATTATAATAGACGAAACGGAACGTTGTAGAACGTTGAGAAATGTCACTTTGCAATCTATTACATGAACTTCTTATGTGAGCGTTTATAATAAGACAGAATGGAACGGCACGCGACGTTGAGATCTATAGATTTTTGATTTTTGCGTTACGTTCCGTTTCGACGAGAATAAACAAATGCTTTTGACAAATGCTTAAAGAAATATGTTTTAATTTGATTTTCTGACACCTCTTTTTTATAATGAATTCATATTTATTTTTAACACAATTTTTGGAAATGAAGTTAAAAGAAAGGAAGATTGATGTTTTTCAATATTTGCTTATGTTTATTTGACCATTTTTACGATTTATTCCGTTTCTATGATAATCGTCACTTCGTTTGAAAGTGTTTCATCACGCTACGCTGACACTTGCCTACGTTCCGTTTCGTCTCCTATAAGGAGAAGTTAACACGATTACAGCTGTAATATTCAACCTATCGAAATGAAATTAGATATATGAGCTTCTTTCTAAAACACTGAGAGATCACATGGAAACACGGCATAAGTTTCTTTCTAAAAAGCTAAGATCAAGTTCGAAAATGGGCTAAATCAAATGAAAGCCACGCCTACCTCCCATACAACCCAGAATGCTCAATAAAGTGGCTAATTTTTTTGCTGCAAAAATAATATTTGGCATGTATGTAGTTTAAGTCAAAACTCGGGCATGTTAGAGAAATGGGCGTTATTCACGTATGAACACGCCCACCTCACATGCAACCCCAAAACTGAAATTTCTATAAACAGGCCAATATTCAAGATTCACGAAAAAATTTGATACGTAGAGTTACTCACAAAATTGGGCGTACACCATAAATAGTTATGAAAAGCTTTTATTTCAACAGTATATAACCATTTTTTAAATTTTTTTTAGTTTATTTCAGCGTACATATTTTAAGTCAGTAAAGTTTATTTAAGTTAGTTAGCAATATTTTTTTTTAAAGCATTAAAAAACATAATTAATCCTATTCTTAACAATATCTAAAAAATCCTTTTTGTTTTAGATAATGTTATCGGTCATAAATTATCATATGTTTACAATGCGCCAAATGACTCATTTCGGCACAAAATAATGACAAAATTCAAATAATAACAAAATAATGGCGAAAAACCAAATAAAATTGCGTGTCCTACAAGCAGGTTCGTTCAATTGCGTTCAATGAACGCTAGCTTGTTCCAACAACTCGATGATTTGTTAACCTTTTTAGAACTGATAACAAATTATTGCGAACGCACTCAATTGAAAATGAGTGCATCTGCAGCGTAAGCACTGTTAACCAAGGTTGCATTAGTTCTTACTTTCGTACTATTTGGAGTACGTTTTTATTTTAAAAGTAGCTTCGTTATTTTGTTTTGCTTACTTCAAAATTGAACATAAGAAGAATCAATTTTGATGCCAAAATAGTGTTTTTTGTTCTAACCATTTTGAAACGTATGAAAGTTAGATACGTTTGGGGAAGGCAATGTTGGAAATGAGTAAAACAATTAAATATTAATGGCATTCCCTCAACGCCTCGGAAACAGCTTAAACCTCGTAAACTGCTTAATTTTAAGCAAATGGGAAACGTAATGGGAAATTTTGATCGTTAAGGGAATACCATTATTGAACCAAAATAGTTTTGTTTGGTTATTTATTTGCTTATCACATTTCACATCACTAACTGCCAAAGTAATTTCGTTTTATTATTTTAAACTTCAATTCAATTAAAAAATTACATACTCAAAAAGGAAGAAAAAACTTAGAAGCCTCATAAAAATGGGAGGATTCCGAAAACTTTGCAACTTTGCTATTCTTACTGATCGAAATATAATTGCAGGGGTGTAGAATATTATAGAATATTGTAGAATATTATTAATAATAAGTACATAGTTAATATCCTAAACCCATTAAAAAATTAAGCAACCGTATAAATTATAAAACTAATTTAAATTCAAAATCAAACTTTTGTATTTTCTTTCCTATGACATGTAAATCATTAATAAAATTTTTGTTTTATAAACCAGAGAATCCTCTTTCAGAATAAAAAGTATTGTACATGTTGGTCTGCTCTGTAGGATTCTTGCAAGTTTTAAGTTCAAAAAATTTCGCGTTATCTTTTACAGAGGACACCATTTTTTTAAATTGCACTTTTGACTAACACAACTTTCAAAATATACTCTGCAATATTATACAAGAAATATTTATTGTAGACTTTTTCATTTAGAGTTTTATTATAGTATAGTTATTTTATTATTAGTATACAGTATTAGTATAGTAAACATTCTCATTACTTTATTGAAATTCATGTCCAAATATTAAATGGGTAGTATTCGAATTTTTTTTATATGTATAGCACGAAGTATCAGCATAGTTAGGGTTTACAATATAAACAGCTTCCACTAATTTCATAAATTCCTCGGAATGCTTATTAGTATGTAAATTATTCCTTTTGGCATACGTTGCTAGTGCTTGAATAATTTTTGATGTTTGTAAGTAACTAACAGGAATTTGCTTTAACAAAACGCACAATCGCTTCATGCTATTTATGTTCAAATTGTAAAATGTTGGGTGTTCCAGTAGCTTGTTGGGTTCACTTTTCATTTTCTGGAAAGAAGTTGTATAATTTTAATTGTTATAAAATAAATAATTTGTGTTTATTTTATCGGATTTTTCAATTATTAGTATTGCTATATGTTTCATATGAAACATGATTTGTCCCATGTTCACAATTTGTTTTTTTTTTTTTTTATTTTCACATAGGTTAGGTAAGATTGGGTTAATCCTGCTGTGTCTCTTTGGAGTCTCACATAGACCATGCGGTCCTTAGTGGCACCGGTTGCTGAAAAAAAAAACAAACAAATTGGCCATTTCAGCCCTTGAAAGGACTTTGACCGAGCTTCTTAGGATCGATTGTGTTGTGTGTGTTATTAAATTTTTGCACACAATTGACCGAGAACTGGACCTACATGTTTTATGCCGACTCCGAACGGCTCATGTTCTCAAGAAGCTTTACATGGCATTATTTACTCTCTGAGGTTTGCCATTGTCTGCAGAGAGGTGGTGACCAATCAGAAAAATTTTTTATTGAAAAAACTTTTCGCCACGGCTGAGGATCGAACCCGGGCTCCGAGCATGCTAAGCCACACACTTAACCTGCATGCCACGGTCACCACCGGTTGCTGAAAGCCTTTAGAAAATTGGTGGAAATCCTCAAAGATTCGCGTGGAATTCGCAAATCTAAGTGTTCTAAGGGATTTGCTGAAAAGAGTCGCAAACGAATCGTCGAGAGAGGTCTAAAGCGACTCGCCGAGAAGATTGAGTAACGAATCGCTAAGAAGTGTCTTAAACAATTTGTCAGCAAGCATCGCATACGAATAGGCAAACAGGGTCTTAGAGATTCGCCGACAAGAGCGGCAAACGAATCGTGGTTAAACGCTGCTTGTTTTATTAGAGTTTAAAATAGCGAGCTCGTCAGACGTTATCCAATTCTAATTCAATGAATATTTCACAAGATTTACTTTTTGATTCATTTTAATGATTTTTCAGAGTCAGCTTCACACTCCATTAATAAAGTTTCGAATATTTTTGAAAAAGCCATCTACCAACCATAGCCGGAATGAGCGAGATTTTGAAAAAAATTTTTGAATCGCGCATTCATCCCTTGGTCGCAATTATTTCTTGGTTTTACACTGACCCATTTCCCTCAATTATGGATTTTGCAGCCTTTCTAAATGTACTCATTTTTATTTTGCTATCTTGCTATAAAAGGTATTTATACTTTGAAATAACTCATGATGTTCTTATTTACCTCAAAGCACATCATCATCAACCATAAATTGTTGTGCAAACTTGCCGCCTCAAACATTGGTAATGTGTTCTCCAAAGCCCACGATTTTTGCTTGAGTATTTCAATGCAGTTATCAATAAAATCTTTCATCATGTATTTTTCCCCTATATACAATAGTTTGTCCATATTTTCCATATTCACATTTTCTGGTTCGATCTCATAAGTGTATATGTATTCAAGGAAAATCTCAAAAATTTTAGGTTCGATGTCAACAACTTTTATTGGATTGGGTTGGTCAATGAAGCTTCCGTAAAACATGCGTTCAAAAACTTCTGACGCCGTTGAAAGTAACATTTTGTGGCAGTGAAACAGTTTTGTTTTAGCAGACTCATCGCTGTTGGTACTTAAATCTTTTTCAGATTCGTCCGACTCTTCGCCAACAATAAACGAGCAATCCGATAAGTGCCCAGTTTCAAGTAAGCTTAATCGTCGCTTCCGAAGAGGTATATGACTGCACAGCCACGGTAATAATTGTTTATAATTAAATAATAAAAATTAATGTTAATTTATTTATTTATTTCAATACAAACACTTTATAATATACCTTCCTTTTATATTTATCTTTGATATGTTTTCAATCTCTTCTTCCATTTTCAGTTTATCCATCTTGGTTATCAAAATTATATCTGTTGATACTCTGTTGATCGTCAGATTTATCTCTGTTGCAACGATGTGTACACAAATACGTATTTTTGTACAATTTTCAATGCGTTTTTATTATATAAGTACGAAGTACCAACTTTTTCATACTAGTGAACTTTATTTTTTACTAAACTAATTTTGTAAAACTGGAGATCTTAATCCGTAGAATCAATTTCGGAATAATTTTACTTTAGCGACCATGCCCGAATTTTTTTTTTTCTTATTTTTATTAAACGTACATGGACCTCCTAAACCCAATGGTGAAAGAAAAAATTGTCGGTCTCGATTGGTTTAAGAGATAAAATTCACGAAAGTTTGAAAATTCAGTGCAAATTTGTGTGTATTTGTAAGCTAATATAAGCTTTTTTACGGCGTAGTGAAAAAAAAAATCTACAATTCATTATTGACAGATTATTAAAAAATACATCAGTCTGAGTCGGTATCAGGAGCATCAAGTTCATTCGCAGACTGTGCCTCCATATGAGCTCTAACTGGATTGTACAGCTCACCAGCAATTTTAAAAAATTGCAAAAGTGGATCGACATTCAAGGCGTGGCACTGCTTTACCAACATATATTTGGCCAAATAGCCTTTAAAAAAATGTTTTTTGCGATTGCGATGAAAAAAATCGCGCCGATTTTTATTAACAATTTTCCAACATTTCTTATAGGTTTCACAAAACTGAATATTTTGTTAAAGAAAAGAGCGCCGCAGGCGAAAAATTATCGCTGCGATTTTTAATAACAATTTTTCTATTCTCCTTAATATATACCAATTTTCTTATAACTCAATTTCGTATTATGAAGGTTCAAGTTTTTATGCTTTTCACGATATCGCATTGTTTCCTTTAATTAGCCCTAAAAATCCACATTTAGGTTAAGAAATCATAAAGTAAAAGCTTACATTAGCTTCCACACACGTAAACATTTGCACTGAATTTTCAAACTTTCGCGAATTTTGTCTCCTAAACCAATCGAGACCGACAATTTTTTTCTTTCACCATTGGGTTTAGGAGGTCCATATACGTCTAATAAAAATAAGAAAAAAAATTCGGGCATGGTCGCTAAAGTAAAATTATGCCTCAATTTCCAATATCTTTTCGATAACGCCCATGAAAATGTTGATAGTGCTTGGTCTCTTCTATGATACAATTTTTGAGTGCTTCACACAATCTGTCCCCTTTAATAGGCAAAACAACTTTTCGTCATCTCCCTGGTACAATAAGGAACTACGATCACTTTGAAATAAAAGGAAGAAACTGTGGCGCACTTATTTAACTTCTAGTTCTTCTTTTGACCATACAAATTATCTCCACTCTTATAACATTCAGAGTCATATCTTGCTCATATTAAAATAAAAAATTTTACATTTTGTTGGATTTTAAAAAGCTTCTGCAAGTTCATTAATAACAAAAAAATCTGACAACTAACCATCTACTCTTCCTTTTTCAGGTATTTCATCAGACAGCTCGGCAATAATTGCAAATCTTTTTGTAAATTTCATCAGTCAGTCATTCATAAGACATACCGATGAACTAGACTATGAATACTTATCTTCACCAAGGAACTGTGCTCAAACCTCGCTGACTTCTGTTGATATAACACTAGCTGATGTCTTAGCAAAAAAACATTAATCTTGAAAATGATTATTCTTTTGGACCGATGGGTTGCCTGCTATTGTCATCAAAAAATTCGCGAACTTTTTGGCTCATGCCCTTTTGACTCTCTTTCAACTTTCTATTTCTAACTCAGTTTTTTTAAAGTTGATGGAAGAATTCATACATAATACCTTAACATAAAAAAGGACATATCAAAAAAGACATAACATACCTACAACAATAATTTTGTATTTATTTTATTTATTTTATATCAAAACAAAGATGTCTTCGAAAAATTAATGTCATCTGCTCACGGACATGCCCACCTCCCATACGACCCAAAAATTAAAATCGGTTTATGTTTAACCTACAGTGATAAAATTAAGTACGTATGTATTTTATAACAAAGCAAATATGTTTTTGAAAAATGGGCGTCATCCAACCACGGACACGGTTTCCTCCGATATAACCAAAAAAATTGAAAACACATATTGAAATAAGCCTATGTTTAACTTACAAAGATAAAATTTGTTTATGTTTCTTTTTATACGGTATATATGACCTTGTTTGTCGAAATACCACCTTGCTGTGAACGATATGTATTATGTATATGGTTATACTTATCAGTGTGGCGTACAGGCCTTGTTTGTCCTGATAACTCCCACCGTTCTAGGCCGACACCATGATGCTTTACATAAACAACCATGTTTGCCTTGGCTCCACAATGTTAATAGGTATAATTTTGAAACATCGAATTTCAAACTATGTCAATGTTAAAATATGATTATATTTCAGTTATTATGCTATATTCTAAATTAATATTTATAATTATAATAAATTGTTTTGTAAATGGCTAAATTTTAAAAGCTATAAAGCCTCAAAGGCTTAGCTTATAATAAATAAATAAATAAATAAATAAATAAATATAACAAAACTAAGATGTGTTTAAAAATTGGGTGTAATCGTCCACGAACATGCCCACCTTCATTAACATGTGAGCTACAGGATTAAAAATTGGTGTGTGTAAATTTGTCATCAAAATGGAAATGCATATAAAATATGGGCTTCATCAGCCCACGGACACGCCTATTTTCTATACTATTTGTATTTTGAAAAAGTAGGTTTAGGGCATTTCATAGTCGGTCTAGACCGACTTTAGACTTTCTTGACTTGTTATTAATATTGAATAAAAAAAAAACAGATTTTCAGCACCCTTATAATGAAAATATTTGAAACAATAACGGTTTTATCAGTATTTGTAATCTAACCCAAAAAACAATTTTATTGGCTTTCAAATAACGTGTTAATATGTAAGATGCAATGAATATCGGCACAGATATATATGTTTTTCAGAAAAGATCTTGTATTAATGAAAATATATTTTTAAAAATGGATAACTTGATGAGATGTCGATTCTTGCTTCAAGAAAACATTGTTATTTTTCCGGTTTGGTTTCAAAACACTCTAAAATCGAGGCGCCCAAAAACTGGTAATCATTTAATCTCATTGGCAACTGTTGAGTATGCTGAATGTGGCCAATAATGAATTGACAAAAAATAAATCAAACGTCAAACGAAATTATCTAAGCCCAGTGTGAACACTATTGTACAATTTCGAAATTATCTCACGAAATTACCTAATTTGATCTCAGTGTGAACATAGTATAAATTGATATTAAAAAGAAAAGGTCTAAACAAAAAACACTACCTTTTGCATTTTTTTGGGTACGGGTACTGGAAATCATAGAAAAAAACGCGAATTCGTGCGAATGCTCAAGTACGGGAACAGATCTTTTGTTAACGTGTAAGTGTACCCTTATCTCTGAAAACAACGAGTTCGACGTCATACAGTGACGAATTAATTTCCAATGTCAAAATCAGCTGTTCTCCTTGGAATAAGTGATTTGTTTTTTTTGTTGATAATACAAAACGTGCCAGCGATGATTCAACTAAATATTAAATATAAAAAAGAAAAAGTGGGCTCGTCCATAGTCGAATTTCGTATATATTGACGAAATAAAAGCAGCACAATAGACACGAGACAAAAATATAACCGTATCAACTAATAAATATAGTATATTAAGAAACTCATGCAAAGTGCTAGAACAACACTAATCAATAATTGGTAGAAGGGGCTGGTTAACAATATAGGTGAGTTATGAGTGAATATTGGAAAATATTTGTTATTGAAGTGACTTAATTTGTTTGATAGAACAGGGTAAACAAAGAAAGTAGAGCAGAACTTGAGCCGGCAAAAATAAAGGCCGGTGGGTAAAGTGTAAATTAAGTACAAGAAGCCGCTGAGAAAAGGCGTGTAACCAATTTGTTGAAAATTTGTTGCTTGTGGTGTGTCTGGTTAGTGTTTTAATGGGCAAGTTTAGAGACGGTAGGAATTCTAATGAAAGCCTTGCAAGTGCTGAAGGAATCCTTAAAAAACTTGACAATGGTAAAGCAAATATTGTAATTGATTCATAAAATTAAACCTTCGATAGTAATTAAATTGCCAAAATATGAAATCGTACGAATTTATACTATTTCAAGGAGATTTAGAAACAAAACAAACAACAAATAATTACATTTGAAGCTCATTAAAAACAATTTTAATCTTAAGTAGAACCGCTGTGTGCTTTAAAAGTGTGAAAATACTTAAATACTAAATAAGTTTTATAAATTTTTAATTCTTGTTGTTTTATAATAGTCAAATTAACATTTTCTTTAAATATTTTGGTGAAATTTTTAACAAATTCTACTGCAAATTATTTTAAATAAAGTTTTAGAAGAATTATCAAAAATTTTTCTAGTTTTGATTTAAAACTAAGCACGCAGATCTCATATAAAAAACATTTATTTATTTATTTATTATTCAAGTGTAATTCAGAAGCCATCAAGGCCAATAAATAAATCACAAGTAAAGTGCATTTCATAAACATAAGACACTTTAAGTAATTAACTTTTATTATAAATTTATATCTAGAAATAAATAGCTGGCATTTTTTTCTTGACTATAACATTTTTTTAATAAACAAATTTTTAATTTTTCGTCTACCATATTAGGTAGAATTTTTGTATTTTTTAAATCTGTTGCACAAAGGTTAAAAGTTCCTTGATTACAATTCTTAAGACAGATTTAAAATATATGTGCTTTTAATGTCAAAGTAAAATAATTCTATATTATTCTTTATGATAATGCAGTAAACTTGCATAAGACCATCGAGAACAGCTTAACTTAAGAATTTGTCAAAATAATAAAATCTGTTATTATATCTATAATTTTTATTATTATATTTCTTTCTCGAATATTTTTTTAAAATTCAATTTTTAAACAATTAAACATAAAACTTGAAATTTATTTTATGCAAAAAAGTTTTATAAAAATATCTGAAATATCTCCGAAACTACTTTACCGATGACATTCATACATAACACAGTTTTCTAAGGATAAAATTGACTCGTAATAATATAAAAAAGCAAGCTTTGTGACTTCTTACAATTGTTTTATGACCATAAATCAATTAAAACCTTACTTATTAAAAACTGTATTACCAAATTAGAAATTTTAAAGTTTTCTCTTCAAAAATATTAAAGTATTTCATCTTTATTTTTATCTTTTTAATACAAAATATCAACGGCTATATTTTTATAGCGGTTTGAGTTGAATTGATTTTTGTCTACTCTTCGGTACAAAGAGGTTCGGTTTGAACCCCAAAAACTTTCCCTTGACTAAACGGGCCCAGTTCAGATTATTGACATTAGAAGGGAACTTTAGCTGAATATCCGCCATTTAAGTTCGAATATAAGTTCCACGGATTTTAAGCGCATTAATCTCTAATTTGACAAAAACGAACTGCGTTTTGAGATAAAGAAATCTTGCTTCGTCTCTCTCATTGCTCAAACCTTATAGCAATTTTCTTAAGTTAAGATGCTAGTAATTGATGTTATCTGATTTTTTATGTAATTTTAGTTGCTAGTTTAAATTGAAAAGTTGAAATTTTAAAGAACAAAAGTTATGAAAAATTTCGAAAATTGAGCGACCATAGTTGTTTTTAAAACTTTTTATTAATTTTACTGAAACTTAAGCAAACAAAATTCTTCAATCTATCAATCTTTCGTATAGCTTTAAGCTCTTAAAAGGTGCAGCATATCGTATTCAATAACTGCTGCAAATTTTCACGTCGAACTAGTTTCAGTTACAGAGAATTAATTTATCATGACATGCCAATAGCTAATAGCAAGCTGCCTACACAAACAGCCATAAAATAAACAAATTTAGTCGGTCATTAGCGGGCAACAGGTTTAAAAAAACGAGCTTTTGTAAAGCTGGTCAACATTAGAAAAATCGTAGCAGGCAAAACATTACAACACATTTTTCGTATTTTTTTTAAATTGCATTTATTTTATTGAAAATCCAAAGATCCAGTTAAGTAATGCAATGGAAGTGAACTAAGCGTTAGCTGATACCTGCTCAAACGCTCTTCTTTAAGCCTTTAAGTCTTCGATTAAAATTAACTGTTCAAAGTTTGCACCTTCAACACGTTATCTTGTAAAAATTTTTGATTATCAGATTTTACTTACATGTTGTTCTTCGCTGATTGATTTGGTGAGTCGTGACAAAAGCATTGTATTAATTTCTTTAGCGTTTTTCTCTTTTGTGTATTTTATTTGTTCAATAGTTATATTTATTGTTGTTGACATGTTTTATTGTTATTTATTTTGTAATAATCTTTATATATGTATCTCTATATTTATATCAGTTCAATGTTTACATTAAGATCATATTTCTTTAATTGTAGCTTATCTTTATTCCGTTGAATTTTGTATTGGTCTATAATACGACAAAACCTAGCATATCGTCCAAAAACGCTAGAGTTATAACATCAGGTTGCAAGGTGCTGGCTTATCGCTGGTTTTAACGCGCGCGCTATTGACGAAACAGCATTTTTGCACCTTTGTTTAAGTAACACCTGCAGTCGTGTTGTAATATATTAGAAGTTATTTAGGTTTTATTATTTTTATGATTTCCTTTTGTATTGGGAATAGACATATTTCTCATCCAATTTTTCCAAATATTCAAATAGCAAACAATATGTTTTTATAGCAAAACTAATGCGTGAGATATTAAGTAAATACATTTAATTTTTGAGGAATTTATGAAGTTTACATATCATGATAACGTCACTTTGTCTGGGAGGTAGGGGAAATTTTTAGTCGATTTTGTCGAATTTCAACTACAGCGTGAACTCATGTATACAGAGCTGTATAAATATTCATTGAATGCAGCTGCGTAGCTTCAACGACATTAGTTGTGTAGCTCATTCACAAGCTACTATTTTAATAGGTTGCTACCGTGCATTATCAGTGAATTTTAATGAATATAGAATATGGCTGAATTTTATGACTGCAGTAGCAGAAAAATACAACAATATAATATAACAAGTTATTTTTACACCAATTCAACCATGACAGATAAAAACACATAACAAAACAAGTAACTCATAACAAAAACAAAAAAAAAACAAAAATTAATTTTTGGTATATAAAAATTGTAATTGAGTGAGTAAATATAAGAAATACTAACATAATCAAAAAATCTATTGATCTCTTTTACACTAGACCACATCTGGGAAAAATTTTTACTTTTTGTGGCCTTAATTTTTTTGTTCTGAATAGTCCTGGATATTGGTTTTAAGTATTCATATATATTTGCCAAGAATTGCATTTAACTTTACTCTTCGATTCAAGTCGGTATATGTAGGTTTCCAGCAGACGATAATTCGTTATTGATTTTCATTCCTGCTTAATATTTTTTTTTTTTATTTTGTACCGTGTAGTAAGAAACTACATGGCGCTATTTAATATTTTATAAATAGTTTTAAATGTTTCAAGGTGAGGCATATATTTTTGGCAAACAACTCAAAAACAATAATTTGTCAACTCTACGCTTTGGATTATTTCAAGTGAAAAATGAATAATGAATATATCGCACACTAAATACAAAACAGCACAACTCAAAATTTTTCCATATCGACTTTTTTCGATATCGAATTCACAAAACGCATATCTCAGTATCTTTTTCATTATTTTCTTCATTAAGTGGAAGAATGAAGTTTCTGTGTTAAAATGAAAATTGCATTTCTTCTGCAGTTCATCCAAGGAGTTTTATTTTTCGCTTCTCCTGAACAGTTATGTTTTTTGAGTTGTGACTGTTTTGTATTTAGAGTGCGATATGTAGTTTTTGGAAATTGCAGACAAATTTTCACTTCTATTAGTAGAATTTTCTATTTTAGAATAATTTGCTACTTGAACCGACCGACGTGGTTAAAATGAGAAATTTAGCTGAATAAAATTATTTGGTATTTTCTAATACATAATTTATTTTGACACAAATATGCAAAAAATTGTCACTCTTATGGTTTTCGAGATTGAACTGACAAAACGCTGGAAAATTTCTTAAAAAAAAACTTTTTATGATTCTATTGTGGGTTGTTTGGGTAAGCAAGCTTGACTGGCAATCCAGAGGTCTCGGGTTTGAATCCTGGCCAGACCATGGTAATATGATTTAACCTTTCTTAAAGTTTTTTCTTTTTTATAATCAACTTTATATTAAAAATTTTAACATTTTACGAAGTAGACCTATTAACGTTATACTACTAATTAATATGTACTTAAATAGAGCTTAAGTTTTGTCGTACATGTAAATTTTGATCTGATTTTGCCGCCCCAGGCAACTATGGTGAATCCAGTACTGAATTTATATGTACACAGCTGGACAAAAAAATAGGTAACATCATAACCCCTAAAAACATCATGATCCGTGGTTTTGGTCATGATTTTTGATCAATATGTCATAGTTTAATTGAAAGTTAAAAATTTACCGTTACACAAGTTGTCCCGTTATTGACAGGCAATCTATTTGCAGTGCAGTTTCTAATCTAAAATTTTGTTACCGAGAAATATATCACGAAGAAACAACGCGCTGTGGACAAAAAAAATAGGTAAGGTAAAATGGGGAGTTTTGAATCACACTTTGATTTTGTGCCATAACTTTCTCAAAAATCAATATTTTTTTGATCTGAAACTGGTAGATAATGGTAATACCTAACTACGTCCAGATGCGTTTATTCAAAATTTATAATTTTTTAAATAAAATTCGAAGCTTGAAAAAAATGAGATTTTTGGATTTCCAAAAAAAGTGCGGAGTTGTTAATCACTACTATAAATGGTGAACAATAAAATTTTCGATTAACTAACTTTTATTAAACATGAAAAAATTGAAAGAGCAAATAGTTCTCATGACAAAAATTAAAAAAAAATAATGGCCAATTTTATGTTTATTGATGAAAATTTGTATTTGTACAGATGTGCGAGCCAGTTGTCAAAGTTCGAAAACAAGGTGTTTCACAACTCCCCACATTTGTTGATTCACAACTCTCATTTTAAATTTTCGAACATAGGTGACGCGTCATCAGCTCACAATGTTATTTCTACAAAATCACTTCGGTGGGTTAAAAGGCAATAGATCAGAGATGATTTTGACGATACTCACGTTTCGATACACTTCCGAAATAGTTTTCAAAATTTTATCCGCGTTGATTCTCGAAAAAACTTTTCAGCACGCAAAAAAATTATTTTAGGTAGACACACTCTGAATACGTGTTGATGGCACAAATGCTTTTAAAAAGTGAGAGCCCAGACTATTAAAAATTTTGACACTAGTTTTCTGATGTCAAGCAAATTTAACATGGCGGATATTTGAGTGATTCACAACTCCCCATGATTCAAAACTCCCCATTTTACCTTACACTGTTTTTTTTCGTGTTTTTTTATTCAAAAGTACAGTTTTGGAATTTTTCTTTAAAGGTTTGTAAAATAATTTTAAATTTTGAAGCCTTCATAAAAGATTTTGGTATATAGATGGGTCGGTAAATGGATCGCGGTGATCATTGTTCACCCGAAGAAAAGCGGATTGCTATTGATATGCGTGCCAAACTATTGCCAAAATTCGAAATTTTGTCGTGAATGCTTTTAAGAAACAAAAATTGACAAAAACTTGGAAGAAAACGGAAAACCACACTAAACGATGACCATCGCATTTATAAAATAGCGAAAAAGGACCCAAGAACAAAAACAGCAGAATTGGGCAACCAAGTATCTCCACGACTATTCGACGAAGGTAAGTGGACTCAAAGCTCTATGGAAGATGAGATGAAGGAGTCAAAAAGTGAAACAACATCCTATGGAGCGAAGAGACCAAAATAAATTTGTTTTCTAATGATGCCGCAAGAAGGAATGTTCGTCGCCCAAAAGGTAAAGATTTCGATCCACGGTACACTAGGAAAACGGTCAAACATGGTGGCGGAAATATAATGGTCTGGAAATGCTTTTTCCCACTATGG
Organism: Tetanocera ferruginea; assembly: GCA_958299015.1. Classification (NCBI taxonomy): domain Eukaryota; kingdom Metazoa; phylum Arthropoda; class Insecta; order Diptera; family Sciomyzidae; genus Tetanocera; species Tetanocera ferruginea. Next base: position 106,834,956 of record OY282644.1, read on the forward strand.
CGTAGACCCAATATTTCGTATTCAAGACATTAGGACCTGATTCGAATATGTGGAAATATTAAAATTAATAATTTTGCCTAACGCAAGTGTAGAAATGCTCTTAGTTTGGCAGTTCCAAGAAGACAATGACCCCAAACCCTCATCGAAGTTTTTTTAAGGACAAAAAAATCAACTTTATGTCCTGGCCCAGTCAATCACCCGACCTCTACACGATTAAGAATCTTTGGGATGAATTGAAGTAAAGAATATCTAACCAAACTTTTAAAATAAAGGACGATTTGAGGGAAAAAGTTCAGCAAGCATGGTACAATATACCACTGGAGACGTGTCAGCATTTAGTTTCGTCCATGTCTAGAAGGATTGAGGCTGTTTTGAAGAATAATGGCGGATATTCAGGATGCTGGTTTGTACTTAGCTGAATTATTCTTAAAACAATAAATAAAATTCAATTCTCTTTTTTCTTTAGAAACTGCCGGTGTACCTATTTTTATGGCCACATGAAAATCATTGTCATTACCTATTGTTATGAATTACTTATTTTTCTTTATTTGCGTTTGAAATTAAAATTGTTTTTCTTATTTTTAATATATTGAACTCTAAAATTATAATTACTTTTTTACAAAAAAATATTTGAATAATAAATTATTTAAAAAAAAAACTCACTAAAGCCCTGGTGTACCCTTTTTTTTTTGCTTAGATGTGTATGAATATATGTATGTTGATAAAAATTCGAACTGTTCTTTTTTGGTGCATAATTCGTTTGCATTCAACATGGCGCCAAAATTAAGAAAAAAAAAAAAAACAAACTATTAAGTTATGAACAAAAACTGTATTGTGTGATGATAAACAAATATAACATACGACTTGCGGCAAAAAAAATTACCCCCCTTAAACCGCATGAAATTTAAAAATAAAAATATACGTCAACTCTACGTTATCTCTTAAAATGCTCGAAACGCGCGCGCGTTAAAACCAGCGATAAGCCAGCACCTTGCAACTTGCTGTTATTACTACTCTACACGGTTAAAAATCTTGGACTAAATTGGAGTCAATACTGTACTGTATATCACGACACCGAAACTTAGTTTACGTCTCTTACGGGCTTAAAATTTAAACCACGTGGAATACTAAAACTAATTTTAAGCCCGCATGGGCTTAAAATTTAAACCACGTCAAATACTTAAACTAAGTTTTAGTCTCGCATGGGTTTAAAATTTAAACTCCTATCGGTTTAACTTTTAAATTTCGTTAAGCTTGCGCAAAACATTGTATTCCATTGTATTCCGGATATCACCAAATAGTTACTCCAAACCTAGTTTCTTTAATATGTGACTATTATATCAAAAGCGATTCAAATTAAAAAGAATGTGCCTTATATGGGCGGATCCACACCCATTGTATAATGCCCGTTCCAGTTGCAGGACACCACCAAATAGTAACTTCATTCTGAGTTTAAATGTTCTGTGACTTTTACTTCTTAAGCTATTCTGTATCGAAAACTTTAATTGTATGTGTGGAGCCACGCCCCGTTTTCCAATGCCCGTGTCTGTTTTATAATTGAAAAACCTGGCCAATCAGTTACTTCATACTGAGTTTCATTGTTTTATGAAATTTAGTTCCAATTCTATGCGATATCAAAAAATTGAATTTAATGGGCGGTACCATGCCACCCTTTTCAAAGATCGCTCAAATTCAAACAGTCAAATGTCAAGACTCAATAGTAAGTTCGTACCGAGTTTCATTGTTGTGTGTTTTATAGACGAAAGTAAAGCCGAAAATGTGTGTTATTGAAACAGCACCACGGCCCTCGTGTGTAGCAAGGTGAAAAATACTTTAATACCTATTCTCATACCTTCCAAATATACAAAAAAAATATGTGTGTGGAAGCCACGCACGGTATAAGTGAAACTTTAACCCAAGTAGAGAGTTTTTAGTTTGATCTTACTAAAAAATTAAGAGTTTATTCTTACTGGAATCCATTAAGTTTCAATGACCACCTGCGAATGAGGACCCGCCTGTGACTTCAGATAATCCCATTGCATCCGATTGGCCATAGAATCATACAGGTTGAAAACTCCAGCGTAACGTGTCACGGTTGAAAATTGAAGCATAACGTATCTAGTTGAAAATTCCATCTTCAAAAAGTACGGTCTAAAACCTTGTTGATTAATTCGTTTGTTAGCTCGGACTCAAACCATTGTTTGATAATTTTTTTCTTCGAATTTATAGGGTGTTTCGAACACTTAATTTCAATAAAATTCACCTAAACAGACCTAAATTCACCTTAATTCGCCGCAGTTTCATTCGTTTCATCGGTTTTACTACCCAATTCGTTCGCCGTATGTTGTATACGCGGCTAAAGAAGTTTCACTTCAAAAGTTTAAGTAAAAGAGTAGATTAAATCGGTTTTAATACAATTTCGAAAATTTCAAAGGTTCTCTACCATCAATTAACCATACTATATCCATCATTCCATACCACTAGTTTTTATTTATTGTAAAAACCTTTATCCAAACATTTTATGTAGAAACAGGGCATTTGGTGGTGATAAAAGGGAAAAAAATTGAAGACACACTAATTTGGCTACTGAACATTTAAAAAAAAAAAAACAAATGACAGTTTTCTGTTTAAATGGTGTTCGGCAAATTTAGCTTCTTTAATATGAAACCATGTAAAATTGATTTCATTAAGACAAGAAAATTTAGGGCCTGATTTAAAACCGATTCAATGCAATCAGCTGTAATGCAATGCAATCACCATTCTAAAGTGCTTTATACTTGGTGATAGAAGCACAAACTCCGAGGTTTTAAACCTTTTAGTTCGGTTTTACTACCAGTTTCAATTCGCCATATTGCTCTGTTAGCTGCTCATGTAGTTTCAATTCAAAAAATTACGGACTCAAACTTTGATGATTAGGTGTTTTTCTTCGTTATTTCAGTTTGGTTAGTTTCGTTAGTTTGGACTCAAAGCATTTCACCAAGGCTAATGGTGAGTTATTTAATTTGTTTAGTTTTGTAAGTTTAAACTAACCATTTCACCATGGCTTATGGTGAGTTATTTAATTGCTTGAATTTGCTGCGTTTCATTGGTGTTTCATAGGTTCTATTCTCCGTTTAGTTCGCCGTATGTTGTATACGCGGCTAAAAAAGTTTCACTTCAAAAAAATTTCATTAAAATTGGTTCAGCAGCTTCAGAGGAGTTCAAACACTAACCCGTGACACGAGATTTTTGAATAAATTTTTTCACAAGAAAAAATTTTTTTATTTTTGAGAAAATTAAATAGATATATATATTAGATACAAATTGCATTGTTTAACATAAAAATTTTTTCCGAAGTGGTGACCGATCGGAAAATTTATTTCATTGTAAAAAACTTTGCAGAGAGAGAACTTCCGTTTAGAAAAGTTTATTTCTCTTGAAAAAACTTTCTGTGTCAGATGTTATTACAAACAGTGTTGCCGGAGTAAATTTATTTTTATATCCAAAATACAAAATAAAAAAAGCCAAAATGTAAAAAAAATAGCCAAAAGATTAATTAATTGTATTAGAAAAAAGAAACAGGGCTAACATTCATACCTTTTTAACTAACTAGTTTTTTGTACAACATAGTACCATTTTTTACTGGAAACAGATTTATAAACATGGTTGTTTTAAAATATGTTATAAAAAATTTTATGTTCAAATTATAAGAGCATATTTTAAAAATATTAAGGGCATATATCCTTTAAATAGACGGACCTTTAATATAGAAGGACGTTAGCTCATTTATTTTTTACTTGATAAAAGTAGAAAAAACTTTATTAAAATAAGGTTTGCATTTTCGGAAGTAAGAAAAGTATTACATTTTTTTTTATCTTCGAACCAACTATTTCAGGTGTCAAACCTATTCAGTCAAGTCTGCCATGGTTTAGAAATGGGAGATAGATAAGAAGGTGAGAAAGTGAAATCAAGTAGAACAAGTGAAGAATGTTTTATGTGTGGCGGAGTGCAACATCAACTTACTTTTCCATGCTGACTTGCTTAATTTTAATTTTGAAAACAAACCAAAATTACTTTCAATGATCAAAATTATAAACATTGTTGCTACTCTCATGTGGCACATGGTTATAGATGTCAAATTATTGGATATTCTTGCGCTCGGCTGCACGATTAGCATCACTGACAGGTCGTGTTCAAATGAAGAGAGAATTCACCCTCACGTGAATATTTTAAATCATTTCCTGCAAACATTTGGAAGACGATTGGCAGCGAAGTGGATTTTGCGATGCACCAGTAATTCGCCCAAATGTTTTTTGGGAAAATGCATCGCTTTTCAAATGCTCAAGCAATGAATGCGCTAGTCACGAAAATTTTCAAAATCTTCCTTAACTAATTTCAGCGATTGTTGGAAGATGGATTTTTGAAAAATGTTCAAAGTCTATCATGGAAATATGAAGCAGGCTCTGAAAAATCGTAAAATCAATTATAAAGTAGAACTAGTATAGTTTTGAAGCAACGTCACATTATATCGAAGAGAAATAAAAACAAATTCATAAAAAATTCATTGAAATCGGACAGAATAACGATGCTTTGGAACAAATTGCTGAGGATTCTTTAATGGACTTCGTTTGACACCCTTTTCGGCAAATTTCTTGTTACACCTCTAGGCGGTTCATTGGCGAATCTTCCCGGCGAATCTGCCTAAGCAGATTACAATAGAAGGAAATTGCTTGATCTTCCCAGCAATTCTTTGAGGATTCTCTGGCAATTGAAAATTTTATATGTGAAATAAAAAATTAATTTTCGCCGGAATGCAAAAACATAGCCGAGTAAAAAAAAATAGCCAAATGAAAAATAAAATCGCCAAATAGCCAAAACTCAATACGAGCAAAAAAAATAGCCACTTTTGGCTATAAATAGCCAAAACGGCAACACTGATTACAAACCCGGGTCTGTCGAGATACGTTGACTCGAACGTCACACCTTGAGCACGCACGACCACGGCTACCACATGTATTCAAACTAAACTCAGTTATTTAACCAACAGTAAAAATATTTTATTACAATTTTTACTCGAAGCAGATTTTGGCAACAAAAGCCGAACGCTTTGGCTGCAAATTGACTCTGACCGACTGTAGTGTTTCTACTTATTTTAATTTAATATGTTATTTTTGCTGTTCCTTAATGTTTTCTGCTAATATGTTGTTTAATCAGCTCTACCAGATCGTTGTCGTCGCTTGAGCTTAAAAGCGTTTGTCGTTGGTTTCCGTCAATTTTGTTTTTGTATTCTTTTTTTTTTATTTACCAACTGTTGCCGGCAACGACATTCAAAATATTTTACCGCAGTTACCAATTGAAGGCGAAAGCAGACGGAACGTGTTTAAGTTTTTTTATTCTCTGGCTATAATATTCGCAACATATTTTTTTTTCTTGCATGGACATAATTTATTTATAGTTGGATGCTATACTGTGTGGTGCGTATTTGGAAAAGTGTTGTGTTTAGTTGCCAATTTTATTTGACTAAAGTTTCGAAATGTTTGCAAATTTTTGCCTATTGTTGGGGAGACAAAAAAAAAAATATATAAATATAGAAAAATCGTTGTGCGTCCATGTAATGCAAATTTGAGTCAAAAATACTCAAGTTTTTGCATTTAAATTAAGTAAATTTGAATTATATAACCAAGTGTTTAAATTTAATCTCAAAGCTGCTCTTAAAAAATAATTAAGTTTCCGTAACCGTAATACATACAACACACGCCAAAGGTGGTTCAGGTTATCGTCGCAAAGTTTTTTTGTTTTATTTTTGCTTTAAATGATTTAGATTTTAAAATGACTGACGTGAAAACATCTATACAAAATCTGCGCTTCATCAATTACTAACTAAGAATTTTAGCTGGAACTAAAAATTTTTGAAAAATATGTTTTAGTGAAAAAAGTTTCTTGAACTGTTATCAACATAAAATCTATTGCGTTGAAAATTCGTATGAGACAACATAACAACAATTATCTAATGAAACAAATTTCAACAAAAAATCAACAGTTTTTTTCTGTAACTCCCACGCGCTCACATAATCAAAATATATGCAGAACATAGTGAGACACCCTATCATCATCCCCCTCTAGACCTTGCCAACATCAACATCAACATGTGTGCTTTTTATGTTTGCGTGTGTGTGTTTGTATTTTGGGGGCTCGTCTCGGCCGTTGTTACTCAACATTTTTTGCCACTTGATTTTTTTGTTTTTATAAGCGTTTTTGTTGTTCCCTTTCAACATGTTTAGCCACAAGAAAATTTTTTAGCAAAAAAATATCAACTACGTACTGCATACTTTCGTTTAGTTGAAAAAAAAAAAAAAATGAAAATCGATAATTTTTATATTTATTTTTTTTATCACTCAATTTAATGCTATTTTATTTCTCTTGTATTGCAGCTGTTTTGAACACAATTGTAAAGAAACATAAACTAAAACAACAATTGCAACAACTGTTTTAACAATGGAACATAAAAACTCAGCTAATTTGGTGGGCGTCATCAATGAAGGCACCAGCAGCGTTGCTTTCTCTATTCATTCCCTGCCCAATTTTGATGAAATCGCCGTACATCGTGTCAACATTCAACTCATATCTCCCAAAGAAGGCTGGTTTGAGCAGGATCCCATGGAAATTATGGAAGCCATACATATTTGCTGTCAAGAAGCTTGTGCGCTGCTGCCAAAACTAGGCTTTAGCGTCGCAAATATAGCCACAATAGGCATTACAAATCAGCGTGAAACAACTGTTGCGTGGAGTAAAGTCACAGGCCAGCCGCTATATAATGCGCTGGTATGGAAGGATATACGTACAAATCAGCAAGTTGATTGTATGATGTGCAAAGTGCCGGGACATGATAAAAATTATTATAGAAATATTTCTGGTGTACCGTTGTCACCGTATTTTTCGGCCTTCAAGATTATGTGGCTTAAGGAAAATGTTGCCGAAGTGCGTAAGGCTTGTAGAGAACATACTTGCCTAGTGGGTACCATAGATAGCTGGATTATCTGGAATTTAACCAATGGTATGTATAAGTAGAATTTATTATTTACACGCTGTCTGATAGCTTAATGATAACTGAATGGAAGAAAGAACTGCACAGAAAGTGTATTAAACGCTTTTGAAACTATCTTGGTTAAAATACAGCCACAATAAAAAATCTCAACCTAAAATGCTTTCTGTTCATGCAAAAAAAAAAGCTAGTAATAAACCCACTTGCGCCTTTTTTATTCGTACAGTTGCTGGTGAAGATTTTGTATTGTGCTTAACTCTCCCTTGTCGGCGGATAATATTCTCGTTACCGAGTTTAAGTCTAAAAATAAGTCTCAAAGAACGTTTAATGCCACCCGTCACACTCAATTAAACTAAGTAGGCTCTTGCTTTACTACCAAAATATAAGATGACTGCGTTCTAAGACGCAGGACATATTTCTGTCGATTCAGAATTACTCAGAGGACATTATCGCTATAACAGAAAAGAGGCTGAATGGAAGATTCAACAATTTAGAATTGTTTGACAATAGTTTTCAAGTTTTAAGGAAGTAAAGACATATTGCCAATATTTCTTCTGTCGGTGTTTTTAACAGAAGGTGGGATTGTGTGCACGCTCTGTTTAACCCATTTTTTCCCAAAGAAAATGGTGAGGTCTGTTTTTTTTTAATAAAGTGTTCGATCCCCCGACTTTAGAGGTGGGTGAGATAGAGTATGGCATGTTGCAACTCAGGCGGAACAGTTTTCCGGGCTGGGTGTTTTCTGGGCTGGAGAGATGTGTAAAATCATCTGCAAGATCATTCCTGAATACTTGGAGGCCTTGTATGTTATATGTTTAAGCGCAGGCATCTTACCTGACGTATGCAAACGGACGAGGGACGTGCTTCTAAAGGCAGCTGATAGGATGAGGAGCTATCCGCGGTCATACTGGAGTATCAATCTTCTTCTGGTGCTTGGAAAGGTACTTAAGAGAGTCAGTTTCAGAAGTGCGTCGAAGATGCCTGGGTTAACGTTAGAGGAACTGTTACTGACTATAGCTCCAAATACGTTTTGGGGCTGTTTATTGATTTTATGGGTACTTTTGACTGTCTGTGCTGGGATACGGTGTATGACAGGCTAGGTGAAGTGGGAAGCCGGGAAATTAAGCTTAGGCAGAGCTATTTCTCTGGTAAAGAAGCGTGCGTTAAAGGTAGGGATAGATGTTCTCCGTGGTTACGTTGTTACATATGGAACCTCATGATGTATCCCCCGTAACGACGGCTTGAACATGATGTGCGTACGCTAAAATGTAACTTCTTGGTGCACCTGAAAAAGTTCAGAGACCGACTGTTGACAGTGGTAGGGCTATTACGCAGAATTGTAATGAATGACTGCAGACTCAGTAAACGGGTTGTCCGTCTCATGTATGGTGGACTGTTTGTTGCATGTGTAACTTATTCGTTCTTGTTGTTTGCAAGTTAGTTTGGGGCGATATAGTCAGTTCTGCTATGAGCTTCCAGAAGATATTCTCTGGTCAGAGAGTGATATTGATTGGATGTATTCTGATGTGCCATACGGTATTTTCGGATGCCCTTCATGTGTTGATGGTGGTACCGCCCTTAGATTTGCTGGTAATGCAAAATTTGTGGAAGGTCGTCCGAACTTTGGCTCTTTAAGTCTGCGCTTCCTGTTGACTGGCCATGGTAGTGTTAATGCATTTTTGCTGTGAATCAATTCTCGACGATTGGTCACTTGTGCTGTGCGATTTTACGAAGACATTCGAGCATAAGGTTCCATGGCCATTGTTCTAGTAGCAAATGGAGAGTTTTTTTCTTAATCGAGATAAATGCCAAACTATGATCTTTTTTAACAAAAATAATTAATTTTTTTATTATAAGAAGTAAAATATAGCATTATGCTGTGCCAATTGAAGTACCCTTAGGGACTGACCGATTTCGACAATTTTCAGAACTTATCTATTACTTTATTTTTCTAGCATTTTGAACGAGTTTCGTTAAAAAAGACTTAAGGCCCAAACAAGTTATGCGTAAGCATACAAAAGTTTCAGAGAGAAGTTAACGAAAAGTATACAAAAGTTCAAAACACACACTTTTCCATACTTAATTAAAAACAAAGTAAGCATGAAAAAAAACTTCAATATAAATCTATTTGAATGAAATGACAAATAAAAAAGAATTTGTTTTTGTAGAAAAAGATTGCCAACAAAAATTACAAAAAAATATTTTCTTGAAGTTTGTAAATTCATCCATGCTGTATGATTGAAAATAGCGGTCAAATTCAATACAAACCTCACTTAATAAATTAATCCTGCCTTAAACATATATTTTTTATTGATTTGTAATAAAATTTCGATACATAAGTGTTGAAAATTAAAATTTAAATTATTTATTAAACAGGTTGCAACCCTTTTCTGCTTAGCAATATACGGTGTCGAGCGCTCACACTCAAGTTTTGTTAAGTAAACGAAAATTGAGAAACTGAACGAAAAATTGCTTACGCATAACTTGGGCGACGCAATATATTGCTGAGCAAGTACGTTCTTTTGCTCTCTAGCTTTTGTATGCTTACGCATAACTTGGTTGAGCCTTTACATTTAGATGTACCTCGTATATAAAATCAAACCCTGAAAGCAATCCAATTAAAACGGAGAGGTCCTTTCTTTTGCCTCCTTGAATAAGTCTAGTACGCTTGATGTTATGAAATGGCCATGTTGTTTTGGCTGTATTGCACGAAGTGGGGTTATCCCAACCTTCTTTAGCTTTGCGAAGAGAATTTCTTCTGCATTGAAGTTTTAAAATGGCTAAAATGGCGTCCATCAAGTTTTGTGCCGTCTGTGAATAAGTTTATTCCTCCATATATATAAGAGCCTCAGGGCTGTACTGGCCACGACATATTTGGTAATTAAGTCTTGAGGAAGTAGATGTAGGTCACATTTAGTGCATCCGTTGGTATAGACCGAAAAGCTCCGGTGATGAACAGTTTTGCACTTCTCTGCACCTATGTCTTCACAGCTTTTTGTAGAAAATTGTCGTTTATTTCCTCACATTTCTTGTAAGATTTATTATTTTAATAGCCAAAAACTAATTAAATTTTATTCTTACTCTTTCCAGGTCAAAAGCATATCACCGACGTTACCAACGCTTCACGTACCATGCTTATGAACATTAATACGTTGCATTGGGATCCAGTACTATTGAAAGCCTTCAATATATCTAGAGATATGTTACCAGATATACGTAGTTGTTCAGAAATTCACGGACGAGTTTTAGATGAAAATAGCATACTTGAAGACATACCCATAAGCGGCATACTGGGTAACCAACAGGCGTCTCTACTCGGCCAGCAGTGTGTGAAACCGGGTCAAGCGAAAAATACCTACCGTTCTGGCTGCTTTTTACTATGTAATACTGGTCAGACCAGAGTTAACTCCAAACATGGACTACTCACAACAGTTGCCTATAAACTAGGACCAAATGCACCGACAATCTATGCGCTGGAAGGTTCCGTAGCTGTAGGTGGTCATGCACTTAGATGGCTGCAAAGTAAAATGCGCATTCTAGCCGATACAGAAGAGGCAGAGCCAATGGCACTATCAGTACGCACAACAGGCGATGTATACTTTGTGCCCGCCTTCACTGGATTATATGCACCATATTGGCGCAAAGATGCACGTGGCATTATCTGTGGTCTGACGCAATTCACCACAAAGCAGCACATAATACGCGCTGCGCTCGAATCAATTTGCTTTCAATCGCGCGACATACTTGAATGCATGTACCAAGAGGGTGGTTTCAAAATCACCAAGCTACATGCAGACGGACCACTAACAGCAAATAATCTGCTGATGCAGTTACAGGCTGACATTGCAGGCATACCGGTCATGTGCTCGCAAAGTTCCGATCCAGCAGCAATTGGCGTAGCGCAATGTGCAGCTTTAGCCGAAGGCATAAATATTTCTTCGTATGCAGCAGAATCTTCCGCAGATAAAACGTCGTACGATATTTATGTGCCGAACAATACCAGTGAAGAGCGTGCCCATCGTTATGCGAAATGGAAGCGTGCCGTAGAGCGCAGTTTTGGTTGGTCGGTGAAAAGTAAGCCAACCATATCATCGGATCAGAAAAGGTTGATGGCTTCAATACCTCCCGGTATTTATATGATAACAGTTTTTGCCATGATGCTGCATGCGGCTTGGAGAAGAGCTAAATAAGTCTGTCTGAAGACTGTTTTGACTGACTAATAACTAGAGTAAAGAGTGAAAAGTTTGTGTGAAACACGCTGAGTCTCAACGAAGTTGAGCTGTAAAAGAACAAAAGTTTTCATAAACATTACTGTTGAAAACTCTCTAAACATCATGTATAAAAATTAACTATTTAAATGCTTACAATTAAGTTTCAAATTTATGCCAGGAACCGTAAAATAACTGTGAAGATGAATGTTTGTAAATTTGTTTAACCTTAACGAACTGAAATTCATATATTCGATATTTAAGGGCGAAATAAAAACTCAAAAAATAATACATAATAAGAAATTGTATGAAAAAAATTTCGAGTGAAAAAACCGTTATCATTGAGTGATATAATTAAGCTCGCATAACAACAGTTTAAAACTGCATTTCTTTATAAAACTCTTCACAGCTACGGTTCCTGATTTAAACTCATCAAATTTAGTTTATTTTCAAATCGGTTGTGATGATTTTTTTATTTATATTGTTTTTTGTTTTTACTAAACAACTGCCAGTGCAAATGCTTTATTTATACAACTAAATATATGAGTGACCTCTCTTGTAAAGTAACTTATTTAAATTTAAGTTTATTTAGTAAAATCAAAAGTAAAAAACACATTGCATTAAAACTTCTAAAATTGTACATAACAGATATTAATCTTTATAATACAAATAATTGAATGAAACCACTAATTGGTGTCTAGAGCACCGCCAAGCTAATCAAAATGATAAAAACTGAAACACACCCCATTATAAAGCTTATCAATTGAGTCATTCTACTTTGACAATCGAATGTAAAATATTTGTTTCTTTATCTCAAATGTGTGTCGGTCGTTTTATAGAATTTAGAACTTTGTTCAGACTATAACAATAGCTGATAAGCAACGCGCCTTCTTTTATTGCATTGCTCGTAATTAACATTTAAAATTTGCACTTGGCACATTTATGATATGAAATCAGTCGTGTATTTTGAACGTAATGTTAACTTGCTTCCAAAGTTCTTAGTAATAAAATAACTCTATAATAATGTTAATCTATCTAAATGACTTAATGAAAACGACAAAACTGAAGAATAAAAACGTACTTACATATTTAGCATCTCAGTTTGTATAATCTTTATCAAGTATAAATATTTGCGGTACGAAGAACTTAGGCCAACATATTTGTTTTTTTTTTTTTTTAATATATATCTTATACTTACCTTTAATATATATATTTTTTATACATTGAAGTGTTAATATCTACTATATAAGTGTTAATAATAAATTGCTGAATCTGAAATATGCTTAATTTTTTGTAGTTTATTTTAAGAATGAAAAACCATGCTATGCTGAATTTAAGGAAAATAATCCATGAACGTTTTGATCTTCAGAAACCACAAGAACACAAACTCGAACCAGCTCAGAAGTATCATTGAGACCAGATTACCTTCCCAAAACGCGATTAAGGTTAAGTTCTACCAGTGAGGAGTAGAGTCGTTTTGGGATCCCCATCGACCTCTTGGTGGACGAGGCCCAACCAGGAGCTAGAGCGCATCTTCGTAAAAACCGGCTCGAGAGAAAAGTATGACACAGTGCCAGACACGTTGGGATAGATCGGGTAATATACTCTGAACCCATATCCTCATCCCGAACCTGTTCGCGTGCTGTGGTAGAAGTTACGGTTCAGTGAACTTCTATCTCAACCAAATTTTGAGCGGGCATTGTTGCTTTAGAGTATACCTGCATAAATTCAAGCATGCAGGTGACCCTTTTGCTCTTTGCTCTGTTAGCATAGTAGAAGACACTACACACGTCCTCTTCGAGTGCCCTTGATTCAACCAAGTAAGAACTGATGCTTCGGTCCGCCTCGGCGAAGTGGTGACACCCCAAAACTTTGTGAACCTCATGCTGAGAAGCGAAACCAATTGGTGGTAAGCTCTTTGTCCAAACGCATAATCGACGAAGTTTGAAGAGTCGAGCGTTTGCAAAATAGGTCAGCGTGGGAAAAGAAACTATATGCGAAGTTTAGGGTTCTCCCCGACACAGAGTCTCCATCAAGTTGAGGAGAAACAAATGTAGGCTTTTATCTTGACAGTCTTCCGACAGACAAAATAAGTCCTTCAGTTTACAGCTTCGTGCTGTTCCCAAATCCAGTGAAGTAGTGCCTTACGGCGATTTCACGGGATTCCTGCTGTGTTGGAGATTCAATGCGGAGTTTAGGTTTAGTGCGTAAAATTCGCACACTCCCACCTGCACGAATGGGGCCTTTCAAAGGTTGCCCCTTCGCGAATAAAATAAAAAACCCTCCCTAAAATGCATAAATTCAGAATTCGACATTGAAAGGTCCCTAAAGACCCTTTTAGTTCAGCTAATAAAAGTCTACCACTCCTCTTGTAGACCCACGCTAACGAAGCGGAAACTCACACCACCATGGATCAAAGATGCGACCTAAAATATTGCTTCAAACTGGCTAAATTAACTGACCAAGAAGGAGTATGGGGGAAATACAAATATAGGCTCAAACTTTTCAAAAGCAATTTTCGCCGAGAAAAAAGATCGTCATGGAAAAACTTCTGCTGGGGCATGGAGAAAACAACAGACATGGCTGACATTGACCGCAACGTGATGGTTGGTGGACCAGCAAAGGTAGGTGTCGGAAGGAACTGGGATCAGAGCTCATAGAACACATAGCTATTCCAATACAAGAATTGTTCAAAATCATCGAAACTAGTGCCAGTCAGTCGTAGTTGAAAAAATAGGGCAACATGCAAGATCTTGAGAATCACGTGTGGTATATCAAATCAATTGAAATTTAGAAAAAAGAGAAATTGAAATTCAGATATTTTTTTAAATCCACAAAAGTTCAATTGGTATTCAGAAACAACAGAATTTGATATTCAGAAAAGATCAATTCAAATTCAGAAAATTTAATTTGAAAATCACTAAATATCATATCGATACCCTAATGTGGGAAGGCGCCAATCCACATTTTATTCAATATCGTCTTAGTGGTTCCAGATAAGAAGAGGGTGACCAGCTAGTATTCGGTAGAGCGTAGTGTTGGACAGCGCTGCATCTTGAACGAAAAATTCACATAGCCCGCAACAGGCACTGTCCAGGCGAGACGGAGCAGCATTAAAAGCTTCTTGTCCGAAACTTCCTGACTCCTCTAGAATCTTAACTTGAGGATTCTCTACAAGACCTCAAAGGTGGAATGTGCTTAGGATTCGGGTCCCAGCAGAGGTCCAATTGGCAGAGGCCCTCGTGAAACGAAATTCTGACATCACCGTCATTCAGGTTATGCGATGGAAAGATCAAGGCTACTCTAACGCTATGTCTACACAGAGAGTTTAATTTGAGTTACCAGTAAATAGCTGAGTTTACCCATTTAACGAGAAATAAACTCCTGCGTTCCCATTATAAAAATCTACGATTTAACTCATTAAATATTCTAAGTTTTTTATAACTCAATGAAAAAAGTGCCTAAAAGTATGCACAAAATAATATAAAAGTTTATGTTCAGTGGTATTTTTGACGAAAGAAAAATTTTTTATGAGAAATGCCAAAATAAAACAGCTGATTCGTAAATTATACAATTTATGTTTTTAACTATGTGTTTTTATTTTCTCTAAAAATGAGCAAAAGAACTTCGAAAAGGAATTGGACAATAGTAGGGAATGAAGTATTCATCAAAATATGGAATGAAAACAAGCAGAGGTTTTGCATAGCAAAAAAAAAAAGAAACTCATGTGTACGCAGAGAAGGCAGCATTGTCGGAAAAATAAACTCAATTCTGCTACGGTATCTGCTTCAGCTTTGGTTAAATGTTAGTTAAAATTAACTTAACACTCTGTGTAGACATGGCATAAGAAAGCAGACTGCTATATCTACTACAGCTGCTCAGATTATGCAGACTCAGACAAAACAAAATTTCAAACAGCTAGAACATAACATACTTTCAGGCAGGTCTTTTTATTAAATTCAGTTTTATTACACCCTGTAGTAATGTGGTGTCATTTTCGCTTATAAAACGAGTAATAGGAAAAGACACTGAGGTCCATAATATTGTTATCCACTTTCTTTAAGACATCCTCAAATGTTTTAAAAAATAAAATGAAAATTTAACAATAAAACAAAACTAACGTAATTTTTGTTTTTAAATTTTTTTTTGTATAAAAACTTTAATAATTTCATAAAAATACGTTATTTATATATATATATATAATTAATATCTAAAACATACAATATAAGTACTTAGCTCTTGAACAAATTCATGCTTTTAATATATTCCAATATAAATACAAAATACTAAGTGAAATAAAAATGAATAAATGAACTGAAATATTTCGCAAAATTTTAAAAATTCTTTGAAATACTGAAATGAAAAATATTAAAAACAACAATTATAAATATTTAAGTACTTTGCTATATCTTGTCTTTTATGCATTTAATAATGTCTGTTGCTGCTGTTGCTGCTGCTGCTGGCAGCGTCTAAAACGATGGCTTGCTGCTGCCCATGCTACGCGCTGGCAGACTGTTTGTCTTCGCTGTGGGATTATCACGCGCCTGCGAGTGAGCCACCACAATGCTGAGGCACTGAACCCACTCCTCAGCATTCTTGCCATCCTTGGGCTTGAGTATTAGAGTCTGATCAGCGGTAAATATTTCGAAGGCCTTCGGTATATTGCGTGCACCGCGTGACACCTTGACCGAACGTATCTGATTGACATCAATGCTTTCGCCGCCGCTCTAGAAGATTGCAATAAGTTATTTGGTTAATAGAAATCATAAGAAAAATTACGCCCAAGTGTAGACTTACCGATCCTTTACACGATAGATGTGCACCTGATAGCGTAAAGTATCGCGTACGCCAGCGTCGAAATAGTCGCCATTTGCCTTTCTTCTCTTTTAGTTGACCTTCTATCATTGGTTGATTACTGCCATTGAGAAAACCAACCGCTTTATCCGGATGATTGCACAGAAAGCAGCCCCACTGATACTCCAGCTCATTGCAGTTTGGATTTGAATTGTCTGTTTTGGACACTTCAAAAACGTCCAGAAAGCCGGAGTGACGCAGCTCGTTGACGAGAATTTCTCGATCCTAAAGTGAACGAGAAGGAGCTTTGTATAAATTTGCATATCATAATATCTTTAACATGTGGACAATATCTTAACTAGTATAGAAGCCCGTCATACGACGAGTCGTATTCAAAATAATTAAATAGTAGACGATATGACAACATTTTTACCTTCACCTCAAATGTTGTTTGTTCTGGTCGTTGTCAATGTGTGCTAACTGATAACTACCAAATAAATTTTCTGTGCATACCTTTAGGCTTTTTCATATGAAAAAGCACTGTAATAGTAAGATTGTATGAGTGAAACTGGTTCTGGTTCAAGCTGAACATGTTTTAAGCAGCATAGCTATTGCGTTGAACAGTTTGAGCGATAAAGAGCACGGAGCTGGACGCTTGTCTTTATACTTAGAGTACTACTTTGACGAACATGTAGCGAAAATGTTCACACGTTTTTCACAGCTATCGTTTTTTGTATGAAAATTCGAATAAAATTTCACATGAAACTGAACAGAGTACTAGGCTTGAGAGCGACTTAAAATTCATTAATTTTTTTAAATCTATTTTTCTCCGTTGCTTCAGTATGTGAGTTGGACCACTTTCACATACTGAGGGCCTCAATTATTTTTTTTCATAATCGCATCGAAACAACTTTTTGACTTATTTTTTCATATATTGGAGATAATTCGTACATGGGTTTATCATATTCTAGTCCTTTCACAAATTTTTTTTAGTCTATTTGTCAGTACTTGTACAACTTTTACCTCATAGCATGACTTTTCAATTTATTTTCTAATTTTCAAACTGTTACTCAACTGCTTCCGAAACTATTTTAAGAGATGATTTGTTTTGTTTAAAATTTACTCTAGAGTTCCTCAAACCAAGAGTACTCTTTAACTCAAACTTTTGATTAGATATTCTAGTGCATTTCGTATTTTAACTCCTATAATTCTTAAACTTTAAACTTTGTTTCAGTGCTTGTCAAATTGTTTCTTATTTTATTTTAGGACTAATATAGAAGCCCGTCATACGACGGGCCGTATTTAAGATAATTAAGTAGCAGACGATATGACATTTTTCATTGACCTCAAATGCTATTTTGTTCCAGTTGTCGTCAATGTAGCCTACTGATATTTGTATATCAAATAAATTTTGTGTGCATATTTTTAGGCTAACAATTTTTGCATATAAAAAGCACTGCAATAGCGAAACAGGTTCTGCTTCAGACTTTTAACACTTTGAGCGATATAGAGCACGGAGCAGGACGCTTGTCTTTTACATATTAAAAAACTGATTTGAGTTGCATTTTTAGTGATTGTCAAACTCTTACTCCGTGCTTCTCAAACTTTTAGGATGTGTTTTTGTTTGAGTACTCCTGCCTCAAATTCAAATATTATAAAACCTAAGATTATTTCTTAATTCCGAAATCAACTTTTAAGCTAATGTTTGAAAGAAAAACTAAAATAAAGCATTGTTTCAAAACATACCTAGGAGTCACAGAGCTAGGTATTATTTTTATATATTGTAAAATACAAAAAAAGGTTTACAATAAGAAACCGACAAAGCTTCAAAAAATCTTTTTAATGAAGCAGTTTGTTTCTTTGCCATTGTTTTTTGTATTTTTGCTTTGTAGAGAAGAGTTTTTACTCTCCTTCAAATCGGCAAACTTCGTAAAATTTTGCAGTTCTTTAGAGAAAACAAATGTTTAAGTTTTCATGCTTTATCATATTTATTCAATACACTATTTATTTTTTTTTTGTGGTACGAAACATTGTAAATAACATTCGATTATTTCATGTTTTTTGTTTCTTTAATTCCTGGTTTTAATAAAAAAATGTGTGTGGAAGCCACGCACGGCATAAGTAAAACTTTAACCCAAAAAGTAGAGTTAAAGTGGTTTATTGTGGTTACTTCTTTAATGTAGTATAACTAAAAAAGTTTAGAAGCACAAACTCCGAGGTTTTAAAGCTTTTAGTTTGGTTTTACTACCAGTTTTAATTCGCCATATTGCTCTGTTAGCTGCTCATGTAGTTTCAATTCAAAAAATTACGGACTCAAACTTTGATGATTAGATGTTTTTCTTCGTTAGGTCAGTTTGGTTAGTTTCGTTATTTTGAACTGAAACCATTTCACCAAGGCTAATGGTGAGTTATTTAATTTGTTTAGTTTCGTTAGTTTGAACTAACAATTTCACCATGGCTAATGGTGAGTTATTTAATTGCATGAATTCGCTGCGTTTCATTGGTGTTTCATCGGTTTTACTCCCCGTTTAGTTCGCCGTATGTTTTTTTTTTTTTTTGTTTTTTTATGTTGCATACGCGGCTAAAGAAATTTCACTTCAAAAAATTTTCTTTATAGCTAGATTACGTGAAATCTTACGCGAAAGAATGAAATTTGTAAGTTTTGTCGTACATTCAATCATAAATTATAGCCATTATATATTAACGTTTAAGCTTTATGCAACATGGCGTATGAGTGTTGTATAATTAAATTTGCAACTCGTGCATTGCGGCGTATGAGTGACTTTTATTGCCTCTTGAGTACCGCGTGGAACTGGTAAATGGCGACATGACATAAAATACTCATTGTTTTCAAATCAGTGCTGCTGCCTTTCCTGTTATGATTACCTTCTCCGATGATTTAAAATTTTTAGAGCAGTATTCTTTTTGAAGTCGGGGCTTTGAAATAAATATTCAACTATTTGAAATTTTCTATTGATGTCCTTTGATTCATTCACTATGATGTGATGAGCCGCGCTCTTTTGAGTCTTGCATACAATTGTAATATGAAGCATCATAAATTACAGTTTTTTCAGTCAGTTTATTTTATGTTTGAAGTTGTGAAATCCCTTGAAGTCTATTTGAAGTCCTTTGATTTTATTGAAATAGTTTTGAAATTATGTTGTATGCAGAATTAGATTTTGCTAAATCAAGCAAAAACCAGTATTTAAAGTAAAGGGAGCACCAAGATTCGATTTTTTGTTGGAGAAAATTTTCGAAATACTATTCCAAAAATTCATAAATATGAAGTATATAAGAATAGAAGTAAAGTGTCTGGTAGCATAATTATGAAAAAAATCCTTTGTGCTCGTTTTTCCACAATACCACTAAAAATCATCAAATATCAAAAGGATGAATGATAAGGTATGCAGAAGTTATAAGCCATAATATGTCATAAATTTGAAACACCAACAAATTTGTACCCCAGCAAAATATAATAAAACAAACTACATAGAAATTTTTTTTTTAAACTTTACTTACTTTTGAATTGGGAAACTGACTGGTAACCAGTTCCGTAAAACTGCGATTCTCACATTTGAGTATTTGCCAGATATTTTTCAAATTACTTATGCCTGGTTCACGCGTGCTCAGCACACACTTCTCCTTGACCTGCAAATTTCCAAAGAAATTTCAAAATTAAATTTTTGCTTCACTAAATAAAAAGTTTATGTCAAAACAACTTACAAAATGCCGCACTTGAAAGTCGAGAAACATTAAATGAATCCAAGTTTTGGGATTGCGCGTGCGCATCGTAAAACAAGTCTTCGAGTATAGGCAGTGTGGACCACGTATCTGGCAGGCAAAATGCAGCTTAGCTACTTTCTTGGTGCGACGCTCAACAAATTCATTGGAAACTAAAATAATGCATTACAATAAAAATTTTATTAAAAAAAGCAAACAAAAAAATTCACCAACCTTCAATGCTGCAACGCGTTGGTGGTGGCAACGAGTTGGAAACCTCATCCATATAAGTCTTAATCGAGCTAAAGTGTTTCTCGCAGAACTGTTGCACGGGATCGCGCATGATTTGATAGGGCTCGAAAGTGCTCATGCGTTGATCCAAAATGCTATTGTTCACATTTAAAAGCGTGCGGCTGGTGTTATCATTGCGTCGTGGTGTAACATTGGTGGTGGGCCCCGAAACAATGACCTCATGAGCGCTCTGTGAAAATGAGTAAAAGAAATTATAAATGTTGCGTATACGTCGTGTGGTCTTATATGAAATAATTTAATGTAACTCATACGTAGTGAGGCACACATACACTCGTACACTTATTTTAACTTACATTTCCATTCACTGGTAGCTTCATCACAGATTTTTGATTGCCATTATTTAGTTGCGGCAACGCAGGCGATGCATGATGGACGGATACAGCATTTTGTGGTATCGAAATGGAACCTTTGAAGAGAACAACAGATAAAAAATATTTGATTAAATTTAAAAAATTAAATATAATTTTTAAAATTTTAATTTCAATTTAATTTATTTTAATTAAAATTTCAATTAAAAACTAAAAATTTTTTTCATCAAAACTAGCTTCAAAAGTATAATAAATCATTAAAAAAATCAAAAAGTAAAAAATGGTAAAAAAAGCTGAATTTACTTAACTAACAATTAAAATAACTTGAATGAATTTATAAAAACGTTACAACGAAAAAATAACCTTAAAATATTTTTTTTAAATATAATTTATAACTAGTTTTCCTCAAAAAATTTTTCGCTTCTGAAAGCTTTTATTCCGAGATTTTTTGACACCTTAACGAACAGGTTTACATATGTAAGAAATTGGTTAAATTTTGTTAAGGAGGGACATGACATTGGCCGTTTTTTAAAAATTTCATGTAGAAATTCCTACGGGTTCAGAAGTTACAGCCGGATTAGTGAGAGCGCATTTTTCTTTTACAACCTTTTTTTTCTTTGTTCACAAACTTTGAACGCGTTTGTCTCGAAACCATGTTTTTCGTACTGGGTTCATTTTTTTACGAACATTTTTTTTTGTATTTTTTAAACTTGATTCGCTATCGATTTGATTTTTTATGAATTTTTAATGTCAATATTTTTTTCGAAAAAACAAACGTTCAAATTTGGAACATTACCAAAAATTGAAAAAAAATTTAAAAAAGCTCCTGACATACCATTACCAATTTTGTTAAGATTTAAAAAAGTCATTTTTTCACAAACTCGCGTTTATCTCGCTCGAAACCATGTTTTTCGTACTGGGTTCATATTTTTAAGAAAAATTGTTTTTTTGTATTTTTTTAAACTTGATTCGCTATCGTATGACACAGGCATTTTTTTAAATTTTTTCGTTTTTTTATGAATTTTTAAAGTCAATATTTTTTTCGAAAAAACAAACTTTCAAATATGGCACATCACCAAAAATTGAAATAAAAATTTAAAAAAAGCTAATGTCATACGATAACCAATTTTGTTAAAATTTAAAAAAAACATTTTTTTTCCAGATCGGACAATTTTTGCGACTCCCAGCGCTGCAACCACGAGGCCCCGTTTTTTTCTCTGCCGCCAGTTTGGAGCTCTATAAAACCATGTTGGAGTGAAAAATATATTTTTTTTTTAATTTTTGTTCTTGTAATTTGTTCAATTCTCTACAATAATAAAATTTGGGGTTTATGTTTGTTTTTGACTGAGTTATTTTCAAATTTGTTTGTTTGTTTTTCTGTGTTATTTTTGATTTGAGTTATAATTTTTTAAAAAAGGTCTGTTTTCTCTGCCGCGAATGTTATGTCCCGCCTAAAGTTTCTAAGTTTGACAAATAATTTGAATTCTAGTCCTTAGAAGTAAGTCAAATAAATAAATCTATAATGATCCACTTGCCGAGTACGAACTTTTTTAATCATTAAGTTTCTTAAACAACTTCAAAAAAGCTACTCTCAATTCACAGTATTCTCTCAGACCGAAAATTTATCTAAGCCTAGAGGTATGCAATGCAATTTAATTTCTTATATTTCGACTTCAAACTTACCGATTGATTGATTTAGTGCATCGGTGCTGTATTTCAACAAAGCCGAGCTTGTATTCAACAGCGTTGTAGGTCCCTGCGAGTGCGGTCGCACTTTTGTTGGCGATGTTGTCACTGTTACACCACCCGATGTCACCTGCGTCGATGGAATGCCCCACTTGTTGTGACCCGTAATGATCACATTATTGCTCAACGGTGGCACTGGAGTTATATAGCCTGGGCCATTGGGTGAAGTGGGTGTTTTTGGTGTAGCACCCACTGCTGCTGCCGCAGCACCTGTCTGCACCACCACATTGCCGCTGGAGTGTGTGTTGTTGGCATTGTTGGAGCTTGAGCCACCACCATTTTGATTGATGTGTTGCGATGAGCTGAGTCGTGTCATGCTCTTATGCAGTCCACCAACTGAGCCACCAGCTACATTTAATCTCGTCATGCTTCTGTGAGTATTACTGCTGGTTGGATGCAGCCGTCCAGTGCTGCGCGAGTCGCCCAGCTTGACGCGACGCGTATAGCCAGCATGTGGCGGTGGCGTTGGTGGCACTGTAGTTGGCGGTTGATGCACAGCGGGAGCTAAGATTTTAACAAACATAAAAAAAAAGTAAAAAAAAAAAATTCTGACAAAAAATACTCACGACTTCTCATATTGCCAACAACGCCCCCAACGCCAATGGTTCTGCGTGTGTGATCCTTGGGACTGCTCGGACTGCTGCGACTCTTGTTTTTGTTGCGATTTGGCATGCGTCCCGTTGTTGCCATTGCTGTTGCCACCGAGACAGTTGTGGTGCTTGTCATCGGATCGGCGCTAATGATTGTCGTTGTGGTCGTTGTTGGCTGCATCGATTGTTGCGAGCTTGTGTTTGAATTGCTCGCTGCAACTGCTGCTGCTGCCGTATTCAAAACCGTTGAGACTACAGCAGCCGCTGTGGAGGGTGCGGGAGGTGGCTGATTCGGTGTTGGCGGACTGTTTAAATTGACAATCGTGACCCCACCGGATATCTTGCTGCAAACATCAATGTTAATCTCAGAATTGGAGGGTGTCTGTTGGCTAAGATTTCAAAGTAAGAGAAGTAAGGTTGGAAAAATTTAATTCATATAAGCAATAGAACGGATTCATAACTACCTGAGCGCATTTTTTTGACGCACGCATGCCAGCACCTTGTCCGTGAAGAGTACCGGAAATGATGAACAAAGCTTGGTGGCTTCATGCAGTAAAATCGTTTGTGATGTGCGCTCGGCATGCGGCAAATGTTCGAGAACAAAATCTAAGGCGTACTGCGCAGTATCCTGAAAGTAATTAAAAATAGTTAAATTTAATCAAATGATTATTAGTGAGAAATTTAGTAATGATTATTAATGATTGGTCCGCGGCTTTTTTTTATATAAAAAAAAAAATCAAACACGCTGAAAGTGATCAGTGTATGCTGTCAAGGCAATAAAATGCAAAAAAAAAACGGAACAATAAAATGCCGTCTTTTGGTTTGCGTAGCATCACCGAGCCATAACCACAAAAAAGATGTAAACAGCAATTAACATAAATTTACTTTTTTTTTGAAATTTATAATTTATTTCATTATCAACATTATCAATAAACTATAATTATAAAATAAAAGTTATTACAATAAAATAATTAGTTATATTTTAGGATCGTGTCAAAATATTGTCTGCATCTTTTGTTACAGAAGCCAATTACATACATCACATGAACTATACAAAATACACAAAAAAAAAAAAACACAAGACCATAGAAAATTTCACAAACCTAGTGCTTAAAGTTCATAAAAGGCGTGTACAAGATATATGAACAAAAAAAAAATTTTGCTAAATGCCATGAAAAAATACAAGGGGAACATGAATCATTCGTAACTTTTGTCAATAAAATTCATGTACAAAAACGAATTCATGTAACTGAGAGCAAGAACAGAGATAAGAGATAAAAATGCATGAATCTCATGTACGCATATAGCATACAAGGGAAATGTGAACTACTTAATAAATTTAGTGACCGAAATTCATATAATCTATTTACAAATACAAGAAAAGCAAGAATAATTCACAAAATGAGACTAACAAATGTACGAAACTCATGTACTTATATAAGGGAAGCGTGAACTACTTCATGAATGAAGTGACCAAAATTCATGCCACCATGAATATTAGGACTGGTTGGTCTTCACATAAAAAAAACTTCAACTTGGCGGCCTCGGTAGTCGAGTGGAAGTTTTACGATTCGACTTTGGAAGTTGCAGTTGGTGCTAGAGATGTTTTTGGAATGAAAAAAAAAACAAATTGGCCATTTCAGCCCTTGAAAGGACTTTGACCGAGCTTCTTATGATCAATTGTGTTGTGTGTGTTATTAAATGTTTGCACACAATTGACCGAGAACAGGACCTACATGTTTTCTGCCGACTCCGAACGGCTAAAGTTAATGTTCTCAAGAAGCTTTACATGGCATTATTTACTCTCTGAGGTTTGCCATTGTCTGCAGAGAGGTGGTGACCGATCAGAAAAATATTTTAATGAAAAAAATTTTGCCGTGACTGGGGATCTAAATCGGGCTCCGAGCATGCTAAGCCACACGCGTAACCTGTATGCCCGGTCACCACAGTTTTTGGAATGAGATTGCTTAATAATTCGAATTGACTGAGGTAAAGGCATAACACTTGCCTCAGATAAATTTGCAAGTTTATATGGCGATCCGCCACATATATAACATTCTACACTTGTTTCTCTGAATTTCTCTTTCTCTCTTTCTTATCTATCACCCCATTTTCCGAACCAAGGCAGGCTTGACTGAATAGGTTTGACATCTGAAATCCTTGGTTCAAAGCTAAAAAAGAGGCATTAACTCCTTCTCTCTGGAGTGTTTTAAAAAAACTGTTCGCACTAAAGTCAACGCGAAAATACACTGAGTTTTTATGGCTGACGCTAGCAATGAAATGCTTTAAAAACTAACGGTTCCAATATTTGTGAATAGTTAGATCATGTTCTGTGCAGTGCTTTATATGAGTCTATCTTGCGAAGCAATTTATTTATTGAGAGTATACCTCCTATTTGCCTCTTAAATACTTGTGAGACGAAGCTGAGACAAGGAGTCTCTCTGAACTTGTGAGCAAACAATTTTTCTTCCTCGACTTTACTTCAAAGGAACTTTGGAAGGCAAGTTCCAAATATTTGTGAGTGAGTGTATTGATAACTTCGCGAGAAGTGACACAGTAAAACATAAAAAAAGCATTATAGTTTTGTTGCGCTTTACTGCATACGTTTGTTTCGCCTGCGTTTGTTTGTTTCACGAACGGAAAATATTCGAATCGAAACCAGAAGGTATGAATTTGTAACGTTTAAGACTACACATTTTGGTTCTTAGAAGTGCAAGACAATATTTGGCTTTCATCATTTCGATTATAATCGTTTATTTGATCTCTCTTCTGCGATATACTTAGTTATTAAATTAAGGTTTTTTCATTGCTAATTTCGGTAACTTTTTAAAATGGAAACTCACTTCCTCCTAATGTAACGTTAAGTACAATTTAAAACTGATTATATTTTCAAAACCAATAAAGTCAGAAGAAAAGTTTGTTCACATAAAATGCAAATCTTGAGGCCTTCTTTCATGTACACATGAAAAATTTTCATTGTACAATTCATGGTATATTTTCGATATATTTGCAGAAAAATGCTTACGAATGTAACGTTAAAAAGAAAAAATTTGCCCATTTAAATGAATAAAAAAATTGTGTGCAAAGTATTTAAAGTTATCATAAATTTTATATTGTTTTACAATTTTTTCCTCGCTAACGTGCTTCGTAAAATTTTTGACGAAGCACCAGAAAGCTTCTAAGAAACTTCTATATTACTTATGAGAGCGAGGTTGTTCATTACCAAGCGAATCTTCGTTAGCGTTTTACGTTAAGGTTCTGATGAAGCACAAATATGCTCCCAAACAGTTTCTATATAGCTTGTGTTTGAGAAGTTGTGCATGGGAGAGCGAATTTTCGGTAAAGTACTTCTTAATGGCATAAGCGAGGCACTAGTAAGTTGGAAATTGAATGGTTAGTTGGGCATTAAAAACAAAAATCTCGAAAAAAGGAGAACTTTTTTGCATCTGGCAACTCTGAAGTTTACCATGTAGGTGATTTAATCACATATAAATCCAACTTAAAAGTGTTTCTTCTATTCAAGAGGCAAAGTGTTGAATACTGAATAATGTGAGAATTTCTTCCTTTTGCTTTCGAATGAAGAAAACAAAATCACATAAAATTTATTCCATTTAACTAAAGTATTGCATTAACAAAAGTGTCAAACTGAAAAAACAATAGTAAGATTATACAAGTTGGCTTTTGTAAAAAAACTTTACTGTGCTGAGAAGAACTTATGTTGTGTTGCTATCCAGTATTATTTTATTTATAAGATCATAAACATTATATATTTATCAAATCTAATGCCTGTTCTAAAAATTTTGCAAAACGAACCAAAATTAACTAAAAACCGAATTGTGTTACACTTCTACTTAAAAAACAGTTCATGGTTCGATGCCATATGTAAACAGCTTACCTTGTTATGCCTGCCTGCTGTGGCCAATATTTGCGCCACGTGCGACACAGTGCTGGGATATTTTTTTGCCGCCATTTTTATTTTATCGAAATGTTCAACAATTGAATTCGGACGCTGCTCGGCCATTTTTATAAGAATTTGCATTGTCGCAGTCGCAGTTTCAGCATCGAATGGGAATTCGCATAATTGCGGCAAACAAGGTACAAGCATCTGTAAAGAAATGCGTTCAAATTAAAGTTCGTGGCCACTTAAGTGAAGCATTGACAATAAATAAATATAGATAAATATTTACAGTGGGCTTTTTTTGTGCTATCAATAGATACAGCTGGAAGACAGCCAATTTCTCCTGAGCATCACACAGCGGCAGCAAGGTTATCAAGAGTGGCGCATGTGGCGCTACTTCAGCTGGTGATACCTCGTAGATTTGTGAGAGCACGCGAAGTAAACCATAGTTGCCTGTATAGGAAAAAAAAGAAGATTAATGAACATGTTTTGGTTTAGTTGCTTCTAGTACCGACCTGCCATTATAGAGTCCATAATCGATTCCACATGCGGACTCAGCAGGTATGCATATTCAATGGCCGCCAACGACAAATAGCTGGCCAAATTGCGCGAAAGCTCTTTGTTGCCTTTGGGCAGAAATTGCACCGCCACGGGTAACGCAATCTTCATCAGTTCTTTCTTATCATAATTCTGCAAAGTTAAAAAATAAAAAATAATTAAAAAAGAATATATTGTTATATATTGATCTCAATATATTGAGATCTCAAAATCAAGAGAGAGATCAATATATTGTATCAATCATTGATCTCTTAAGAAACTGAATTTCAACTTACTAAAAATATACTAGAAATAATATCAGCTGCAATTTTTGCATGTGGCGGATCTTCTTTTGCCGATCCTGTTGGCTGGAGATTCCATAGCAGACATGTTCTCAATAGATCGACCAGAGCCGAACAGTAACGTTCGGCGGTCTTCGTCTCACGTATGCAAGAGAGAACGCGTGTAACGCAGATTTCAACAACGGATTGATCATTGTTGTTCTTCAGGTAATCGGGGTGTGAGATAATTGGATTGATTTCAGAGAGCTATTTTGGAAAAAACACAAAGAGAGCGAAATTTATAACTCAAAACTTAATACTCAATACTTAATACATCATACTAAGTACTCAATACTCAATGCTTAATATTGCATACTTCCTACTTCATACTTCATACTTCATACTTCATACTTCATACTTCATACTTCATACTTCATACTTCATACTTCATACTTCATACTTCATACTTCATACTTCATACTTCATACTTCATACTTCATACTTCATACTTCATACTTCATACTTCATACTTCATACTTCATACTTCATACTTCATACTTCATACTTCATACTTCATACTTCATACTTCGTACTTCATACTTCATACTTCATACTTCATACTTCATACTTCATACTTCATACTTCATACTTCATACTTCATCCAACATACTTTATACTTCATACTACATACTTCATACTTCATACTTCATACTTCATACTTCATACTTCATACTTCATACTTCATACTTCATACTTCATACTTCATACTTCATACTTCATACTTCATACTTCATACTTCATACTTCATACTTCATACTTCATACTTCATACTTCATACTTCATACTTCATACTTCATACTTCATACTTCATACTTCATACTTCACACTTCATGCTTCATACTTCATACTTCATACTTCATACTTCATACTTCATACTTCATACTTCATACTTCATACTTCATACTTCATACTTCATACTTCATACTTCATACTTCATACTTCATACTTCATACTTCATACTTCATACTTCATACTTCATACTTCATACTTCATACTTCATACTTCATACTTCATACTTCATACTTCATACTTCATACTTCATACTTCATACTTCATACTTCATACTTCATACTTCATACTTCATACTTCATACTTCATACTTCATACTTCATGCTTCATACTTCATACTTCATACTTCATGCTTCATACTTCATACTTCATACTTCATTTTTCATACTTCATACTTCATACTTCATACTTCATACTTCATACTTCATACTTCATACTTCAAACTTCATACTTCATACTTCATACTTCATGCTTCATACTTCATACTTCATACTTCATAGTCATACTTCATACTTCATACTTCATACTTCATACTTCATACTTCATACTTTTCATCACACTTTCTTACTCACCACTTCCGATATATCGTTAACAATTTCCGAATCTGGCACCGAAAATAAGTCACCAGCTCTCGAAAGATCACGTTTTGAAAGCACTTTTGTAAAGAGTTCATGCATCTTTTTGTGTGTTTTGTGCTTCTTTAGCTTTGTTCAGTGCATTGAGTTGTTGTTGTTGGTATCAGCGTACGTCCGTCGTTTTGCTTGCCTTATTTTTGCGCTCAACAGAATTTAATGCTGCAGCGGCATGTTCTTCAACGCTCAGCGTCATCTAAAGTACCTAGAAGATAAAACACAAAAATAGATCGTTAGAAATATTTTGCTTGTTCTCTGTCAAGTTCAGTGTCTGTCGCTGTCTGTCACTGTTGAGCGTGCTGAAATTATTTTTATTCACAAGAAGTGCCAAGAATGTCTAGCATGCAATTCGTGTGTTTTTTTTTTTTCAAGTTTTGTGGAATTTCTAAATAATTTCATCAAAACAGCTTAAATAGCAAAACCAGCCAATGTAACTTTTTGGCAATTTGGAATTTTTATAATGTTTTTATTTGTTTTATTTTTTGATAATATGAAAAAAAATGTTTAGTTGATAAAATCAATAATGTTTTCTTTTTATCAGTTCTTATCAGTTTATATCTTGCTGTTCACTTACTCTATCACTCTCTATCAGTTACACGAAACTTGTAAGTTCTTCTGCCAACTTCATGCTATCACTAAATTTTTGCTGTTTGTATTCAGCAATGTTTGCTGGTAGACGCTTGTATTTGTTTTTAGTTTCATTCATTTATAAATTTTTTGTGTGTTTCTGATTGTGCTGATTTTGCTTAATTCAATGTATTTATTTATCTTTGCTTAAATAAACAAATTCTTTAGCCAACTCTGTGTGGGGATTCCCATAGTGGAATTTACACTGGAAAATATTTGATACCATTTGTATGACGTTGATAAAATTATGTCAAATGTCTTGTAGCTTGAATGCTATGAAATTCTTTAAATATTATTTTTCTTTGCTACTGTTTCAAAAGAATACTTCACTGTAGCTTGAAAAGTAAAATTTTTTTAGTGTAGAAATATTTGCTGCAGTGCTATTAAAGCTATGTAAATCCGCAAATTCCGTTTGGAATTAGCAAGTGTTTTAACTGGATTTTATATAGGATTAGCCGAGTGTGGTATGCTTTTGTGGTAGTTTGTTGTTGTTGTTGCTTTATTTAACCTTTAAAAATAAATTCATGTGTGGTTCACTGCTTATATTGTACAAGTGAAAAGACTAAATTTGAATTAAAAGGTATTGAAATTTGTAGCAAATATAAACAAAAACAAAAATTGTCAAATTCTAAAAAAAATAATTGCAGTATAAAATAATTATTTCAGAAATAAAATAAATTTTGTGATTCAAATACAAGAAGTTGAAGTTTTTAAAGTCCTTTTTCTTTTCAGTCTTTTGACTTCACCTTCAAGTCTTCATTTAACACTTCTTGTTGAAAATTTTGCCTCAAAAAAGCTTTACTTTTCTGGTTTTCCTTTCCTAGCTTATGGCTTGGAACTTGTATTTGGTTGGTTTTTTCGGCAAGATTTCTATGAAAAAGTTGTTCAAAATGTCTCAGACTTTAACTTCTGTGAACATACTAAACACAAAAAATAGATCTGGGTTAAAATTTCAAAATGTTGTATATTTTTTCTAACTTTTTCACAGATTTTGAATTTAAATTCCACAAAAACAAGCATATAAAGCTTTGTAAATAAATTAACAATTGTCAGATTGCCAGAATAAAGATGTTAAATCTTCATATCAGTAAAATCTTCTTATTCATATGAAACAAAGCAAATTCCCTTAGTTGAAACACATTGCTTCAAAATGGAATACTATTTTTTTATAACTCACCAATAAACGCCAGAACTCACAAGTAGTTACTTACAAACATTTCGGAAACTTTCAAGTTTGCCGTGACTTGTAAACCTTGACATTAATTCTCTTCGAAGCTTGTTTAATTCTTTAAATGATTAATAATTTATTAGCTTAGAAGAGAGCGTCAAAAGCAGACGCTCAAAAGCAGTTTCAAATAATCTGAACAACAGAATTCAACTTTTGTAAAACGAGTTCAATGCAAACTCAAAATTTACAAATAAATAAATTTTAATAACCACTTTTGATCTTTTTTGATCTCGTCATTCTTAATGATCTTTTAAAAAAATTGTAAAATTTTAATTAAGCCAAAATCAAGGTCAGTTTAAAAATTTGGGTTAAGTCAAAAATTAAAAAAAGGGCATCAATATTAATATATCGCCCTTAACCGTCCTTATTTTAGCTTATTTTTAAGTAAAGACAAGACATTAATCTTTCGAACCGTCCCTGGCATGTAAAACCTTTAATTTTAGTTTCATTGAACCTAGCTTATGACCGAGCTTCTTATGATCAAACCTTGAGGTAGAACTCTACATATTTAAGGATTATTTTTATACCCCCACGCGTACTGTGTAAGGGGTATATTAATTTTGTCACGACGTGTGTAACGCCCATAAGGAGGCGTGGTAGGTATAGAAAAGTATATATATTCTTGCTCAACATCACTGTCCTTTCTGTACGTCTGTGGACACGATTACAG
This sequence comes from Tetanocera ferruginea, assembly GCA_958299015.1. NCBI lineage: Eukaryota > Metazoa > Arthropoda > Insecta > Diptera > Sciomyzidae > Tetanocera > Tetanocera ferruginea. The sequence continues at coordinate 106,866,374 of OY282644.1, forward strand.
CCGTAGTTTTAAAGCTATCGTTCTGAAATTCGATATTTAAAAAACTAAGATCAAGTTCGAGAATGGGCTAAATCGGATTAAAACCACGCCTACCTCCCATACAACACCAATAATGAAAACTCCATAAAGAAGCAAATATTTTAGCTACATTACTTAAATTCGGTCTTTGTGTAGTCTATGACAAAACTCAGGTGTGTAAGAAAAATGGGCGTCATCCACCTACTAACACGCCCACGTCCCATACAACCCTAATATAGAAACCTATATATAGAGGCTTGTGTCGAAGCTACAAAAATAAAATTAAATATTTATTCTTTTTATATAAAAATTAAGACGTGAGAGAAAAGCTGTCGACTGAGAAAATATCTTTGTATAAGTAAAAATGTGTGAATGTACTGTAATTGTTATGACAAAACTGTTTCGTGTGGTTGCCGGGTTAAAAAAAAAAAATTTCATTTTTTTATATTAAGTTTTGATTCTTTATTATAAAATTATAAAGTTTAGAAAATTATATTTTTATTTTGAGTTTGAACACTTTTTCTTTAATAAAAATGATTTGAAAATGTTTAAACAATTTTGACCGACTTTTTTATTGATCCACTGTATATATTTTTTTGATAAAAATCGGAGTTCTGGGGCATTTAAGGGTTAATCCAAAAATATCTTGCTCGCATCTAATATCGCTCAAACTGTTCATTCTTACTATTATGCTACGTCTACACAGAGAGTTAAGTTTGAGTTACCAGTACAAAGCTGAGTTTTCCCATTTAACGAGAAATAAACTCTTGCGTTACCAGTACAAAAATATACGATTTAACTCAACTTAACTCATTATATATTCTTAGTTTTTATGACTCAATGTAAAAAGTGCCTAAAAGTACACTACAAAATAATATAAATGTTTATATTCAGTGGTATATATTCATGAAAGAAACTTTTTTTTATAAGAACTGTCAAAATAGAACAGCTGATTCGTTAATTATGAATTTATTTTTTTAACTATATGTTGTTATTTTCTTTAAAAATGAGTAAAAGAACTTCGAAAAGGATTTGGGCAATAGTGGGGAATGTAGTTTTCATCCAAATATGGGCAGAGCTTTCGCATAGCAAGAAAAAAACGCATGTGTACGCAGAGACACCAGCAGCATTATCGGCAAATTTAACTCAATTCTGCTACGGTATCTCTGTGTGAACAACTTCGGTTAAATGTTAGTTAAAATTAACTTAACTCTCTGTGTAAACATAGCATTATAGTGTTTCTTTAAAACGAAAAACTGGTAAGCCTGAAAGTATGCACACAAAATTTATTTGATATAAAGAATAAGGACAAGGACTACGCAGCTACAAAAAAAAGCCTATGAAAAGCCTTAGTATTGCCGTAAGTCAACATTAAGTTTGAATATAACACTTAACTATCCAGGGATTTTCTGGTCTCTGATTGTGATGCTGAGGCCGGTTTATCTCTATTACATCTTTTTTAAGGTCATTTGAAGGTCAAATAAAAAAAAATTAGTTGAAGAAATTCATACAAAAGCACCAGCCCCACTCTGACGTGATAGGGTTAAACGTACCTCTGATTCGAATTCAGCGAGCCAAAAATCTTTTTTGACTATAGAAACCAAACTACACGTCGCACAGAGACGAAAGTGGCACCAATGGAAAGGGTATGCGCCCTTGGATGTGTTTATAGGGCAGAAGTTGGATGTGTTATTGATAGGCAAATGGGGATGGTGGAAGCAATCTAAGGTGAATTTGATTTAACAGGAGAGTTAAGTATATAATTCTAGAAAATTTTGTATTTTTGTGTGGCCGTGTTATGAATAGGATAAGGATTTGAACAATGATTAGTATATGGACCTGCACAAGGGTTGCACAAACATAAAGATGATATATTGGACAAATATTAGGTCAAAGATTAAGACTTAGAGTGGTTAAAGGGTTTGGAAACAAATTAGGACATTGATGTGTACAAGGATTTGGACAACGAATACGAAAAATACGAGTAGAAAAAGATGTTGGACATAGTTGACAAAAGTTGACTACAAAGATTTGGAAAAGAAAAATTAGGGCAAAGATTTAAATAAAAAAAAAAAAAAACATATTGGCCATTTCAGCCCTTGAAAGGACTTTGACCGAGCTTCTAATGATCAATTGTTTTGTGTGTGTTGTTAAATGTTTGCACACAATTGACCGAGAACTGGACCTACATGTTTTATGCCGACTTCGAACGGCTAAAGTTCATGTTCTCAAGAATCTTTACATGGCATTATTTCCGCATTATTATTGAAAAAAAACTTTTCGCCGCGACTGGGAATCGAACTTGGGCTCCGAGTAAGCCACACACTTAACCTGCATGCCACGGTCATCACCAAAGATTTAAATAAAAAGTTAAATATAGTCAAGGATTAGGAAAAGAAGTAAGGCAAGGACAAGCACAAGGATGAGAAAAGCGATAAGAAATGGAAAAAGGAAAGAGTATAGAAACAAGGATCGAAAAAATGATTAGGATAATGATAAAAATGAGCAGAAGTTTTTGGACAAGATTAACCCTTTCAATGGCTTGGCTATAATAATCGTCGAAAAATTTTTATGAGCTAATATTCCCATCATTAAGACTATAAAAAAATTAAAACAACATCCCTCTGATTTTTACAGGCGCTGCTTTGCTTTTGGCAGGTTGTATAATATAATGGACAAAACCATGATAACGCTGTATTATTATATTTAAGTTCAGCTTTGATTAAAGCGATACACAGAAAAAAAGAAGAACTTAATTCCTTTCCAACAATAACAATTCCACGTAAATCTAATAAAAAATGTGTCTTTTACCGCGGTTTGAAAAAAATGCCTTTTTAAAAATAGCATTAAATTCAATTTTTGATGGTCAATAAGAGTTTTAATGAAACATAATTTTTTAATTTTTTATATATCAGAATATTGGTACAAGTAAGAAATTTAACATTTTAGCAGATGTGGGCATGCGTTCTGTGAAAAATAAAAAGTTACAATAAAAAAACATGTTTTTTTTACCAAAAAGGACCTTCAAGAGAATCAAAATTGCTTCGGCGGTTTTTCTCCGATTTGAAAAAAAATATGCAGAAATCATTTTAATGAGTTCCTCTAACTTTTGAGACCCCGACCGGCGGAATCTAAATTTCGATCCGGTCTACTGTTTATACCCTAAACCTGAAAGGTCAGGGTATATTAACTTTGTGCAAACGTTTGTAACGCATAGAACGAAGCGAGTCCGGTATAGAAAAGTATATATATTCTTGATCAGCGTCACCATGTGAGTCGAGCTATCCATGTCCGTCCGTCCGTCTGTCCGTCTGTGTGTTGTCCGTATACACAGGATAAGAAGAAGGAGTTGAGATAATTGGATGAAACTTGGTACACATGGTCACATGGACCCAAGGATCTGTACAATTGAATATTTTTGGAATCTACCCACGGGCACGCCTACCTTCCATACAACGTAAAAATTGAAAACTGCATAAATAAGCTCATAGTTAACCTACAATAATAAAATTTGGTGTGTATGTGTTTTGTATCAAAACCAACATTTCTTAAAAAAATGGGTGTCATCCGCCTACGGACACGCCCACCTCCAATACAAGCCAAAAATTGAAAACGCAATTAATAAGCCTCTGTTTAGCCTACAGAGACAAAATTTGGGACGTATGTTTTTTATGACAAAATAAAAATGGTTTTGAAAAATGGACATCATCCACCCACGGACACGCCTACCTCCCATACAACCCAAAAATTGAAAACTGTATAAATAAGCTCATAATTAGCCTACAACAATAAAATTTGATATGTATGTGTTTTATACAAACACAAAGATGTCTACGAAAAATGAACGTCATCCGCTCACGGACACGCCCACCTTCCATACAACCCAAAAATTGAAAACGCATTAAATAAGCCTCTGTTTAACCTACAAAGCTAAAATTTGGCACATATGTTTTTTGTAACAAAACAAAGATGGTTTTTTAAAGTGGACATCATCCACCCACGGACACGCCTACCTCCCATACAACCCGAAAATTGAAAACTGCATAAATAAGCTCATATTTAGCCTACAACAACAAAATTTGATATGTGTGTGTTTTATACAAACACAACGATGTCTTCGAAAAATGGACGTCATCCGCTCACGGACACGCCCACCTCCCATACAACCCAAAAATTGAAAACGCAATAAATAAGCCTCTGTTTAACCTACAGAGCTAAAAATTTGGCACGTATGCTTTTTATGACAAGACAGAGATGGTTTTGAAAAATGGAAGTCATCCGCCTACGGACACGCCCACCTCCCATACAACCCAAAAAGTTTTAAACTCAATAAATAAGGTTATGTTTGTCATAGAGAAATTAAATTTGGTATGCATGTATTTTATACCAAAACTAAGGTGTGTTAAAAAATTGGAAGTAATCCGTCCATAAACACGCCCACCTCCCATAGGGAAAGCACAATAAAGGCATTAACTGTGATCTACAGGAATAAAACTGGGTATGTGTAAATTTTTCATCAACATTTAAATGTATATAAAATATAGGCTTCATACGCCCTTGGAGACGCCCATTTACAATAAATTTTTTTTTGTTTTTGAAAAGCGGGTTTAGGGTATTTCATAGTCGGCCTAGACCAACTTTAGACTTTCTTTACTTGTTTTCTTTTCACTACAGGTCTGATGGTGGTTTTTGCAGATAGTATTTTAAAACCGCTCTATACGTGTCACTGGTGTCCAGATGTATTGATTTTATTATATTTAAGCAATAACGGTTATTTATAAAGCATTAATATTTATTGACATGCACATAGAAAATATGCAGAAATGTAGTTATAATTAAAAATTTATTGAATAAATATTTGCCGATATTTAAAAATATTTGCCAATAGTAAAAACATACACACATGCGCAAAACTTGGTTGCAACAAACAGCTGCAACATAGCGAATTAGCTTCCTGTTGCATGTCGCGAATAGTGAAGACAGCAGCAATACCAGAACAGCAACAACAACAACATCACCACCAATATCGACATAAAAACAAACCCAGTCAAACACCACAAACTTACCAAGAAAACAGCGTCAACAACTGTTGCAGTTATTTATTGCTTGGCTCAGGTTGCACTTTAAGCCTGGCTTGACTTAAACAGAGACGACGAAGAACGGGTTGTAGGAATAAAAAAAAAACCACAACCAAAAAAATATGGCCATAAGCCAGCTCAGGCGTAAGAAAACGTACTAAAATGCAATCAAATAAAAAGAAAAAAAAAATTTAAAAATGGGCAACAATTTAAGAAGAAAAAAAAAATTAAGTTGCAAACGCCACCCAAACCGGTGGAGCAGGTTAATACATAATTTTCTGCATTTCAACTAAAAGATAGACAGACAGACAGACAGACAGACAGACGGACAGATAAGAGGAAATAATAACTAGCTCGAAAGGCAGTCAAACGAACGGCTAGATAGACAAACTTACGCATGAATAAACTGATGGATATGAAAACGGCATATGGACAGACGGGCGGACAGACATACGTAAAGAAATACAAGTTTTATTGCTAGTCATAGTAGACGGATGACGTTTGCCAGCTTAAGACGCCGAAATGTGAAGAATGCCAAACAACATTCAAAATTAGGCTTCAAACGTTAAGCGTTCAGGCAAAACAACTTCTGAAAATGTCAAAAAAATATTATTAAAATTTTAAAATTTTTGCAATACTTTCGGCACTTTAAAATTTTAAATTGTACAAAAAATAAAAGAAAGAAAAAACAGTAAAATGCAAAAAACTAAATTGAAACATATAAATTAGCAACGTTTTTCGAGCGTTACGTGAAACTTGTGATATACTTTCAAAATACAAGCTTATGTAGTTAAGATGCACAAAATTTGAACACGTTTATTTATAAATTGTTTAAAAAAAGAACACATACAATGTTTACGATTTTTTATTTATTGACAAATTTTATGCAGTCAAAATAAGTGCCATACTTCGACAATACACAAAAAAAAAACAACAACAACAACATAAATATAAAAAGTTATCACGTTTAAAGCTAAACAATAACCGATCGATCGATTTGTTGCTTGCTTGTTTTACTCAAACCGCGCGTTGAGTTGCGACTGCGTACTAAACCAAGTGTTCAGCTTGAGTTGAGCTCATGTTTTGCAGAGTTGTAGATGAATGCATTGCTGTTAATTTGTTTGTTGTTGTTGGTGTTTTTTTTATACCTGTTTTGTTAGTTGCTTTGTTTTTTGTTTGTTTTTGTTTTTTTTTTCGGTTTTTGTTTCTTGTTATTACTTTTATTATGGCTCTTTTGCTGAATTGCCTTTTAAAACATTTTGTGCACAATACCGACAAAAGTGTAAAAAAAAAAATTATATATATATTAAAAAAAGAATCTGCTTTACTCGTAAAGCAGAAAAGCAGACAATCAAAAGTTAAAAACGTAACGTCACTACGTTGGAACATTTATAATCAGTGATGATCTTATAATTAAGAAATTTAATCTATACTGTAGTGGCGCCTAGCTATGACACATACTTCCAGGCTATAAGAAAAGCTGTGATTCCTAGTTGAATTATAGGCCTCATTATCACAAAGGAAAATATCTTGTTTGCCATAAAAAAATCTTCCCCTACATATCCTAGGCCCGGATAACATAGCTCCTGTAATGCTTCAAAAATTCAAATAGTAGTTCATACTGCATACGCCTGAACGATGCCTGAAGGAGCTGCAGAAAAGTGAAGGTTATCTTTCTTCCGAAAGTCGGCAATCGGGCTCACGGGGACTAAATGAAGAATTTAAAGAGACTCATTAGTCTATCATCTTTCATGCTAGAAACACTGCAGAGAATTCTCGACATTCTTAGTAGAGCATCAACATGCTTATCTCTAAGGTAGATTGACGGAAACGACTCTACTTTAGAAGATAACTTACATTAAAAGAATACTCTCTTGATTGAAATTAACTCTTGCTGTCTTGCTTTAATTTGTAAAGAAGCGATCAGCAACATTCATACTGGTGCAACCCAAGACTTTCTCATAGGGTGGAAATTTGATACGGCAGAATCCTTAATTTAATGCCATTGGAATTGGCGATTACCAGCACAGACTATGATATATGTACTTATCTTGATTTCGCAAGTACATTCATAAGCAGGTCCTTAATCAGAGCGGAATGGCGGAATCGGTGTCCTGTTGCTGACTTCGATGTTACCTTGAAAGCTATTGTATCTTAGATGGAATGGAACCGAGAGTGGCAAACTCATTCCACCTTCTAGACTGAGCTAGCGTATTCCAAGCAGAACTAAAAGAGATAAGAGAAGCTTGTTGTGCTATAAGCAATTTTGCACCGATTTTGTCAGACAGCCAAGAAGCCACCAGAGCCGTATTTACAGTAATATCCAACTCCAAGCTGTTTAGGCAGTGTAAAGAGGAACTGGCCAGCCTGAGGCATCTCCTGACATTTCTATTATTTGAGTTCCCCGCCATAGGATCGGGACAAAATAGACAGGTTATGCTGTCACCTTAATATTTCGAGCGAACCCGGGCTGAGTTCCTTTGAATACGGTAGAGGGAAGAGTAATCTCTCATACTTTAACGAAGCTAGTAGATAGAAAAGTTAAATAATCTTTGTATTCGTTAGATTCGTACGACCTACACAGAACTCACGATCTGCTATGAAGATGCCGGGCTGTAGCGCTACACCACGGTTGCCAACTCATTTTTATTGTTTTCCCCGCAGAAGTACTTAAATTTCCCCGATTTTTCATAAAATTCCCCACCAAAAAAAGATTTAATTTATATATTTAATACCGAAAAAATTACTTAAGTTTAGTATGCTTCTAAAATCCATTTTTTCGATTTCACTTCTTCCCATGGTTATAATGATTTTTTCAAAGCTTTAATTTGTTAGACTTTTTGGAGCAAGATACTATGGTAGGAACGAAGATCGATTGTGTAATCAGTCGAAAAACTAGTAAGGTATATCTTCGACTTGGCCGAAATTAAAATACCCCCACGGGCGATTCGCAATGGTAAAAAATCTTAAATTGCAGCTCTTTTTATATGAGATTTAAAAAAATTTTACTATTTTGATGTTAGACGTCATCATACATTCATATCAAATTGTTTTTTGCAAAGTGAAGACTAGCCTTTTTATAAAGTTTTCATTTAGATGTTGTGTGGGAGGTGGGCGTGTTCTGGAGCAGTTGATGCATATTTCTCTAACACGCCTCAATTTGGATATAATATACACAAATACCCAATTTCAGGTCTGTAGCTTAAATATTAGCCTATTTATAGAGTTTCCAATATTATGGGTTGTATGAGAGGTGGGCGTGTTCATCAGTGGATGACGCCCATTTTTCTAACACATCTTAATTTTATTATAAAAAGAATAAATACCTAATTTTACTTTTGTAGCTTCGACAGAAGACTATTTATACTGTTTTCAATTTTGGGGTTGTATGGAAGGTGGGCGTATTTGAGGGTGGATAAAAAAAAAACAACAAACAAATTGGCCATTTCAGCCCTTGAAAGAACTTTGACCGAGCTTCTTATCATCAATTGTGTTGTGTGTGTTATTAAATGTTTGTACACAATTTACCGAGAACTGGACCTACATGTTTTATGCCAACTCCGAACGGCTAAAGTTCATGTTCTCAAGAAGCTTTACATGGCATTACTTACTCTTTGAGGTTTGCCATTGTCTGCAGAGAGGTGGTGACCGATCTGAAACATTTTTTATTGAAAAAACTTTTTGCCGCGACTGGGGATCGAACTCGGGCTCCGAGCGTGCTAAGCCACACACTTAACCTGCACGCCACGGTCACCACACGAGGGTGGATAACGCCCATTTTGTTCTCACGGCTTAATTTTTATACAAAAATAATAAATATTTAATTTTATTTTTATAGCTTCAACACAAGCCTCTATAAATTGGTTTCAATATTAAGGTTGTATGGGAAGTGGGCGTGTTAGTGGGTGGATGGCGCTCATTTTTCTTATACACCTGAGTTTTTTCATAGACTATACAAATACCGAATTTAAGTTTTGTAGCTTAAATATTCGCTTCTTTATGCAGTTTTCATCATTGGGGTTGTATGGGAAGTAGGCGTGGTTTTCATCCGATTTAGCTGATTCTCGAACTTGATCTTAGTTTTTTTTTATAAAAAAGCTTAAATATCAAATTTCAGCACGATAGCTTCAAAATTACGGCTGTAATCTTGTCCACAGACAGACGGACAGACAGACGGAGAGATGCTGAGCAAGAATATATATACTTTTCTATACCTACCACGCCTCCTTATGGGCGTTACACACGTCGTGACAAAATTAATATACCCCTTACGCAGTACGCGTGGGAGTATACAAATTATTTGAGGTAAAAAACATCAGCAAATATTTGGATAACACCAACAAACACACAGATATAAAATCTTCCGGATCGAACAAGAAACACCAAAGATATAACGAAAAACCATGATAGCACCATAGGGATGGATTGGACGGTCTAATGAGCATGTTCCCCCATTCCCCGAACAACTTGAAATTCCCCGCAAATCGGAGAATTCCCAAGCAGTTGGCATCCCTGAGCTAGACAAACAGTAGCCAGTACGGATTATAAGTGAGTTTTTGGTGCATAGAGAGTTGGTATTCCCTTCTAATCCTATCATGGCTATTGCAACCTTAAACTAAAAGAACATTGCTACACTTTTAATGTGCTTGCCCGGCAGTAGCAAGATTTAGACTAAGAAGACTGGGGAAAGACTTTTTGACAGCCTAGAAGTTGAACCAGCATTCAGATCAGATCAGCTATCGAACTTATCAGCCAATTATTTAAGGGAATCAGCGAAATTTAAGGACTGCTGACGATTAAAGGAAACATTTTCTAAGCTTGACTGTCCTTGAAAACTTAGATATCCCGAGTCGATATTTTACTATATCTTAGGCATTTTATAACTTTTATAACATATTCCTCCTGAAAAAAAATGCATTGATATCTGGTAGTTAAAAGAGGTTCTAACATTAAATTACGTACAAAAGTCGTCTTTTTCGATGACCTTTTCGTTGAGTTTTGAGTCTTTGGTAAAAGTGTCTTCCAATATGGTTTCCAAAGATCAGGGAGTGGAAGCCTTTCTCAAATGAAGGGATGACAGTTAAGTAATCGTCGTTTAAAGAAACAAAGGTAGTGGTGACCCTGGTCGTGCATTAGAGCGTATCACATCAATGGCAGAAATTGCCCCGGTCACCAGGGAATCTAATATATTTTTGAAAGGCAATATCGAAAAAAATTTTTTTACTGATCGTAAAGGTTGGCCGATTACATTTTTCGTCATATCTTTGCATATTTGCAGTTGGATATTTAGATATGATATATCGATGTTTTTGTCTAAACGTGACAAAACTTCAAGGTCATTGAACTCAAGTGCTCTGTTCTAATTTTAATCATCATATATATCATATAAAGGTATATTACCACCCTTATGTACTACCTTGATTTCAGAAAAATAAAGCTCGCAAAAAATTATTAAACTATAGCCAATAAAATTTTTCGATTACTTCAGTAGAACTATTGTAAAATAAAATTTTTTTTTGCCGATCGTAAGGATCACCTTATGAAATTTTTCGTCATATGGACATTTCCAAACTGGCGTTATGTGCGTTTTGTACAAAAAAATTAAAAAAAAAGAATGAAGAAGTCTAAGTTTTAAAAAATTTTCTTTATATTTGCGTTGTAATTAAGTTTTTCTATATTAAGTTAAAAAAATTATAAAAATCGACTGTAAGAATTAAAAGATGTTAGCAAAAATATGCACTGGCGTGACGTTACAAAAAACAGAATTGGTTTTCGACTTAGATTAGAAAATTTGCAAAACTCTGCGAATTGGGCAAGACTTTTAATAAAAAAATTTATTTGGAATAATTTTAAATAATATGAGTTTATTTCGCTGGTTATCAAATTAAAAAATCTTTTCTCGGTTTTTTTTTATTAGGCTAAGTCATCTGGCATGACGTTACTGGCGTTACGTTACTTAATTTTCCATCCGAACATTTTAAACTGAAATTTGTTTATTTTGTCTGTCTGTCTGTCTGTCTGTCTGTCTGTCTGTTCCGTATAGGCTCGCGCACCGTTTATCCGATTGAGCTGAAATTTGGACACCGAATACCTTTCATAATGAGAAAGAACATAGGGGGTGTAAGAAAGTGAACGGAAGCATGTGGGCGTGGCACTCTATAATAACTTCTAAGCGCCTGGACCGATTTCAATGAAATTTGGTATGAAGGTTCAACTGCTTCCAAAATAAAACATGAGCTATAAAAAATTCCAAAGACTTCCGCAGGAGGGCGCTTTAAGTAGTGCATTTTTAAGACTCAATAACTCCTAAACGCCTGGACCGATTTCAATGAAATTTGGTATGAATGTTCAACTGCAACCAATATAAAGCAAAGGTAAAAAAGTGGGCGGAAGTATGTGGGCGTGGCACTCTGTAATAACTTCTAAGTACCTGGATCGATTTTAATGAAATTTGGTATGAAGGTTCAACTGCTCCCAAAATAAAACATAAGTCATAAAAAATTCCATAGACTTACGCAAGAGGGCGCTTTAAGTAGTACATTTTTAAGACTCAATAACTCTCAAATGACTAAACCGATTTTACTTAAATTTGGTACGTGAAATAACTTGACCCTGGAACGGAATTGAGACTTCTTAAATTTCAAAAACTTCCGTAGGAAGGGGCTTTATTCAATCAACTAATGTCAACTAATCAACTAATGTCTGGCTCATTCGCGTCAAAACGGATGAAACGATTTTGATGAAACTTTTGATGAAATAGATCCTATGATTCTAAAAGTTTTTTCGACAAAAATCAAGGAATCAAGGAAAACGAAGTCAAGAACCAAAGACTAATGAATAAAAAGAAGTTTAACGAATACGAGCAGAAGCTGTATAAATATGAACAAAAATCAACCGAACAGTATCGACCAAAACCGAAGTTGAACAAAGGCAATCCAAAAATCGAATCGATCCCAAAAGGATTTTTTTAAAATTAGAATTTTGTTATTGAGATAAAAATCCATATTAAATGCATGCTAAGAAAAACTTCTAGCATTGTTCTCGAAATGACTTCTTCAAACTGCATGACCATTGTGCTCAGAACCCAGATGTCAGATTTAGACGTTGAAGATGTAATTCTTTTTTTTAAATATGACTGGCAGGTACTGTTTTACGGAAATTAGACTGCACACTTTTGACGGAGGGAAGGGAAAAAACCCAAAAAAACGAAAATTTAAAAAATTTTAAAATTTAATTGATAATTTCAAAAATGTTAAAATGAGAGCAGTTTCAAAAATCGTACTTTTTCTGTGCTCAAGGCACAACCCCGAGTAACACCGGGTAACATCCGCTAGATATTATATTTTTTTAACTCCTACCACGCCGATCATGAGAAGTTGGAGCAAAATTCCACTAAAATACCTGCAACCAAATTCAGTAACGAAATCAGGCAAACTTCGAGCGATGTGGCGTGACGTTACTCACTTTTCAAATTTAATATAAAATTAACGGTTTTTTCTTCACGATTTTTTTATAAAATTTACTTAACTTTCTTAAAATTTATTAAAATGCAAAATTTCACGCTCTTTTGAACGCCAGTGTAGACAAAACAGCACTAAATGCTTTTTTGTCTGGCGTGACGTTACCTCAGAATATCATTAAAAGCAAATCAAAATTTTCAAGAAGCAAGCTTTTATGACTCAGTCTTTTACGGTAATCAATATCAAGAATAACCAATATCTTAAATAGCGAATATTTTATATTCCATCTTGGAAAATTAAAAAAAAAATATAAGTACTCAGGAAATGGGGAAATATCCTAATAAAAGATAACATCACATATAGGTTTTTTTAGTTCCAATTTTGGCTATAAACTGGATTGACAACTCAATATATGGATTACTTCTTACTTAAATGATATTGAATTTCGAATATTTACGGGGGTGACTTGAAAAAGTTTACTATTAAAATTAATTTAACCCGAAAGAACTATTGAAAATTGATCCGAAGTTGCATTGAATTATTGCTCGCTCAGAATAGGTGATATGATTAAAGTTATAGTACGAGAGTAAAAGTTAATTCTTTGGTCTTATGACAAAAATTATAAATAATTAATGCGAAGAGAACGTTTTGATTAACGAAGCTGCAAAAGTATTGCATATATTTTTAAGGACTCGTTGAGTATGGATGTTACGGTTAAAGTAATGATAGTTCAGAAAAAGCTTTTGGCTACTTGGCAAAAATATACAAACAATTAATCATATCTTGAGACAGCATTTATATCGAGAATGCAACGGCGTTGCATGGAATTTTTACTCAATTAGTATGAGTAGCTGCGGTAAGTTCTAGGCAACGAAAATAAAGAATATGCATTTGACTTGATGACAAGCATACAATAAGAATAAATATTAACATCATCAGTAGCGAAGATAATAGCGTATGCAATAGAATCGAAATATCGATGCACAGAGTTATAATTCGCACAGTTTAGGTGCTACAACAAACTTTATCGCATAGACATAGATAAAGGTTTGGACAAATATTTAGACAAGGATTTGTACAAAGATGAGGATGATGATGAGGGTAAGAACAAGGTTTAAGTGTTTAGAAGAAGAACAAGTATGAGGATAAGGAGTATGATAAAGATTTGGACAAAGATTAAGACACGGATTAAGACAAGGAATAGGGCAAGCAGTCTAACAATCATGGAGTTAAGTACTATGACAAAAATTTGAACATTGATTAGGACAAGCGTTATGACAATTGTATATAAGGATAAAATTAAGTCAACGACAAGAGTTGGGCAAGTATAAGAAAAGGAATTTGGATTAGGATAAGAACAAGAGCTTGATATCGGATGAAGTCAAACTTTGGCACAAGGCTTAAGACATGAATTTAAACAAGGATAGTGCCGAAAGTGAAATCAATCAATTTCCTTGTTATCAGTAGGGAACTTGATTTATATTTTTCGTGGGTTAATTGAGAAGTAAAAAGATTTGAACTAACTAGACATCTCTACGGTATGCTAGAGTCTATAATTTTTCATTTGTTTATGTATTGCATTTAGAATGTTTTGCTTATTGTTTTAATTCTACAAGCGTCGATATAATAACGACTATCAACACAAGCCAGCACAACCGACAGAAGCACGTCATTCGAAGTTCTAACTAAATCAGTGAAAGAGAGAGTGACTGTCTGATGGAGTGATAAAGTCAGAGACTAAGAGAGCGAACTCTCTGCTTTAATAACTTCAAAGTGGTGCGCAGACAATCAGGCACAGGCAGGTAACTGGAACCGGGCTGTAAAGGTACTTGAATGTTTTTATTTTATTTATTTTTTTTGTTGGTCGTCTGTGCGTCTCGTACATTCTGCTCTGACATTAAGCATGAGTTAGAAGGAGAACGTCATATGTATAAAGATAACTGATATTCGATGATGATTATATATATATCTTTTTTTTTGTTTTTATTATGATTTGATTTTTTTTTTTTGTTTTTTCTACGGCCTTTTTTGTTTTTAATTATTTTACGTGGAAAAGCAGCAAAAACAAAAAAAAAGAAAAGAAATAAATGCATTATGGTTAAATGTTAACCGGATTTCAAGTTGGGGTGCTAACAGTTAACGGTAAATATGTGAAGTACGGTGAAACTTATGAAACTTACCATGTATCTGCTGGATACTCTTGCTTTGTTAGCTAGTTGGTTGCAACGATCGATGAATATATATATATAGTTGGTTGAGTGGAACGACCAACTGGTTGGTTTAAATTGAGTTTGTTACTTTTGCTTGTTGTTAGTCGAGAAACCGCACATAAAATTGAACTGGTTATAAGCACTGAACTAGCTAGCTTTCCATACACAAATACACAAACACTGAGTGAGATATACAATCGCACTTCAACCAGCAATGACAACAAAAACAACAAAATAACTGATGACGATGATAAAATCACGGCTGTTGGCTGTGCGTTCTTGCTTGATTTTCATCAAAAACTTGTAACTTATATTAAATGTTGAAGAAATAATTTTTCTGCACTACATGATAAAGCACAGATATATAACATGACACAGGTTATATGTTTGCAACAAACAAAATATCTCATGGATACGCGTTGGCAGTGGACAAAAGAATTTCACTTTGCTTTAGCAAAAAAAACACTTCTGCTGATGATTCTATTTTCAGAGACGATTTTAATACTTCAGACCGTTTTATTTGCTGTTTTTTTTTCTTTTTCTTTTCGGTTTATGCCATTTTTTCAGATATATTTTTATTTGGTTTTACCAAAATAACAAGCTTGCATACAATTCCTCGCACACTTACACACTTATTTAATTTATTTTTTTTTGCTTGCTTGCTGCTGCTTTTTGTCATTTACTTTTATAATTTTTGGTCAACACAAAATAAAATCCATCACTTATCTCTCGACCCTAAACAGCAAACGTGCGAGTACAAGCCAAAACTTCGACTGATCACACTTAACGCTGGTTCAGTCCCACAGTCTTCTCTCCACGCAAGACACGACGATCATTTTGGTTGCTCTCTTCAATGCTCTGGCAACTCTTCGCTTGGTTGTGAATGGATTGCAATTGTGAGCAGTTGTTGGGTTTTTTCTTCAATACCTGTCGTTGTGCTGTTGCTGCTGTTTGTTGACCCATTCATTCACAAAAAAAAAAAAAAAAAAAAAAAAATATTAAATTAAATGTTGTTGTTCTTTAGTTGCTTGCCGGTTGTGCTTAGTTCGTTTCATTCTCACCTGTTGATTTGCTGCTCGAATTGCATTTTTTAAAGAACAGTTCAACAGCAACTAGCTAGTTCGCTTTGTTTTTGTTCCTATTTTTGTTGTGATCAGAATATGTTGTTGTAGTTTTGGTGCCTGTTGTTGTTTCGCACACCTGTTGAAGTCTGTGTTGGCGCAACATTTGTTTAGCAACATTTAATGTTGCCACAGTATTTAAGTGATTTTTCCGCAGAGTTTCAATAGATGTTAAACAACATTAAAATAAATCAACCTCTTTCTATTTGATTCTTAAGATTTATTAAAAAATCAATTCGATTTGGAAACTTGGTTTCAGGATTCGAATAAACATTAAATTATTCGAATTATTCGAATTATCAGAAGGGAAGCTTCTGATGTCTTGTTTTTTCCGCTTTTGCAGTGAAAATCACAAAAAAGACTGATTTTTGTTTTAGGATTAACATGCAGCATTGATATGAGAGTTGATGGCCAATCAGAAGAAAAATTTATTTCTAGTGAAAAAACTGTCTGTCAGATGTGGGGATTGAACTCTGAATACTGCTTGAATATTGCTTGGTAATAAAATTTAAGTCGAAAGGAAAAAAACCCCGGTTTTTTGTGTGAAGATGAAGATTGAAGATTTTGTGTGTAAAGATAGTCGCGTGTCACGAATTTTGATGTAACACGACGTGTCACGACGAATCACGTCGTAATCGTGAGCGAACCAATAAAAAATTACGAAAAATTCGTGATCGTGCGTGATTAAATTTTTCTCGTGCGTGAGCGTGCGTGACTTAAATTTATTCGTGTGCACCAAAACTTTTCAAACCAGTGCCAAATTTCGTAGTGATGTTTTCTTACGCTTTTGCTACCAATTGCATACAAAATTCAACACTGACCACTTCTAAAGAACTAACTTCGCTCTCTTTACTTATTTTGCGAAACGTCAGCGACATTTTGAAGCAATTTTAATAATTTTAAATACAAATTATAAGCTGAGAAATTTTATCAATTTTCTTCTTTTAGTGCTGTATCTACCTCTCTATTGCTTCTGCTCCTTCCTGTAGGCTGGTTTTACCAGAGGTACTCTTCATACGCCAAATACATTTTTAATGAAAACTTATGTGTATTCTTCTTCTTATAAAACGTATTCGTGAGAACTCGTAAGTAAAATAAGCCATAGTGATTGTGTGTGACCGTGATCAAAAACTTATTTTTAAGATGAGCGTGCGTGATTAGAAGAAATCGTGAGCGTGCGTGATTAGCAGAAATCACATCGTTATGGTGAGTTAAAATCACTCACGCGCCCATCTCTTTATGCAATAACTGCGATTGGTAAATGTATGATTCTGTCCTATTTTAAAAATTGCTATTATTTGCCCTTTATACAGTTAAATTACCTAGAAGTAGAATAGTCAGGTCATGAAAAAGTCATGTTGGAAAAAGCTGTAAAAGTAAAAATTTAAAAGCTTTTTGTTTTTGAAGTCTCGGCACCAAGGATAATAAACGCAAAATTTTTTGTTTTAGCTTAAACAAACGTTCAGGGGATTCCCCCTATATGTAAATGTGAAAATATTGTGTTGATTCGGAAGATGGTTAATAGAATAGTTGGAAAGGAAAAATGAAGAAGTGACGTGAACCTTTGTTTGAAATTTACACTGACCAAAACTGCCTGGAAACACATCCTCAGGGAGTTTATTCCATAAGTTTATTGTACGACTGAAGGTCGAACGACTGAAGCGAGGTTCTATAAGGCTTCAAGGCAATACTGTAGGTATGAGCTTGGTGAGCTGCCCGAGTGGACCTGGTGATTACTTGAGTTGGTTGAGTCAGGTCGTGTACTTCCCTTGAACATGGTAGTACCCATCATAGAATAACAAGGTAGGCGCATATTGGAGAGGAAGTGAGCTAGATGTCAAAACCAGCTGTTCGAATTTGAGTTGTTCTAATTGTTGTTGTTGCCTTTTCGTTTGACGTTTGACGCACTCACAGCATTGTTTGTGTAAAAATTGACATTTGAGCAGCCATATTAATATGAGCCTACCTTATTATTCTATCGTGGTAGTACCTAAAAGGCTTAAGGACCCATTACATCGAAAAACAAGACAGTTGAGAGATGATGAAACGTTTTCATTCCCAATCAAATATATAGCACGGCGTTGAATTCGGTCCAGAAGCTCCAAATAATGAGTATATTGAAGCGCCTGCCCAAATGTGCGAATTGAATTTCATTTTCAGCCTTATACAAGATGGAGCAAAAGTAATCACACTATTGGAACACCCTAGTGGACGACACGCGCCTACAGAGCCATGACTACCAAATTTTTTCTTCCTCAATTGAATGAATTGGGACTGGAGAAATTTGTGTTTTAATAGGACGATGCAACGGCTCATTCTACTCGAGCCACAAACGATATTCTGAACATTGGGTGTTTCATTTAGCCCCATCTTGTATATTAGATATAGATAGTGCGAAGAACATTTGAAGTGAATTACATTTTCCACCGTTTTGAGAAACCTAGGAACTTGGCCTTCTCTTTTGACATATTGAATATATGATCATTCCAGCGAAGGTCAGATTGAATCGATAAGCCCAGATCGTCAAGAGTGACGGACTCCGCAATATCCACTCCATTCAAATTTGGGGGGGAGCCAAGGTGCGAACTTACGATCAAATGTGTTGTGCATGTCTCGGTTGTAACTTGTGTGCACTTAGTACAACGTTTATCCGTTAGGTAGCGTCCAACCTTGAAATTTTGAAATTTGCAAAACCGTAAAAACTTTGGACTTGAAGAACCTTGAACTTTGACTTAAATACAACTTCAAAAATACAACGCGGCAACTCCAGAACTGACCGTCGAATTGAGTTTAAACATGGAAATATGTTTAATCCATTAATTCCTCACTCTACTAGGGCTAATACAATTTCTATAAATTTCCCGTAATCATTTTTTTTTTTTTTTGGCCAAATCAAGAAACAATTTTTTTTCAAAATTCTTAGACATGCCTCTGGGAGCCTCTTGGCTTTAATGATAAAAAAAAATTATACAGCCCCAAAAAATAAATAATCTTGTCTTGGCATCAGATCATGTTATTTATGTTATTTGGGTGGCTTAATTCGGATACGAGGACCTTTTAACCCTATTACGTCAAGATGAAAAAGGTTTCTTGGTGATTTTGTGTGTATTTTTCAGATATTTTCAATTATCTTTATTTTAATTAGATCTTCAAATGACTTTGAAACTAAAGTGATACCAGTAATTTTTTCTTTAACAATTTCTGAAAGTGTTTCTCTTTTCAACTTGTTGATCTCAATTTTAGACAAAAGTTAGATATTTTGTTATAATTACGGGAAATGTACGGGGACGTCCATTTTGCTTTGAGTAATTTTTTGGGCAATATTACATCATACTTGTAATTTAAGGACTTTAACTTCTATAATTTCATAGATATGGGTTTCTTCGGTGTCTAAGTTCTAAGGGAGTTCTAAGGGAGATACCATACAGATACCACAATACACACTCAGAAAAAAGTTTCTCGTAATATGATAAAAAAGGCATCATATTGAGCGAAAAATTATATAGATTTTACTCCAGAGAATGCTTTTCTCTAAATACGATCCTAAAAATTCTCTAAAAATTATAAAAAGCTTTTATGAAAAAGACTTTTTATTTTTGATAAAAGATTTGTTTTTATTGAAGAAAATAATTCGCATAGTTAATTTTTCATCAAAATATAGAAAGATTTTTCATTTTCAATAAATTTATCTCTACAAATGAGAATTTTTTTGTGCGAGAAAAATACTTATCATTATTAGAGACATTGAAATATTTCCATTTCCTAGAAGAGAAGAAATATTTCTTCGAAAATGTAAAAATTTATTGCAATTGAAGAAAGTTTTATTTGAAAAAGGCTCATTCCATACAGACGAGTGTGACGTTTTGACCACTTTATCGTGCTGAAAATGGTATTAACCGGTTAAAATTTTAGCAATTTACTATAGGGTATTTTAGAAGATGCCCCAAGGTTTCAAAATGCTAAAACATAATGCAATTATTTATACTAGTTTGATTGTTACATTCGCTTAAACACCTGGGACGGGTGTGACAAGCACAAGTTTAAAAACTAAAAATTCTGAGTTTAACATTGAAATTCAGTCCATATGCCACAATGAGACCATTTTTGACTTGCATATATTCAAATTTAATATATTTTCTGTTGAATACCAGTGAAAAATATTTTGAAAAAATGGCGATAACCATTCTTTTTTAAACTTTTAAATGGGACGGGTGTGACATAAGATTGTTCCGGGTGTGACGAGTGCGAATGATGTGGGAATTATATATAAGAACTTAATGGGTATAATCATTATACTATAATGGGTATAATAACTTTCACATATTTTTGACACTTAAATCAAAAAAAATTTGTTTTTAATTAATGTATTAATTTAAAAAAAAAATATTTTTTTGCAAAAAATTTTTTTTCATGCATTTTTTATCAAATTAATACCTGTACAAATAATTTCAAGTTTTTAATATATTTAAAAAAAAAATATTTTTTTGCAAAAAATTTTTTTTTATTCATTTTTGATCAAATTAAAACCTATACAATTGATTTCGCTAAACATGAATTTACAAAACTTGTTTTAGTCAAAGAATTTATTCATATACTTGCAAAAATTTCATTATTAGAAAAATATTTTGAAAACCGTTCCGGGTGTGACCCACTTCTTGTAACGGAAATGAAGAATAAAAATAATTTTTTGAATGAAAAAAGTTAACAAATTTATGTAAAACATCAACATCCTTACGTTTGGAAAGTTTCATTCTTATCATAAGCCCATGTTGCTTCTAAGGATAACTATAGCCTTTTTTGGGACGGGTGTGACACAGAAAAAATACTCAGTTTTAATATTTTGTACTTTGAAAACGCATTAACCAATCATTATTATAAACTATTCTTACACAACATTAATATCTTTTTTAATATTACTAACCTTATTTTTTTAAAGTTGTATCAAAAGATGACTGATTTCAAGGTTTAAATTAAATCAAAATATTTAAAAAATTTTTTCAACTCGAAGTTTGTTTAGTTAAATTGTCAAAATAATATAAAAAAGCATTTAATTTAAAAATAATTTTGCAGCAGGACTAACTTAAGATTCCATTTCAATTCGAAAACCAAAAATTACTTCAAATACATGCATTTTAGAATTCATGTTTCCGTTCCTCATTTCTGTGGAATGAGCCAAAAGAAAAAATTGCTATAATCGAAAATAGAGAAATTTTTTAACGGAGAAAGATATCTGTTTTTTCTGTTTTTTCCCCAGGCTTAGTTTTTGCTATTTACTCGTTTTTCCTCCATTGTGGCACATTTTTCCCACCAACTTTTAAAACCATGCTTTTCATTGGTATAATTTTAATGATGGTAATCCAAACCATGCTTTTCATTGGTATAATTATACCCTAAACCTGAAAGGTCAGGGTATATTAACTTTGTGCAAACGTTTGTAACGCATAGAACGAAGCGAGTCCGGTATAGAAAAGTATATATATTCTTGATCAGCGTCACCACGTGAGTCGAGCTATCCATGTCCGTCCGTCCGTCCGTCCGTCTGTCCGTCTGTGTGTTGTCCGTATACACAGCATAAGAAGAAGGAGTTGAGATAATTGGATGAAACTTGGTACACATGGTCACATGAACCCAAGGATCTGCACTATTGAACATTTTTGGAATCCGCCCACGGACACGTTTACCTCCCATACAACGCGAAAGTTGAAAACTGCATAACTCAGCTCATAATAAGCCTACAACAATAAAATTGGGTATGTATGTGTTTTATATCAACACAAAGATGTCTTTGAAAAATGGACGTTATCCGCTTACGGACACGCCCACCTCCCATACAACCCAAAAATTGAAAACGCAATAAATAAGCCTCTGTCTAACCTACAGAGCTAAAATTTGGCACATATATTTTTTGTAACAAAACAAAGATGGTTTTGAAAAGTGGACATCATCCGCCCACGGACACGCCTACCTCCCATATAACGCGAAAATTGAAAACTGCATTACTCAGCTCATAATTAGCCTACAACAATAAAATTTGATATGTATGTGTTTTATGCACACACAAAAATGTCTTCGAAAAATGGACGTCATCCGCTCACGGACACGCCCACCTCCCATACAACCCAAAAATTGAAAACGCAATCAATAAGCCTCTGTTTAACCTACAAAGCTAAAATTTGGCACGTATGTTTTTTATGACAAGACAAAGATGGTTTTGAAAAATGGACGTCATCCGCCTACGGACACGCCTTTTTCCCATACAACCCAAAAAGTTTTAAACTCAATAAATAAGGTTATGTTTGTCATAGAGAAATTAAATTTGGTATGCATGTATTTTATACCAAAACTAAGGTGTGTTCAAAAATTGGAAGTAATCCGTCCATGAACACGCCCACCTCCCATAGCGAAAGCACAATAAAGGCGTTAACTGTGAGCTACAGGAATAAAACTTGGTATGTGTAAATTTTTCATCAACATTTAAATGCATATAAAATATAGGCTTCATCCGCCCTTGGAGACGCCCATTTACAATAAAAATTTTTTGTTTTTGAAAAGTGGGTTTAGGGTATTTCATAGTCGGCCTAGACCGACTTTAGACTTTCTTTACTTGTTTTAATGATGGTAATGTTTAGGTACAATTTCGTCATTCAATTCCACTCAAATAATTTTACGTGGAATTTTTGGGAGCATGAGAGAAGTCCTTCCCTGTTTTAAGTGGGGTGTTGCTCAGGCCGCATATTAAAATGAGAATCATTTAGCGTTACACTAAAAATTGATTTAATTTTACTTCCTGTTAAGGCATTTTCAACATGATGGGCATATCAGCAGAAAAATCAACATTTTTTTCAGCCAACATGTTACCGACCGTAGCTAATCCTTTAATATATTCAACATATCTTCCAACTTGTCATGTTTTTGCAAGCGTTATGCAATAGCTCCCAATGAAATAGCTCCCAACTTCCAACTTTTTTCTTATTTTTTTGGAGTTATTCATAATGAAAGAACTCCCATTAGTTGGAAGTTATTTCGTAGCTTTTTCATTTGGTATTTATTTAATTATTTTTGGGACTTATTTCATTGTTCCATGTTTTTTAGGAATTTATTTAATTTTTATCATATTTGTCTATACCATTTGCGTTGTACGAAACATACTCAGAAATTTTTTAACTGTATTCATTTCGTACAAGAAAAAAAATTATGCTTTTAATTCCTAATAAAAAGGTTTTCTCTTTACGGAATGTTTTCGTTAATATCTTCCCACTTAATTCATTTCATAAAAGAGACATATAAATTCATTGTAAAATTGCTTAATATTGAAGAGAATAATTATGTCCGTTGCATGAAATATTCTAAGAGGAAATTTTCCGAATTTTTGGGTAAAGAAAAGAGTGCAGCAATAGTCTTCATGACAGATCTACCTTCATTATTTTAATTATTTAAAATATATTTACTCAAGTGTTTTTTGTTATATATTTTGATGAATAAACTTGATAGATAAACCCGTTCGGGAAAGCGTCTGGTCACTCTTAGGATTCTTTTGGTACTTATTGCACTGGGAATTATTTCATAATGAAATTTCATTTTCTCAGTTGAGATATGGCAAAATAATTTTTGTTTAAGAGTTATATATGTACATAAGTAAGACTTAATTTCAAAACATAACATCACACCATGTTAAGCCCGCCACTGACTTAATGCATTATAGTATATGAAATTATAGATAAGAACAACATCAGTTACTCGTATCAACTGATTTTATCAGTCGCTAAATTGCACTATAAATCATTATTTAGCACTTCAAGAAAAAGTTAATCTTTAGCTCTTACAATCGAGAGTTATAAATAAAAGCTACAAAGTGTTGACATTGAAATAATTATGTATTCTAATAAAAAGTTATTCGTAAGAACTAAAATATTGTCAAGAATTTTAAGAATTACAACTTAAGTGTGGTCATTTTAATCGATGCATAAAGATTTGGTCATTGACAAAATTCATGCATTTTCATTCATACAAAGTCCAACTCACACAAGAATTGAAGTCTGCCGACCATGAACAGTGCAAAATATACACCTTTTTGGTACTGGAACAACAAGCATTAAATCTTGGTTTTTCGAAGAAATCGAAGCGACGAGGACCATTTCGCATAGGTGAATACGTTAATAAGCAAAATTGCCTTCTGTATGTGAATGTCTGGTGTACATAATGGTCTACATTATGGTCTGGTGATGTCATTGGTCCATATTATTGGACCAATGCGATCAGGGAGCATCCCCAACAGTCAATTCTGAGCGCTACGGTCGTAAGTTAACCGATTTTTCGGCCTGGAATTGAAAATATGAATCTAGACGATTTGTGACATAGATGGGGACAGAACAGCACCATTTCGGGTTTTGTGACAGCAGAAATTTCGAGGACAACTTATTTCGAGAATTGGTGATGTCAATTAGCCTCCGAAATCGTACGATTCGACGTGTCACTATGCACTAAAATTTATCGAAAATTACCTGAAAAGGTTTCCTGCAAAAACTCTAGTGAAGGTCATTCCACTTCCACGTATATTGGCAAAATCCAAATATTTTAACTAAATGAAAATTTTATAGAAATTTTTGTTTTTAATGTGATTTTTACTAACTTTCCGAAGCAGAAAATGGGTATACCTACCTTTTGGAAAAAACAAATTTTGTTTTTCCTTAGCTTTGAAGCAAGTATTTCAGGTGTGAAACCTATTTAGACAATTTTGCCTTGGTTCGAAAATTTGTTGATATATAGATGGCTTGAGAGTAGAAACGAATGTGATACAAGTGCCTCAAGTGCAAAATTGTAATTATGAAAGAAAGCTTAATCAATATGAACATTTGAATGGCCTCCGCATTAAAATCCAATTGAGCAACTGTAGATAATTTTAGACGATAGAATTGTATGTGACCACCAAAGAATTATTAAATCGTTTTAGAAAAAAAACATAACTTTTGAAATTTAAAATCTAAGCACAGGCGTTTCAGAAATGCCCTTGAAAGGACCTTTTTAAAATTTTGTACACAACTAAACGAGAACTGGACTTCATGTTTTATGCCGACTCCGATCGGCTTATGTTAAGATTCTCAAGAAGCTTAACATGGTATTGGTTACTCTCTGAGATGTGCCACTGTGTGCAGAGTGTTGACAACAGATCAAAAAATTTTCTTTATTAAAAAGCTTTCTGCCACCTTTCTTAAACTCACACGCCACACACTAAGCATGAATGGCTACTTTTTTTACCGGTTACTATATGGTATAATGGTTTGGGAGTGAACTAAACTTTTCTCAAACGATAGTATTTGACATCAGTAAGAAATACTTCCACAACTACGCCAATATTTTTTTACAGTGGATAGAAAATTTGAATTTTTTGGTCAAAAATCGAAATAAAACATGTGAAAAATCATGAGTTAAATATAATGCAGGTTGGTTCTTGTCTTCAGCAACCTGTACTCAAATTTTCAAAGGAATATTTTTCTGAAAAATTGTAACCCTATAGCTCTCATCTGTATGTGCCATTTTGGGTGATATTTCGAGAAATTCCCCAACGGTTAAAACCTTCCACAAAAATATTCTCCAGCAAATTTCATCAAGGCTCACCTTGAAGACAAGTACCTCTATGAGTCAAGGGTGGTTCTACGTTAAATACTGAATGAAAAGAGAAGAAATTTATTTATATATTTTATTATTTTCATATAATAACCATTAGGCCGTATCGAAAAATTTACATCGTATTTTTAGAGGTCTCAAAAGTTGCATAGGCTTGTCAAGATCACCCAAAAAAAATTTAATAAAAAATAGAGGACATCTTCCTGCCCCGCAAGGACTAAGTTGTTTTTTGGGAAAAACAATAAAAAATAACAATCTTAAAATGCTTTGATTTTTTTAAGAAAATCCACACATGTCTTAAAGCAAAAGTAATAATGCAGTTTAACTAACAATTTCTTGCCACACACGGTGCTACTCATGATTTTTACCAACAGTATCCTGTATGAAGGATATTCGAAGCGAAAGTTGTATTTGGGATAGCACAAGACATTTGATTGTAAGCATTGGTTATAAATTTTGGTGGTACTGTTTATAGTGTTGATGTATTCCATAAATAACATGAATTAATAATTTGCATAGTTTTTGCATTTGTATTCTCTTGTTTTAGAGAAATGTATACTTAAACGCAATTTTTTAACTTTTTCAAAAAAATGAATATAAGATTTTATGACAAGTGATTCAGAAGTGGTGTCGAAGATAATCTTTCCAATTTGAGTTTTTTGAAAATTTCTGAACATGATACTGCCCAAAAATATTTATTTAATATATCAGTTTAAGACCACGATTTTATTTTCTATTTCGATATTTAAAAAAAAGTTATTTCCTAGCATCAAATTTCTCAATTAGAGTTATGTCCCCTTTATGGTTATAATTTCATTTAAACACATTTTAAAAACAATAGTTTAGTCTTTTGAGACCGACTGAATGGCATAAAATGTATTTTAACGATATTATAACCATAAAGAAGATATAACTCAAATTGAGAAATTTGATGTAACGAAGTAAAATTTTTTTAAGTATTAAAATATAAAAAAAAATCGTGGTCTAAGCCTGGCATATAAAATACATATTTTAAGGTAGGGTCATGTACAGAAATATTTTAAAAATCCAAATTGAGAAAATTATCTTCGACACCACTTCTTATGCCGGTGATATAAAATCTAATATAATTTTTTTGAAAAAGTTAAAAAATTGCGTTCTAGTATACATTTCTCTAAACAAAGAGAATTGATATGCAAAAACTAAGCAAATTATTAATTCATCATATTTAAGAAATACGCCAACACTATAATCAAAGCCATCAAAATTTAGACTCAATGGTTACAATCAAAAGTTATGTGCCATCTAGATTATAACTTTCGCTTCGAATATCCTGCAAACAGGATACTGTAGGTAAAAATCGTGAGTAACATCGTGTTCGGTAAAATATTGCTAGTTAAACTGCATTTAAATTTTTTTCTTTAGACAAATATAGTTTTTTTTACAAAAATTAAAGCATTTTAAGATCGTTATTTTTTACTGTTTTTCTCAAAAAACAACTTTGTCCTTGTGGGGCAGGAAGATGTCCTTTTATTTTCATAAAATTTTTTTTGGTAGATTTTGACAACCACATGAAACTTTTGAGACCTCTTAGAATGTGAAATTCGAAAAAAAAATGTAATTCGATACGCCCTAATAACCATATCATTATTATTATCACTATCAGTGTATGAACGATCCGGCACTTCAAGATCGGCATCTATATCGATTTATTTAAATTCATTTCACTTCCGCTGTTTTCATCCTTTTCTTGAAATATAGTTCTGAATAGCCAATAAATTTCAGATATTTTTGCATCTGGTGTTTTCCATAATCTCATTTGGTACAAAATAGTTGAGTCGTAAGTAATTTCAAATTTAGAAGAGCCTTATTTCAAATGGCAAGATTAACAGTCGATATCGTAATTCCGGCTGAATTCAGATCCATAGCGAGTTGTTACTCAATATATACGAAATAAAAGTACAAAAAATTAATTTTTAAGGATATATTGAAGTGAAGTTTCTTGAACTTGGATAAGCTATTAAAGCCATTTTATTTGTATTGAATCGTTTTTTGATGGTCGTTTCAGATGAGTCTAATTTCACCAGCTTCCTTATATCTGGGGCGCTAAGTACACATGAAGATCTGAAAAATCAATTAAAAAGTCATAGGACTAGGTATTTTTTTAATCCATATTTACCATTAATAAGCTTAGCTGGACACTGAAGAAGAAATATTTCTTTACACTGAGAAAACTACATTTTCAAAACTGGCAGAAATGTGCTATTTTTGAAAACGTTTAATCCAGATTTCGCGCTTCTATCATATTAAAAACGGACATTTTAAAATGTTTTTTTTTTAAATTTTACTATGAAAAAAATTTTCAAATGACTTCATTTAAAATTTTTTAAAAATAGCAAGTGCACATATTAAAAAAAAATTTGTTCACTCTTTACGAGTTTCAAGTTAAGGCGAGCTTGCTGGCGAACGAATTTAATACTCTGTTGTCCAGGGTTCAATCCCTGATGAAACCAACAGCCTTTTTTTTTATTTTTATTTTAAAATACATTTATTTTTAGAAAAAAAAATGTCATATATAGGATTGTTTTTAATATTGTCAGCCGAAATTATTTCGAATTTATTTCTTACATTTGAAAAGTTTTAATTAAAATCTCTATTATTAAATGAATATTATTGATACTTGCACACTCAGGCTGCGAATCTACGTCATCTGCATGCCAGTCAAGCACACTTCAGTTTCGCACAAATGCAATTCCTATTTAGTAGCTAGGCAGCTGAGTTGTATAATTTGTGTACAAATTGAAATTTAACAAAAATTTTTGAAGAGTTTTAAAAAAATATTGAATATATAAAATATAAAATAACATAAGAGCAATTGACGCACAACGTTACGAATGTTGCCTTCCTTTGCCTTTCCAAACCCAGATGAGAACCGAGAGGTTGTTTTTATAATTTTTTTTTTTTATTATTATTGAAAAATATATATTTCCTTAAAATTTAAAAAAAGAAAATTATTTTTGTGTTGTCAGGTTTCGAACCAGTGAACAGTGTATTAAACAACTCAAAGCTGTACACGCTCGACCAATAAGTTATTACCTAATTTACAGCAATGGTTTATATCAATTATAGAATCAATTGATGTTCTATCCTAGAAAAACTATTTGCAGTTAAGTTAATATGTCAAAACCTTCGTTGCTGTTTCTTAAAGGTTTCGTTTTACTTTCGTATTTTAAAATATGTGTTTAAATTTTTGAGTGTCGAAGAATATTTTTTAAAAAGTTTTCATTGTAAAATGTTCGTTATTGTTTCTAAAACGTTTCGTTTTACTTTTTTTAGTTTTAAAATATGCGCTTTAATTTTTTATGGCCCAGAAGGTTTTGAAAATATTAATTTTACTAACCGTTTTTAATTTAGTGGTCACAGTTAGTGGTGACCATGGCATGCAGGTTAAGTGTGTGGCTTAGCATGCTTGGAGCCCGAGTTCGATCTCCAGTCGCGGCAAAACTTTTTTCAATAAAAAAAGTTTTTCTGATCAGTCACCACCTCTCTGCAGACAATGACAAACATTTAATAACACACACAACACAATTGATCAAAAGAAGCTCGGTCAAAGTCCTTTCAAGGGCTGAAATGGCCAATTTGTTTTTTGTTTTGTTTTTTTCAACTGTTTTTAATAAGTGTGCTTTACTTATTTTTGTTTTCTCAGTGTAAATATGCAAATATTTTTTGGTTCTTAGCAATAGTTTTAATAAAGCTATAATAAGACGTGCTTGACTTGAAGTGCTGGTAATAGAATTTTTATTTTCCGAATTTTTTTTTTAAATTCATTGGTTTTTTAAGTGTATCCTTTAACTCGTCGAGGTAACTTGTCTTCAGTGACCCTTAATGAAATTTTCTTTAGAATATATTTGTAAAAGTTTTTAACCCTTGACCTTCATCAAACGTTGACTTTTAGGAAGTTTTTCAAAATAATATCCAAAATGATCCATGCGGCTGAGAGCTAAAGTGTTAAAATATTGTCGAAAATTATTTTAGGTCAATGAAGACAAGAACTAATCTGAAATAAGTTTTTCATTTGATTTTTCATTTAATTTAATTCGATTTTAGACTAAAAAAAAACAAATTTTTAACCACTGTATAAACAAATTTTTTGACGTTGTGGCGCGGAAAAAGATTGGGACTTTTGCTATTTCTGAATTACTGTGCGATTCGGCACTCAAAGTGTGAAAATGCATTTATTTAATGAGACGAAAAATTCAATACTTATTTAAAATGTTGCTTCTAGGCAAACAGTTAAATAGTACAAATAAAGCTAAAGCTGAATAGTATACTTGATATAAGTCTGTCTTCAAGTTTATTTTAAGTAAATGCACTTTTGCCTTATGTGTACGATAACAAACCACGTCTACACAACAACAACATATAGTAGTAACAAATGTTTATTTAAAATTTTTCAAATTCACTTAAAACGAATATAAAGACGATATTTTAAAAAATTCATTATTTTTGGAACAATAAAATGTGTGAAAAATTCGCTTTATTTTTGCTGATAAGCAGCAAATAAGTCTTTATTTTTGATACAAAAAAAATCACTTCTTAATTATAAGCGGCCGCTAGCTTCTCGACATAGGCGACATATTCCTGCTTGGCAGCCTCCTGCGACTTGCCCTTCTGCTTATTCCACGATTCCCACTTGGCCTTGCCCTTCAAATCAAGCATGCCGGGTTTGCTGGTGTTGTTGTCGCCAACGGTAGCCTGTTTGAACAACGCATAGAGCTCTAAAAGTTCAGCATCGCTGGGACGTTTGGTAAAAGCTTTGGCCTTCTCAGCGGCAGCGTTGAATTGCTTTAGAAAATAAAAATAAAAAAAACAAAAGAAAAAATTATTTTTTATTAACCAGTTGGAGGCAAATGACATCTAGACATAAACCACCGTTAAGTGCAGCGAACTTACTTCATCAAGCGACATTTTCTTGTTTGCTATTCAGATATAATCTGCAAAAGAAAGCGGTAAAAAGTTAATTAAAAAAATAAATTACGGCAATGCCAAAATTTTATCATCTGTACAAATTTTGAAAGTAGTTATAATTAGTTGTTTTTTGGTTTACTAGCAACTTTTAATAACCGTCTTAAAGTCAGCTTAAGCGCGCTTAATGTAGTTCAACCGTTACAGCCAAAATAGTCTGTCTTCTGACTGTGGGCGTCGCATGGTAAAAGCTTTCACATTTAGGTACTGACTATAGCAAATTTGCAAAAATGTAAAAAATTTGATTTGAAAGAAAATTTATTGCTTGATATTTTTTTTATAAGTCGCCAAAGGTATGACGTTTAAGTACCTACTAATATCAGTTTAAGTACTGACTATAGCAAATTTGCAAAAATGCAAAAAATTTTATTTGAAAGAAAATTTATTGCTTGGTATTTTTTCTATAAGTCGCCAAAGCTATGACGTTTAAGTGCCTACTAATATCAGTTTAAGTACTGACTATAGCAAATTTGCTTGACTTACAAGAAATTTTGTAAAATAAAATTTATTACTTGAAATGTTTTATATATTTTTATTATCTTTTATTATCTATTATCTTAAAGCTCAAGTTTAGGTTAAGGCTTTGGTAATAAGCTTAAAATATAATTTTAAAAATATATCTGTATCGACAAGGAATAACAGCTAAAATAATTTTCAAAATTTCAGAAGAGCATTTTTAAGATTAAAATTGCTACCTTATATCAGAGTACCCTGACTTTTGCTGTTTAATTTGATGGTCTTAAACATTCGATTTTGAAGGAATAACCATAAAAATTTGCGTACAAGTGTGTTTCCTTGCGAAAAAACGCAATGAAAACAATAACCTCACTTTGTCGTAACTCGACATTAGCGGTTATTCCTTGTCGACACAGATATATTTTCTATGAATTCGAAATATATCAAATATTAATTAAATAAACATACAGATATTTATGCAAAATTAATTATTTTTATTTATGTCTCACTTTGTTAATTATTTTTAAATGACTCACACTAACTCTTGTAAAATCGAAGGCATGTAAAATTTATTGAAGTGTTTTTGTTTTTTCCTTTGTAACATATAATCAAAATTTTGTGTTAGGTCAGTTAGGTGTTAAATATATGATTCCAAGTAAACACTTTGTTCGTTTAATGATAAGCTTATCATATCATTTTTAAATATTTAATTTATGTTAATTGCCGCCCGAGTTCAATAATCATCTGTCCGAATTTGAACTTGTTTGTGAATTTAAATGTGTTTTTCGTTCTAGCATTTCTAACATGGAGAAAAATTTTATGATTTCTTTTAAAATTTTATATGCGTCACTTGATAGTTTGGTTTTGGTTTTTGATAATATATGTACACTAAGGGAAAAAGTTATGTAGTCAGTACATAGACAGCTATGTAAAATCTATGCACTGCAACTTGTATGAGAACGCAACGAGAGCAGTATGTACTGAGTAAAGGGAATAAATAAAATAAAGTAAATAAAAAATGTATTCAATACATCATGTTATGTGTTCAATACATAGCAGACTTCAATAGATACAAGCAACGTGTACTCAATCAACGTGTTATGTAATTTTTTACAAAAACTTTACTCAATACATAAAATATAGACTCAGTACACGCCCCCTTATACGATTGAAGTGAGACATTTATTCAGTACATAACATATGGACTTAGTACACGTATCTGTTGCACATCGGCACACAATTTGGTGTTTTATGTCATTCGTTTCTTGATTTTCAAATAAGCAACACCTCTAAAGCCTGTAGAAAATCATAGCGGGAATGAGTTTATTCACTGTACTTTAGAACAAAAGCGATGATTGGATAAGAAATAAATGGCTGGGTTTCTATAAGTAATTGCGATTTTTTTTTGTGAAATCTAGTCATTTCTTTATTAAGTTATTTATTGCATTTGTTGAGAGCGTGATTTAGGCACAGACATGAATTGTGTATATATTCAATACATGAAATTATGAACAAAAAATATATAATGAATACATTATGCATGTACTCATTGCATAAAATTATGTAATGAGTAAATTGTGTATGTACTCATTATATAAAATTATGCATTTAAAATATGTAATGAGTAAATAATGTATGTACTCATTGCATAAAATTATGTACTCCAAATATGTAATGAGTAAATTATGTATGTACTGAGTCAATAATCTATGTAATACGTACATTAGATCTTTACTCATTACATAAAATTATTTGTAACAGTTTGCGATGAGTACAGTGTGCATGTACTCACCACATACATCCATGAATTCACGAAACATATTTATGCGTTGAGTACATAAAATTCTTTATTGACTACATAACCGTTTAAAAGCATTATGAAGTCAATAGAGATTTCAACATGTACTCAATACATGAAAAATGTAAAATTGTTGTGTGCAGAAAACTATGCGATGAGTACATAAATTTATGTATTGAGTCCATAGGTTTTTCCCTCTGTGTAGTTTTAGAAAGTATTGTGTTGATTCCGAACAAGGGTTATAGATCAGTTGGAAATTGTAAAAGTTGACGGTGAACATTTCTTTTAAATTTGCACATGTTAAAGCTGCCGGGAAGCACATTCACAGGGAGGTTATTCCACAATTTAATTGTAAGATTGAAGAACTAATTATCTCCCTAATGCGAGGTTCTGTTAGGCGAGGTTCTGGAGTCAGATTTTGTACCCTTGAACACTTCCCATGGTAGTATCTGTATAAAAATCTTAAGGACCCACCGATGTGTCGATGACCAAAAGAGTTGAGAGAGATTAAAGCCTTTTCATTCTCGATCTAATAGATCGCTCGATGTTGAATTCAGTCAAAAAGCTCTAAATAATATCTCGAAATTAATGCTCAAATATGTGAATTGTAGTCCATTTTCGGCTTTATATATGAGCTATAGATAGTACGAAGATCAGCTGAAGTGAAACATTTTTTAACTAGGCATTTGGCCACTTCTTTTGACACGTCAAAAATGTGATTATTCCAGCGAAGGTCAGATTGAATCAATATGTCCAGAACTTTAAGAAGAGCTGACTCCGCAATATCTACACCATTCATGTTAACAGGAACCAAAGGGCAATCCATTTGCTTGTGACTTAACAATAACACTGGATCTTGCTTGCATTTAACACTACTCTATTAGCGAGACCTCACTCGGAGATTTTTTGCAAGTCATTAAGGAGTATGTCATTCATAGATTGCCTCAATCTCAAGAGCTCGTGCGTTTTTTGAACGAATATGAATGACAAGTGTTGCAATATGTTGAACGAATATGAATGACAAATCGTCAGCAAACGAATAAATTGGGTTATGAGTCAACGACGGAAGGTAGTTAATTACCAATGACAACCAATAACAACCAATAACCAATAACAATGAAGAAGAAAAACTGAACTCTGCAGTACTTCTGGGTCGATGGCGTGTTCTTTGGACGAAATGCCGTGAACAACGATACGTTTAGATCTAGTACTGAGAAAACACGTGAACCACCGAGCAAAGTTAACACCGACAACATATACGATTTTGACATGAACGCTGTATGCCACACTCGGTTTAACGCATTTGGCATATCTAGAGCAAAAACCTTGTTCTCACCAAATATTTGAACGCATTCGTTCTATTTTTCGTCGAGGAACGCGATCAGGTCCCCATTGTTAAGCGTTCTCTACACTCAGAACAAAACACATATCTTTCTCCGGTGAACAATTTCTCTATTTTCGATAAAAGCAATTTTCTCTTTTTCAAAAAATTCTCATTTATAGAGAAAAATTTATTGAAAATGCAAAATTTTTTCTATATTTTGACAAAAAATTCACTATTAGAAGTATTTTCTTCAATAAAAACAAATGTTTTCTCAAAAATTGTTCTTAAAAAACGATATATTTTTATATATTTCTCTTTTTCATAGAAGCATGTTATCATTTTTAGAGAATTTTTATGATCGAATTGAGAGAAAGCTATTCTCTGGAGCGAAGTCTATATAATTTCCGTGGTTTTTCACAGAAACCATATTGGCGATCACTAAGCAATTAATTTCGCTTCAGATAATTCATAAAGTGCAAGTTTATGACGCTCTCCATAACTTGCGGAGAGCCTAGAGCGTATCGTTATGGCCCGGTAGTTCAGAGGTTTGGTGGCATCGCCCTTTTTAGGTATCGGCTGTATATTTGCAACTTTTCCTGTCGTGTAGGTGATGTTGAAATGGTTGAGCAATGGCCGAGCAAGAGCAGAATCACACACTTTAAAAAATTTGGTGGAACAGATTTCAAACTTCAAATATTTGACTATTTGAATTTCAAACGCTATTTTAAAGGTCAAAACATAACTTATAAATTCGTTTTCTTGCAAAAAACACGGTATTCATTAATTACTAAAATACGCAAAATTCTGTGAAACAGTTCTTAAATCCAAATTCTGGGCGATGTGTATGAAATTATTGCAACTCCTATGCAATTTTATTTTAAAATTCTTTTAAGCCTTGAACAATTTTTGACTTGTGCAATAGAATTTGGAATTTGATGTGTAAAATTTAATTTGCTTTGAAATGTTGCATTTCAAGTGTAAATGGTGGAACTTGAAGTTAAAAGTGTGTACATTTCAGATACACAAAAAGAAATCTATATATCAAATTTGAAATATTTGATAATTATAAGTTCACATACCTAGTGTGCAAGTTAAAAGTGTGTACATTTCAGATACACAAAAATAAAAATCTATATATCAAGCTTGAAATATTTGAAAATTGTAAGTTCACATACCTATTTAAGTCCAAAAAACAACATAAAAATTAGTTTTCTTTCAAATTATACAATTTTTATTAATACTTGAAATATGCTGAACTCTGTGAAGAATTAAAAAATTCCAAATTTTTAGACATATGTACCTACATATTTAATTTTTAAAATTATATAATTAATTCAACTAGAAATTATTTTTTTCTTAAAATTAAAAATTGTGTTGAAATGCAAACAGTTTTTTTCACATTTCAGCCTGGTTTTCACTAGTTCAGTTTTCAATGACAAATGTTGTCAGTCTAGTGAAAAATGCCAACATGTTGTCAATTTTTTTTTTGACAATGTGAAAAATTGGGAAAACTGATCTCTTCACATGCTTTTAGCAAAAATTGCATAAAAGTTTCTATTTATGTGATATTTTAAACTTGAAACTTTCAAAATCTCAAATCAAAAATGACTTAAACAGTTAAACAAAAGTGTAAACAGTTGAATTCGTTTATAAAATTGCATTCGTATTAAAAAAAATTGAGAGTTTAAAGTTTAAAAAGTGTAAACTTAGGATTCATCAAGATTATGCGAAGTACAAATACTATTTTCAGCTCAAAACACAACTTAAACACTTTACAACTCGTTTTCTTGTGAAAAACAAAATTTTTATTGTTTCCTTAAATATGCTAAATTCTGTAAAAACTACAAATACCAAGTTCTGTTAGGCATATGTCTTTAGGTTTCGTAATTAACGATATAATTCTATGTGAAATGATTTTTTTGTTGCGAAACTTAAATTTTCTGTAGACAAAGCTTAAGACGTAACAACATGTTACTGTAACTACATATCTGTACATCTCCTAATATGACAAATGTGTGTATGTTTGCAAGTAAATCGTCGCACAAAACAAAAATCATACGATCAAAACAAGCACAGCCAATTATTTTATAGGCAAAACTTGTGCCGGTTATTGTGCCCAAGCGAAAACAACAACAATAAGAAAATCTTGTTGTTGTTTGTTGTTGCTGTTGTTGTTGTAAGTGCAATAATTTAATTTTGCAAAAAAATTACTTCGTGCTTGTTTTTCCCAGCTTGTTGTTATTTGATTTTATTAAATTTTTATACTTAAATTTATTGTCGTCTTGATTCCATTCGAATGCGTTAAACTTTCTCCGCAAGTCGCTGCAAAAAATTGTTGCAGAATTTTATGCACGTAGTTAGTTAATGTTACTCACTACCTTTTAATCAAATGCAAATTGAGCTTAATATAATCAAATACATATTTAAAGAAATTTATGCAAATTTCTGTAACAGTGACCTAAGCCTTACATTAAACTTTGTACGTTGATGGTAAGCTTTGACATTCTAATTAGTTGTTAAACTTATTATTTGAGTTTATTTGCTTACACATTTACAAAATTTGAAAAGTACATTAGAAATGTGTTAAATAATCAAAATACCGTTAGCGGAAGCTATTCTATAACAGGAAGTATTAAATATGTCGACATATTTTATATATTTTTTATGGTATCTGTGGTTTAAAGAGGAAATGAAAATTCGAGTTTAACTCAAGTTGATCAGCGCAATGCTAACGGTGTGCTGTATACAGTTTACATCACAGAATTGGGCTTTAATTAAGCGTAACATAAAAACGTAGTTGATGTAAAGAAGAAAAAAAAACCACAATTGTAAAACAACAAAAAACACTGTCGTGCTTAGAAATATTTAGATTTTACTTTTACTTCAAAATCAGATATTAACAACAACTCACAAAAATATCATTTAAAAAAGTTTTTGTGTTATCTACAGCAAATCACTTGTTTCAAATTCTATTTTACATTTTTTAATAACTACTTGTGCACTTTAACATGCCTAACACAAAGTGCATTTACATGTTTTAATTATATAAACAGTACTCAGCGTTCCACTTCATTTATTTCACTAACTTTCAGTTGACTCAGTTCTAGACATGAAATAATTTTTTTTTTTAATTTTACGTTATGTTTTGGTTTTTTTTTTAATGTTGTATTAAATAATTATTTTCTTTTTGAGCACTAAACTTACTCGACTTGTTGTCGTTGGAACTGCTAACTTTTGTATGAATTAAAAATTTTCAATACATTTGAATTTAACAACATTTTGGCATAAATAACGTTTGATCGTAGCAGCGATATCAAAAGCTCTGCATTAGAGCTTTACGTGCAAACGTGCTGTATAGTTTTCTTGGTTAAACTCACACAAGTGGTTGTGAAGTTTTGAGCTTTTTTTAAAGTGTTGCTGTATTATCTCAAGTTTTGGTTGGTAGATATCGTTTTCTACGAGAAGCGATATTAGAACGAAGATCGCCATAACACAAAAAACGAGATTTTAAGTTAATGATTTAGAATTATTCGTTATATCATATCTTCATATCATGTACAAATTTCAAGTTACTATCTTGAATACTCTTAGCGTGAGAAAAACATATTTTTTCTCTTTTCATATTTATGCATAGTTGTAATTAAATTGAAAACTTTAAAAGTGTTCTGGCAAAATGACTATTTTGAGTTATGTCGTTCTTTGTGTATGTTAAACGTTTCAGTACCAAGTTTTGAATTATCAAATTACTGTTGAAAAGTAGTAAAAGTAGACATAAAAAGCAAGAACATAATTAATAATAAAAAAAATAAGATTGTGATTATTAGACTTTGAAAAAGACGGCCAAATCTTGTTAGAGCATTCGTCAACTGGAATGAAAACTTGTAGTTATGTGATTTATTTAACCAAGGAATTGATTGAATATCAAATCAGCTATTAGAGAGTCTCCAGTACAAAATTTGCAAGAAACACAATTCAGGGGAAGCCGAAAGAATTTGTTATGCTAAATAGTGCATTTTAATACTGGAATTGAGGGTTTTTGAAACACTCTACAGCTCATTAGAGTGGGTCGGCCTCCATCCAAACAAAAAATAAAATAAAAAAATTTGAAAAACCATCCCCTATTTAAAAGATAACCTCGAGCAGATTCTTTAAACAGCCCAAAATGTTTTTGGACCACCGGAAAAACAGCCAAAATGGTATTTTTTGCATAACTTAAGCATTACATGTTAGATTTAAAAAAAAAATTATATGTCGTTGAAAAGGGCTTAACGAGCACTACATTTTATTTTAAGAAAATTTTGACTTTTGAGGTCATATGTCAAACTAGTAAGCCCCGTAAGCCCGATTAGCCCACCTTAAATGTCTTTTTTCTCTCATAAGAATAAAGTCCTTCAAATTTAATAATAATTTTTTTAAGATCTGACTTGTAATGCTTAAGTGATGCAAAAAAGACCATTTTGGCTGTTTTTTTTTGTTTTCGGAACCCTCTCGACGTCATCTTTTAAATAAGGGGTGGTTTTGTCCAAATTTTTTTTTTTTCGACCCACTTTTGTGTTCATATATGTATGTGGGATTGATGTGCTTACAGACCCCTAAATCCGTCCAGCATCAATCACGTCAGTAGGTAACAAACTGAAGTATACCCAACTTTTGCAACAAGTCGAAGAAGAGACTAGCCGGAGCGTGAGTGAGTTAGTTTTTGTTTTGTCGGTAAGAAGCCACGTAATACGCAACGAACGCAACGCAAAACGATACGATTTGTTTTAATTAATCTTAATACTATTTTTTTTTGTTTCACATAATATTTAATAAATCAACTTAAATAAATATTTTGAACTCTACAAGTGGAACGAGTTTAATTTGAAGAAGTTAACAACTACCCGCCCCCTCCCACATGTATGTATCAGGATTTTTCCCTTGGTGTGGGGGGGGGGCGCGTTGGTGATGTGTTTTGTACAAAAAATATAAAAGTACTTAACAACAATTAATAAAATAATTGCCCGCCTGATATAAAACTTTCGAAATTATTTTGAATGTGAAGTCCTTTTATACATGAGCATTTAAAAACAACATTTTTGATTTTTGTTCATAATTTCTTGTAAAATGTTATGAATTGGTATTGATTGGTTGCCCCTCCTTTAGAACATTGCTTTTTGAAAAAAAAAAAAACTTCATTCATTAGTATTGGAATTTAATTGTCGAAAAATGCGAAGAGTAACAGAAATAACTATTAAAGATTTTGTACGAAAGTAACATAAACAAGTAAAGAAAGTCTAAAGTCGGTCTAGGCCGACTATGAAATACCCTAAACCCACTTTTCAAAAACAAAAAAAATTTATTGTAAATGGTCGTCCCCAAGGGCGGATGAAGCCTTTATTTTATATGCATTTAAATGTTGATGAAAAATTTTCACACACCAAGTTTTATTCCTGGATCTCACAGTTAATGCCTTTATTGTGCTTTCCCTATGGGAGGTGGGCGTGTTCATGGACGGATTAATTAGTTTTGGTATAAAATATTTACATGCATACCAAATTTAATTTCTCTATGACAAACATAACCTTATTTATTGAGTTTAAAACTTTTTGGGTTGTATGGGAAATAGGCGTGTCCGTAGGCGGATGACGTCCATTTATCAAAACCATCTTTGTCTTGTCATAAAAAACATACGTGCCAAATTTTAGCTCTGTAGGTTAAACAGAGGCTTATTTATTGCGTTTTAAATTTTTGGGTTGTATGGGAGGTGGGCGTGTCAGTGAGCGGATGACGTCCATTTTTCGAAAACATCTTTGTGTTTGTATATAACACATACATATCAAATTTTATTGTTGTAGGCTAATTATGAGTTGAGTTATGCAGTTTTCAATTTTCGCGTTGTATGGGAGGTAGGCGTGTCCGTGAGCGGATGATGTCCATTTTACAAAACCATCTTTTTCTTGTCATAAAAAACATAAGTGCCAAATTTTAGCTCTGTAGGTGAAACAGAGGCTTATTTATTGCGTTTTCAATTTTTGGGTTGTATGGGAGGTGGGCGTGTCCTTAAGCGAATGACGTCCATTTTTTAAAGACATCATTGTTTTAATATAAAACACATATATACCAAATTTTATTGTTGTAGGCTAATTATGAGCTGAGTTATGCAGTTTTAAATTTTTGCGATGTATGGGAGGTAGGCGTGTCCGTGGGTGGATTCCAAAAATATTCAATAGTGCAGATTATTGGGCTTATTTGACCATGTGTACCAAGTTTCATCCAATTATCTTAACTCCTTCTTCTTTTTGGTATATTTCGGTACAGATGAATCGGTATTTTCACAAAACTTACTTAGAACAAAGAAAATAATTTTGTGAAATTTCTTCGTTATTTGCAACTAATGGGGTCGAAGACAACTTTTTGCGTATTTATTTTAATATTTTTGTGCAGGTTTAGCAAGTTTTGGCGGCTTGTTGTCTGAAAACTGTGAAAAAAATCCGAGAAACGATACAATATTTTGAAATTTTGACCTTAAGTGTCCAAGACCTATTTTTTTGGTATTTGGTATGTTTACAAAAGATAAAGTTTAAAACATTCTGAGCAACTTTTGCAAATAAATCTTACCTGAACAATTTTCCTTTGGCGCCAAAATTTAAAAAAAAAAAAAAAATTATTTTGTATGAAGCGTACCTATACTCAGAAAAATATCAACTGTCATATTAACAGTCGGCCGTTATTTCAAAACAATGTAAGATTGAATGATTTGCGTTTAAGTAGACAATTTTCTTTGTTGAATGAATTTTTCAAAGTATTTTTGTGCTGTTAAATTATATATTATAATATTGAAATATCTGATAAGTGATATTTGAAATACTTTGTGTTTTTGATGAAATATCTGCCTTCTCTAAACAATGTCATGTGCTAGACTGTCATGCGGGGGACGTGGGTTCGAATCCTAGCTGTGGAAGTATCAAAAATTGTTATTCAATAAATGAAATAATAATTCTGTTTCATAAATTGTTTGCTCAAAAATAACCTTTAAAATAAGTTGCTAACAATCAAATTTCACTTTTTATTAAAAAAAAATATATATTTTAAATAAAAAAATCTTCGCTGGCCTTTCCTATTTGAACATAGGACAGTCGAGTACTAGACACATACGTCAGCACACTCGGCAAAACATGAACTTTAAAAAAAGTGATAAAATTTCAATAAGTACGTTTTTATATGGGCTTCGTGTTCTACAGACCAACAGTCAACCGATTGTTGATTTGAAAGTTTCATTTGTTGGAAGGTATTTAACAGTGGAATCTGTTAAATCAACACATGACTTGTTTGATATAAAAGCATTTTTTCCCTGAATGTTGTTAAACTTAAAATATAATTATGTTGTTCGATGCCGCCCGATATCCGAAATAATGTGAAACTCTGGGTCCAAACTTTTTTGTTCAATTTTGGAACATGGTTCATTAGACACTGACTCAAAAGTTAGCGGGACAATTAAAAATTTTTTCCGCATTATTTTTTTTTTGGGTCGGAGAAATCCTCATGGAGTGGTTTTGGTTCTCCTGAACCATTTTTTAGCCAAATAAACTAAATTATTGCATACCTTTTTTTTCTTCAAATAAAAATTTAAACTATTTTAGAAATTTTTTGTCATTATTTTCGAAAAATTTTTTTTTTTAAAGACCTATAAAATATGTGTTGCGATATGTTGTAATATGTATTGTATAACTATAAATATGGGTATCTCCCAAAAAAGGTCCACCAAAAGTGAAAAAAAAAACATTAAAATAAAGCACTCTAACGGCTTTAAACTTTATTTTTTTTTATTTTGATTAGTATTACTGCTATGTAACTTGAACTTAACTTATTTTGATGCATTTTTATTAAAATTGATCATGAACATCTTTACTGTATTTTACTACTGTTGGAAAAATTTGTCGCGTCCATGATGTCGCGTCCGTATTCATGCTATATTTATTTAAAAAAAAGTTAAGAGATAATTCTCATATTTCATAAGTCTACGAAGAAAAGTTATCCTTTGACTTCCATTAACATGTATATATATTTTAAAAAAGTTCTCAAAATTAGCTTAATTTTGCATATTTCTATACGAGCTTAAATTTTTTGTCGCGTCCGTTCCATTGTATGATTGCTTATTACTTTGTACTAATTTGTACTAAATCTTGCCAATATTTTTATGAAATGCAGCACTCTTTCATAACGTTAGAACACTTAAAATACATATCGGCTCTTTTTGCTTCTTTCTTTTTTTTTCGAGTAATTAAAACCATGCGAATGTCGCGTCCGTGCCACTGGGAGATACCCATATGCGTTTAAGCTTATTGCAAGAGTATTGAGCTCTTCTTTCCACTGATGTGGTTTAATCAAAACTGTATTTAAAATGGGCGTCATCCACCCACTAGAAATGAATGTAACATAAAAAACACGTGTTTGTAACAAAACAAGTGTTTATCTAACAAAAGCTTCAAAGTTTTAAAATTTTGTAACTCGAAATAAAGCCAGTTTTAGATTGCAAAATAATTAAGGTTTTTTGAACGGAACCAAATCTGGGTAGGTTTTTTTTCGAAGACATTTATATGAAGCTTTAATCCTTAGGATATTTTTTCTTAATATCAATAAGGCCCGGAGATATAAATTTTGGTCTAAAAATTGAAAAAATGCTCGCTTTCGGCTGTTCCGTAATTTTTGGCGCAAAACTGAATGGACTAATTGAACTGTTTATCTAAAACCTTAAAAAAAAATGTTGGCCAAAAATTATTTTTGTAGGGGCTAAAAAATGGCTTGACGATATCGTTACATTAGCTAAAGCGCGTAGGCAAATAATAACTAGCCACACGGAGTGTTAATAGATTTTTGGAACCTATGGGAGATTTAAGCCCGAAAACTCCAACTCCCTTTTGCTTCGATTCTAAAATAAGTGCATACTACTCGTGGACTCTAGACATAAGACACACTGATTAAACAAAAAGCTTTTGTCTAAGACCACAACAAATGAGCTTTAAAAGCTTTCCAATTTAATATCCAGTCGACGGTTGGCAGAGGAAGGGATTTCATCGGCCTCAAAATCCGTACTCTAAAAGAAATATACTTTAGTATGAAATGTCATGTAAAGCTTCTTGAGAAGATGAACTCTAGCCGTTCTTAGTAGACATAAGACATGTAGGTTCAGTTTCAAATCATGTTCAACAAATGATCAGGTCAAATAATGTTTGGTGAGGTCAAAATCATAAATCATCTCAAACACAATTCATAGCAAGAAGCTGGGTCAAAGTCTATTCAACAGCTGAAATATCCAGTTTTTTTTTTTCAGATTGATTTAAACTTTCTGAAATGCAGCAAAACTTTCGTAAAGTTAGAAAGAAACTAAACTTGGCAGAACTGTATTTTTCATATTGATATTGTGTGTTAGAATTAGATTGATTTAGTTTTAAGCTGAGAGAAAGCTATAAGCTTCGAGAGAAGCTTCTTTCCAAAACGAAAAGCATACATTTAGGCACTGCTAGTTAAATCTAAGTAAACAATTTAACAGAAAACTTATGCATCAATGAGATTCTTGTCTTTACTATATGACAAATGCCAAAGCTACACTAAAAAAACAAAAAATTTTGTTAAAAATGTGCACAAGACAAAATCGCTTCGTTCATATTAACAGCCTTATTCAAGTGGTTAACAACTGTACATGTTTTCCATGATAGTATTTTATAAATTTTTGTGTCTTTCTGCAAAAGTTTGACAGCAAAAATTATTTTCTTTCATCAAACTTTTCTGTTATATTTAATTTATTTTAGTTTAGTATGAGAAATCTGTACACTCAGAAAAAAGTTTCTCGGAATATGATAAAAAAGGCATCACATTTAGAGAAAAATGGTATAGATTTTGCGCCAGAGAAATCCTAAAAATTCCCTAAAAATGAGAAAAAGCTTCCATGAAAATGAGAAATATATAAAAATATATCGTTTTTAGGGAAGAAAATTTTTTATTTTTGAAAATAGTTTTCAATTTTTTATCAATACATTGAAAATATTTTTCATTTTCAATAAATTCTTTTGTGTGACTTATAAGTACTTATCATTATCGATAAGAACTTATCATTATTAGACATTGAAATATTTCCTTTTCCCACATGTTAAGATATATTTCTTCGAAAATGTGAATATTTATTTTAATTGAAGAAAATTTTTGTTGAAAAAGAGGAAATTGCTATTATCGAAAATAGAGAAATTTTTTATCGGAGAAAGATAGGTGTCTTAGTGTACGCTTGTCAGTAAATTTACAGTTTTATGTACTACTAACACAAATTTTATGAAATAAAAAGAAATAAGCTTTGATTTGGCTTCAATTTTTAAATTCAAATTCGTATATTCATTCATGCATGTCATGGTTTTTGATCTATTTTGGGTTTTTTTATCTCTAAATAATTAAGCGTAAATGTTAAAGTTTACATAAAGTTATATAATACTTATTCGTATTTTGGTGCATATTTCTGATAGACCTTCACATAGTAGGCCTTTGCATCATCGACAGTCATGCCCTGCTTGTCCTTCCATGCATGCCACAGAGCCTTCTTAATGGCATCTTCAGGTTCATCAGTGTTGCAATCGCCAACAGTAGCTTGTTTGTAGTAGCCATAGAATTCCAAAAATTCCTCCTGGGTTGGCTTCTTAGAGAAGTTCTTTGCTTTCTCAACAATTTCTTCAAACTATTATTTATTCGAGTAGAGATATAATATTTTTAATCAAACTAACCCTTAGAAATAAAGCCAAAATTACTTACGGTAAGCATGTTGAATGGAGTAACACTTTAATTGACTA
Organism: Tetanocera ferruginea; assembly: GCA_958299015.1. Classification (NCBI taxonomy): domain Eukaryota; kingdom Metazoa; phylum Arthropoda; class Insecta; order Diptera; family Sciomyzidae; genus Tetanocera; species Tetanocera ferruginea. The sequence continues at coordinate 106,911,278 of OY282644.1, forward strand.
GAGCAAAGTAGTGTAGTTTTTGTCCAAAACAATGGTTTTTATACCAGGCAAAGCACAAAATTTCGACAAAAATTCTTATCATTGCAAATAAAAAAAAAAAATAAAAAAATTAAAAAAAATAATATAAAAATATAACATAGAAACCGACAACTGCACTATCTGTTTATATATATAAAATTTTATTGACTACAGCAAATCTATTATATAGCACGGTATGAAATCTATATAACTAGGTAAAATAATTAGACTTTGCACTTCATATATAGGTATATGCATCACAACACCATTTGTTTGGAATGACTTAATCAGTGATTTTTAGTTAATATTTTTATACATATGTATTTCTTTCTAGTTCTTATCATCGTTGCATAATATTTTATGTGATTCATGGATATAACTTACCACTAATCCGCAAACACATACACGCATATTTCAATAAAAAACACACCAGGCCACATGCATGTGCAATTTGCAAACCAAGATTAGATAAGATCTAATCATTAATCATAAATCCTATTAACTGCTTGATTAGTGGGTAAAAGTTGAGCTTTTTGATTAATCAAAAATACAAAAATTACGATATGTTTTGTAAGTGATTATATAATTTTAAGTAAAAATTGTTTAAATTGAAAAAACCATAGTTCAGATGCACCAAGGTGGAAGTTCGTGTCGAATGATCGTAGCTGTCTTAAAATTTTTCAAAACTATATATGTATATATAGTGTTCCTATACTTAAAAAATAAATCGACTGTTGAGAAGGTGTATCGCAAACAAAATAAAATGAATGGAATAGAGTGTTGTTTTCAAACATAGCTATAGTAAATAGAGTATCACCAGATGGCAAAAATATCTTCGCCACCCAAGGTTCAAGAAGTTAGACTCAAAGTACACCCGAGCTACGCTGAAGCATGGAGGAGGAAGCAAACTGCTTTGGGGTGTTAAATCATAGTATGGTCGCTCAACTAGGAAGAATTGAGGGCCTTATGGACAGGATCTAATATATTAGAATTCTTTTGGACTATATTGGACTTCTAGAAAAAGCCTCCTATGAAAACAATGATTAAAATCAGTCTAACCTAAGGGTAACCTAACCTAACCTACTTTAATTAAGTTTTAACATGATTTCGTGTAAAAGTTATTTAAAGTCATGTAAAAGTTGACTGATCTTCACATTACTTGGTGAGAAATTAATTTTTGTCTGTTTTTTACATGCAAGAATAATAGAGTTCAGCTACTACAGTGTTTTCGCATTTTCTCAGCATCAATCCAATTAATATAATCAATATAAAAAAATTAATATTATGGAAACCAGAGTCTTAAACCAAGTTTATCTGTGACAAATTAACCCACTTAACTTGGGGTTGGACTCAGAGACAAACTCAAGACGTAACTACTAACCATGCAAACATAGATCTAATTACAGTATAGCTTTAAGTCAATTTTCCTAGTTGACCTTTTGACAAGTTAACATCAAAAATGCTACAGTTGTTAACAAAGCTACTCATGCGAATTAAATAAGGAGTTAACGTATAGTTCGTTCTTCTTAAAAGTTAATAAATTAAAGTGCAACCGTTACTACTGCTTCTACGATTAAAATTAAAATTTATGAGAGCAAGAAATGTTGGAGAATAGAATTAACCGATAATGAGTTGGTGTAAATAGACGATATCTGCAGACATCCGTCGCTCATTTCATGATTGCATTCTTAATAGTCTTAAACAATCATAATAAGGTGGAATGTTTAAAATGTCAGTTCAACCTTATGAGCTAATCGAACTAAATCGAACGTTCGTGGATCCTCTCGAGTCGTTCAACATGCACATTGTAACTTGGGGACAAGACTTGACTTGCGTACTCCAAGTAAGCTCGTCCTTAATTGCACAATACAACATTGTTGTGGTTAATATTTTCTAGACTAAATCTTATGAACTGTTGACTACTCCCTGGACTAGTCTTTATTTATGAACTAGTGGCTGGACTAGCCCTTATGAACCAGTTACTGGACTAGACCTCATGAACTAACTCCTGGACTAGTCCTTATAAACTGGTCCCTGAACTAGGACTAATGAACTAGTCCCTGAACTAGGACTAATGAACAACTCCCTGGACTAGTCTTAATGAACTATTCTCTGGACTAGTCCTTATGATATAGTTTCTGGACTTGTTCTTAGAAACTAGTCCAGGGCCTAGTTCTTATGAAGCAGTTTCTGGACTAGTCCTTTTGAACTAATCTATGGATTTGTCCTTTTAAGCAAGTCCCTGGACTAGTCCTTTTGAACTAATCTATGGACTTGTCCTTTTAAGCAAGTCCATTTGAACTAGTCCTTGAACTAGTCCTTTTTAACTAGTCCCTGAACTAGCCCTTTTGAGCTAGTCTCTGGAGTAGTCCTAATGAACTATTCTCTGGACTATTTCTTATAAACTAGTCTCAGGGCTAGTCCTTATAAACTAGTTTCTGGACTTGTTCTTATAAACTAGTCCTTGGGCTGGATCTTATGAACTAGTCTCAAGAATAGTTTTTATTTACTAGTCATTGACTATTGGACTAGTCCTTATGAACTAGTCTATAGACCAGTCCTTATGAACTAGTGCCTGGACTAGTGCCTGGACTTATGAACTAGTGCCTGAACTAGTCCGTATGAACTAGTCTGTAGATTAGTTCTGATGAACTAGTCCCTGAATTTGTTTTGATAAACTAGTCCCTGGACTAGTCGTTATGAACTAGTCTCTGGACTAGTCCTTATGAAGTAGTTCTTATGAGCAAGTCTCTAGGCTAGTCCTTATTAACAAGTCCCTGGATTAGTTCTTATGAACTAGTTCCTGGACTAGTTCTTATGCACAAGTCTGTAGACTAGTGCTTATGAACTAGATTACAGACTAGTTCATAAGGACTAGTTCAGGCACTATTTCATAAGAACTCATCCAGGCAATATTTCATTAGATCTAATACAGGGACTAGTTCTTATGAAATAGTGCCTGAACTAGTCCTTATTAACTAGTCTGTAATCTAGTTCTGATGAACTAGTCCCTGAACAAGTTTTGATGAACTACTTCCTGGACTAGTCGTTATGAACTAGTCCCTGGACTAGTCTAGAGACTAGTTTATAAGAACTAGTGCTTGGGCTAGTCCTTATTACCTAGTCCTTGGACTAGTTCTTATGAACTAGTGCCTGAACTAGTCCTTATGAACTAGTCGGTAGTCTAGTTTGATGAACTAGTCCCTGAACTAGTTTTTATGGACTAGTCCTTATGAAATTTTCCCTGGACTAGTCCTAACGAGCTAGTCCCTGTACTATTCCTTATTAACTAGTCCCTGGACTAGTCCTTATGAACTAGTCTTTGGATTAGTACTTATTAACTAGTCCCTGGACTAGTCTTTATGAACTAGTGCCTGGACTAGTTCTTAAGAACTAGTTCTTATTTTGTGTTAGTCGTCATATTGATATTGAGTACAAACGTCAATTGTCAGACCTGCTGCATCTGCTCACAGTCAAAAGTTATGTAGGGGTGCTCACAACTTATAAAACCACCTTTCTCAAAAAATACGTTACACGAGCAAAATAAAATTGAAAATAATCTTCTTTGCTATTTTTTGATTAAAATATTAGCGTAATTTTCAGTATCTGCGAAAGACACTCATTCTCTTTGCAAGTATAATCTTCAAAACATTAAAAAAAAATTAAACATTGAGTTGATCAAAATGACTACAAACACGTTGATAAATTTTATATTCAACACAGAAAACAATAACACAACAAAAATAAAGCCTATGCTTTGAGGCACAATTACTAAAAGCGCTTAAAACTATGCAACATTCCATGAGTTAAGTGTGTTAAGTCAGTTGATTTTCTTATCGCACAAAAGCTTTCGCTTCAGAAGTTGGCCTCCGATTGCGGCATGGCAATCACTGCAGCAATTAGTGGCTTGCACTGATTTGCCTTGAGTAGCATAACACGTATGATGGCATTCTCGGGTGTTAGTGTGGGTGGTGGCAGCTTGTCGGTGGGATCTAATATGGCAGTGACCTCAAAATCGATCTTCAGCGGTATGCCCGGTAGTATGCTGGGCAGCTGTGTGAGAGTAGAGAGAAACAAAAATAAGTCAAGTATATAAACAATACGGGCCACAAATTGTCAACCTTGGCCAAGGATTTTGGTATGTTGTAATGTCGGCGATCGGCATGCAGCAAGACGCTTAGATTAGAAGCCATTTTATAGCCCGACAAATTTTGCAGCGTTAGATATAGACGAAAAGTGGGTCCAGCGCCGCATACTTCTGCTGAAAGTTTAACAGGTGCATGTGTGATATCACCGGAAATGGTGCTCTCCGATGAGTTGATGGCTTCGACAGTGGCACGAGCGGCTGTATGACGCAGTCGCCAGAGTTCTACTTGAAAGCTGCCATATGTGGCTGAAAATGAGTTTGTCAAAAGTTATAAAGTTGCATTAAATCAATTTTTATAGCTTACATTTTGCATTGTGCTTCTCTCGCGCCGATTGTTCTATAAAAATAGAGCTCTTCTTGGGCTTATCCAATATCGAAATGTCTGTCGCACCGCTCAAGCCACTTGCATATGCCTGCTTTGCTATTGGATGTGGCTCAAAATTGGCCAAACGTCGCAGTATCTTCAAAACCATGGTACCCTCTTCGGTGATCAATGTCAGCACGCAGTCCTCGTAGCCCATGTGACCCCAAAGCAGTGAAGTAACTGTTGAAGGCATCTGAAATTCATCCACTAGTTGGCGCTGCATATAGAACTGCACCAAACCCCCCTGCAAGGCCACACAGATTAAGGTCAGCCCCAGATGAGCCAAGTTTATTGTCGTCATGCAGGTCGGTATCTCACTCAATGCGATTACATAGAGCTGTTTGCCTTTTTTCGAAAAACATGTCAAATGCTTATCCATGGAACACACTACAATGGTTTGATCGATGGGCAGCAGTATAAGACCGGATATGGGATGCACCAACTTGTTGATCTCTTGAGCCTCAGTTGATGCTTTGCGCAACAGATAGAGTCCACCAAAGCGTGTTGCAATTACAATGCAAAAATCTGTCTCATAGGTGCCGTGCACGGCAATCATACTGGGCGTGGTCTCTTGGGCACAGGTTTTGGCACGATAAAGAATGCCAAAGCTCTGTGGCTCTAGTACAAAAATATCACCATTGTCGGTGACAATAACAAGATATGAAGGTGGATTCACATCGCAGGAGACACGCTGTAAGCAATGCAGAGCCACAATATTAGAATAACGTGCCAGTGTTGCTTCTGCATGTTTGGTTATAAAGTCCTAAGGGCGAAAAAATTAAAACAAACAAAAATCAGCATTATATTGTAAAACACCCACATTTCTCTCTTCCACTGACAGCTGCAGTAGACGTTGTGATTTTCTCGACAGTTTGGGACGATCAATGGTTTTGAGGTTCTCAATGAGTAGACTTTGATTTTCCACACGCACATTTGGCAACTTGCGCCATGTTTCCTGTTCCAGTTCTTCGGGCTCCAGTTCTGGCAGCGTGAATTTGAAATATGGCTTCATGTGGCGATAAAATAGTATAGATTCCGCTATGGCTACGGCGAGTACTAAATGACACATTTAACATTATAAAGTTTACTTAAAACAAAAGAGTTCTCTAAAGAAAATTGGCTTACTTGGCTTCTTCGGTTCCGACTCATCTATGTAGAGGCTTATCACTGCTGCCGGTATGCCTGGCAGCACGTGTTCTTCCTTTAAATCGGTGCCACGAAAAAGCTTTAGAGACGCTTTAATTTGCTGCTCCTCGAAATTGATGTCAGCCGCTATGAGTCGCTGATAATTGTCGCGTTTAATGTCGCACAGCGTCATGCAATTGGCCAGTGCATTCAATGGCACAGGCTCATCGGTTTCCACTTCCAACCAATTGTTGGCCACGCTTGCCATTCTTTTGTATTAATTTTGTATTTATTTTATTTTTAAGAATTAACTTTGGTTATTAGTTTTATAATTTTTCCACGGACAAGTAAAAAACGTTAGAGTTTGGTTTTTTATGGTTTGTTTTTGTTCTTGTTTACCCTAGCAACGCTTGGCAGGCAACGGCATTGCCAGCATAGAACAATAATTTATAGCCTAACACCTAGATAGTGTCCTTTGACTTATCTATTTCTAAGTAGCTAAGCTTTGTGGTTAGCCTATAATTAAAATCAAATTAATGTTACTTGATGGATCGACCTTAATTTTCCCCAGACAGTCATTACCTAATCGTTAAACTGATTTCACAGTTCAAAGAAAACAATAAAGACAGTATTTCTTAAATTGATTCAAGGAAGCATATAATTGCTTTATTTAAATAATTTCGAAATACTATCGATGTCCATTAAAGTAGAGTTAGCACCATTGAAAGTAAGTATTTGGCATAGAACTTTAATAGTATTAAAGATACAAATTTTAAGCTGAATTTATATTTAATTGATTTAAGATATAAGTTATCATTTGTAGCAATAATATCTTCTCAGAAGCTTTTGACGAGTACTTCTTACATTCGAAACATTTTCATCCTAACGAGATTTATAAAATAAAAGCCTTACTTTTTTTATATGAAATGGTCGAGTTGGCAAGGTTTGAATGTTTTATCCAGTAACACCTCAAATAAAAATTAGGAAAGGCTTTTTTCAATTTTGAACATGCAGACATGAATTAGAGGTGAAAATAGAGGTGAAGTAAAAAATAATTTGCATTTAAAACTCCACTAATTATACCCTAAACCTGAAAGGTCAGGGTATAGTAACTTTGTGCAAACTCATAGAACGAAGCGAGTCCGGTATAGAAAAGTATATATATTCTTGATCAGCGTTACCACGTGAGTCGAGCTATCCATGTCCGTCCGTCCGTCCGTCCGTGCGTCTGTCCGTCTGTGTGTTGTCCGTATACACAGGATAAGAAGAAGGAGTTGAGATAATTGAATGAAACTTGATACACATGATCAAATAAGCCCAAGAATCTGCACTATTGAATATTTTTTGGAATCCGCCAACGGGCACGCCTACCTCCCATACAACGCAAAAATTTACAACTGTATAACTTAGCTTCTAAATAACGTACAACAATAAAATTAGATAAGTATGTATTCTATATCAACACAAAAATGTCTTCGAAAAATGGATGTCATCCGCTCACGAACACGCCCATCTCCCATACAACCCAAAAATTGAAAACGCAATAAATAAGCCTCTGTTTAAGTTAAAGAGCGAAAATTTGGCACGTATGTTTTTTATAACAAAACAAAGATGGTTTTGAAAAATGGACATCGTCCGCCCACGGAAACGCCTACCTTCCATACAACGCGAAAATTGAAAACTGCATAACTCAGCTCATAATAAGCCTACAACAATAAAATTTGATATGTTCGTGTTTTATAGCAACACAAATATGTCTTCGATAAATGGACGTCATCCGCTCACGGACAAGCCCACCTCCCATACAACCCAAAAATTGAAAACGCAATAAATAAGCCTCTGTTTAACCTACAGAGCTAAAATTTGGCAAATATGTTTTTTATGTTAAGACAAAGATGGTTTTGAAAAATGGACGTCATCCGCCTACGGAAACGCCTACCTCCGATATAACCCATAAAGTTTAAAACTCAATAAATAAGGTTATGTTTGTCATAGAGAAATTAAATTTGGTATGTACATATGTATTTTATATCAAAACTAAGGTTCAAAAATTGGAAGTAGTCCGTCCATCCGTAATCCGAACACGTCCACCTTCCATAGCGAAAGCACAATAAAGGCATTTACTGTGAGCTACAGGAATAAAACTTGGTATGTGTAAATTTTTCATCAACATTTAAATGCATATAAAATATAGGCTTCATCCGCCCACGGACACGCCCATTTACAATAAAATTTTTTTTTGTTTTTGAAAAGTGGGTTAAGGGTATTTCATAGTCGGCCTAGACCGACTTTAGTCTTTCTTTACTTGTTTTTTAATTGTTCTTGCTTTTGGTGACCGTGGCATGCAGGTTAAGTGTGTGGCTTAGCATGCTCGGAGCCCAAGTTCGATCCCCAGTCACGGCGAAAAGTTCATCAATAAAAAAAATTTTTCTGATCGGTCACCACCTCTCTGCAGACAATGGCAAACCTCAGAGAGTAAATAATGGTATGTAAAGCTTCTTGAGAACATGAACTTTAGCCGGCATAAAACTGGTAGGTCCAGTTCTCGGTCAATTGTGTGCAAACATTTATGACACACACACAACACAATTGATCATAAGAAGCTCGGTCAAAGTCCTTTCAAGGGCTGAAATGTCCAATATGGTTTTTTTTTTTTTTGTTACTTTTCTTTTAAAAACTTATTAAATTTTTAGTTTTTTCTGTTCTGTTCTGTTCTTAATTTTTTTTTTTTTTTATCATATGGTAGATGATTTTTCTATATACTTTTTTTATACCCCCACGCGTACTGCGTGTTTATATATATTAATAATTATATATTAATTTTGTCACGACGTGTGTAACACCCAAAAGGAGACGTGGTAGGTATAGAAAAGTATATATATTCTTGATCAGCATCACCACCTGAGTTGATTAAGCCATGTCCGTCTGTTCGTCTGTCTGTGGACACGATTGCAGCCGCAATTTTTGAAGCTATCGTGCTGAAATTCAATATTTAAGCTTTTTTAAAAAAAACTAAGATCAAGTTCGAGAATGGGCAAAATCGGATGAAAACCACGCCTACCTCCCATATATCCCCAAAATTGTTGAAAACTCTGTAAAGAGACTAATATTACAGCTACAATACTGAAATTCTGTATTTGTATAAACTATGTATTTGTATAATCTATAAATTAGGTGTGTAAGAAAAATGAGCGACATCCAACCACTAACATGCCCACCTCCCATACAACCCCAGAATTGAAAAATCTATAAAAAGGCTAATATTAAAGTTACAAGACAGAAACTCGGTAGTTAAGTATTCTATGTCAAAACTAAGTTGTGTTGGAAAAATGGGCGTCATTCACCTTCTAACACGCCCTCCTCCCATACAACCCCAAAATTGAAAAACCCATAAAGAGGCTAATATTAAAGGTACAAAACGGAAACTCGATATTCGTGTATTCCATGACAAAACTGAGGTGTGTAAGAAAAATGGGCGTGATACACAAACTAACACCTCCCACACAACCCCAAAATTGAAAACGTTATAAAATGACTTATATTTAAGCTGTAGGAAACCAATTTGATATGTATGTATTTTAGACACATAAAAATAATAAAATCTCTCAAAATCTCATAAAAAAAGCTCTCCAATTTAAGATTCTTTTACCTTTAAGAATCGGCCGTGTGGGGTATTTTAACTTCGGCCATGTCGAAGATGTACCTTACTAGTTTTAATATAAATCAGTATCGATTTTTGGCATGTGGAGGGTAAACGCATATACATCTGAATAAATCTCGATGAAAATTACACTAACAAGAACTTTAACCTTCCTGGATGGACATAGGCTATGTTAAATCACGTTTTAATTTATGCATTTATATAAGGCATTAAATTTTTTTCGACGTGTGGAGAGTTAACTCAAAAGCCAGTGGATAGTTTTCGATGAAATTTTCTCTAATAAGACAAACCTTTTCCAATGGACATAGCCTACGCTAAATTGAGTTATCATATTGTAATAAAAAGACATAAGTGGAAGTCCTTACAAAGAACGTGTTTTTATTAAAATTTATAATAAAACTAAACAAATAATTTTAAGTCATAAAAAATTGTTTAGTGATGTAAGCAATGAAAAATAAAAACCGTCAATGATTTAAGTTTGGAATAGTTCATAGGTAAATTTTAGGTAAGTATAGTTTGAAGAGGTTGTCTCTCATGAGACATCAGAGCAGAAGTGCTATGGTTTTTTTCTCCTCTTCGTCTATGCATCTTTTGCAGATGTCGTTATGGAGTATGTTTAATCTTCGAGAGAAGTTTCTGATCAAGCAGTGTACAACATTAATTTGATACCTTCTAAGGAAAATTAGTAAGTTTAAAATTATGTCCCGGAACCCAATATAGGAAAAAATGAAAATATTTTACATTTTAATTTGAAAATGAAATTAAAATGATTCCAGGGCTTTCAAAATGACCTCAGTTTGGAAGTCACTGCAATGGTCGGAAAGCCAGACGACAACGTTAATATTTAGTGGTTCAGAGGTAATTATAACGCCGTATACATGCACCTGTTTGAAGCCAAATTGGATATATGATTTCTTTTTTGTCCGAATATTATTAATTATTTTTATTTAATTCTCATTCCAACCATTTAAACCAATATACTTTTCCAATTCTAATGTTTTCAGTCAAAAAACAATTTCAATGTCTTCAAACAAATCACGAGGCAATTAATATGGTTGGGGAGAATTAGAGAAAAAACACCTTTGCTGATATATGTATGGTAACAAGAAATGTTATGAAGCCTTTTATGATGGTTTTCTATCTATATGCACTCTGTATGTATTAACATTTGTAATTGCTCGGATAAGAAACTATGCAAAGTTAAACATTTCTTCAATTATACCAAAAAAAATTTAAAAACTTGCAAAGTTATACAGCCCGAACAAGACCGGGTACATCAGTTAGTTAATAATAAGGGTGATCATTTTATAAGTTATACATTTGTCATACTTTTTAAAGGTTTTAGTTAATTTGTTAAAAAAAAAAGAATTTTTTCTCAAGAAGTTTCTCTTGCAAAAACAATTAAGTAGTTTTGCATGTTTTAGTATTTTGCATAATACTTTATTGTATACTAAGAATCAATTTGCATTTTTTTTTCGAAATCAATTTAACTAAATAGCATAACAGTAATGCTTTTTTCGTAGAAGAATAAAAGGTATGCGCAAGAAAACAAAAATTCGTTTTATATGTCAGACGAAATTTAGATCAATTTGCACTACTATGCAAAAGTAAACACTTTATTTCTTGTATTCTGATTCTAATTTAACCACAAGCAAAATTTTTAAGTCATTGACACTATTCGAAAAATCAAAAATATCGACTGGCTGCTACAAGAACTAAAGAAAACTGGTTGCCTTAACATGGTGGTTTCAATAGCGCTTAATAGGTATGTGAAGTAAATGGAAGTAAATACTTTAATAACGGATTTATTGAGTGACAGTGGAACAATTGACATACATATAATTAATAGCATACAAAATGACCATGTTATTAAAAAAAAATCATCATATCATTTGACAAGCGTACAAACGTGAGCATCAAAATTGGAAAATGCCTGTGAAAATTGTTGTATAATTGTAGCAGTGATTATAGAATATGGTAATCTTTTCATAAAAGATTGTGTTCAATTGAAAAATGTGTTATAATAAATAATATATAAAATCAAATGTTTGTCCTCCTGTCTGTCTGTCAGTCTGTCTGTTCCGTATAGGCTCGCGCACCGTTTATCCGATTGAGCTGAAATTTAGACACCGATTACCTTTCATAGAGAGAAAGAACATAGGGGGGTGCAAAAAAGTGGGCGCAAGTATGTGGGCGTGGCACTCTATAATAACTTTTAAACGCCTGGACCGATTTCAATGAAGTTTGGTATGGAGGTTCAACTGCTCCCAAAATAAAAGATAGGCTATAAAAAATTACAAAGACTTCCGCAAGAGGGCGCTTTAAGAAGTCCGTTTTTAAGAATCAATAAATCCTAACCTCCTGGACCGATTTCAATGAAATTTGGTATGAAGGTTCAACTGCACCCAAGATAAAGCATAGGTTAAAAGTGGGCGGAAGTATGTGGGCGTGGCACTCTATAATAACTTCTAAACGACTGAACCGATTTCAATGAAATTTGGTATGGAGGTTCAACTGCTCCCAAAATAAAACATAGGCCATAAAAAATTACAAAAACTTCCATAAGAGGGCGCTTTAAGTAGTGCGTTTCAAAGACATAATAACTCCTAAGCACCTGGAACGATTTCAATGAAATTTGGTATGGAGGTTCAACTGCACCCAATATAACGCTTAGGTAAAAATGTGGGCGTAGCACTCTATAATAACTCCTAAACACCTGGACCTATTTCAATTAAATTTGGAATGAAGGTTCAACTGCGCCCAAGATAACATAGGCTAAGCAAAATTCCAAAGATTTCAATAAGAGGGCGCTTTAAGTAGTGCGTTTTTAAGACTCAATAACTCCTAAACGCCTGAACCGATTCAATGAAATTTGGTATGAACGTTCAACTGCACCCAAGATAAAACATAAAATATAAAAATTGCCAAAGACTTCCGCAAGAGGGCGCTTTAAGTAGTGCATTGTTAAGACTCAATAACTCTTAAATGACTAGACCGATTTTACTAAAATTTGACACGTGAAATAACTTGACCCTGCAACAGAATTGAGGCTACTTAAATTTCAGAAAACTTCCGTGAATGGGCACTTTTTTCAATCAACTATGTTTGGCTCATTCACGTCAAAACGGATGAACCGATTTTGATAAAACTTGGTAGTCATTTGTATCTGTAACTTAAATAGATCCTATGCTTTTAAAGACAAAAATCAAACATGAGCCGTAGTCAAACGAAGTCAAGAACCAAAGACGAACGAAAAAAAAAAGTGAAACGAACACGAGCAGAAGCTATATCAAGATGAAAATATCAAGCGAACAGTATCGACCAAAACCCAAGTTGAACGAAGACAATCCAAAAATCGAATAGATGCTTATAGGATTTTTTAAAATGGGAATTTTTTGAGATAAAATTAAATATTAAATGCATGCTAAGAAAAACTTTATGCGCATTTTTCTCGAAATGACTTTTCAAACTGCACTCAGAAAAAAGTTTCTCGGAATATGATTAAAAAGGCATCATATTAAGAGAAAAATGGTTTATGCGATCCTAAAAATTCTCTTAAAATTATAAAAAAGTTTCTATGAAAAAGAGAAATAAATAAAAATATATCAGTTTTAGAGAAAAAGACTATTTTCATATTGAATTTTTTATCAAAAAATAGGAAAAATTTTTCAATTTCAGTAAATTTTTCTCTATAAATGAGAATTTTTTTGTGCGAGTAAAATAATTATCATTATAAGAGACATTGAAATATTTCCATTTTTTAGAAGTGAAGAAATACTTCTTCGAAAATGTGAAAATTTATTCTAATCCAAGAAAATTTTATTTGAAAAAGAGAAAATTGCTATTATCGAAAATATAGAAATTTTTCACCGGAGAAAGATATGTGTTTCTTTCTGAGTGTGGGTGACCATTTTCCTCAGAAACCAGACTTCAGATCGAGACGTTGAATATGTCATTTTTATTTAATCATATCTGGCTGGTACAGTTTTTCGGAAATTTGACCAAACACTTTCGACGGAAAGAAGGGGCAAAACCCCAAAAAACGATTATTCAAAAAATTTTAAAATTGAATTGATAATTTAAAAAATGTTAAAATTAGAGCAGTTTTGAAAATCGTCCTTTTTCTGTGCTCGAGGCACAACCCCGAGTAACACCGGGTTACATCCGCTAGCAATAAATATTTTTATTATTAACATTTTTGTAAGCTTTCTGTTTGAGTTACTTTTTAGTTGGGAGAAGTGTTGTATCTTTATTACAAATTAAAACAAATAAATCAATACAAGTATAGAGCAATGAATTGGAGTAGCCTGAGTTCGATGGTCCCCTCCGCCAGAAAGTTTTGAAGCTTTTTACGCCTCGTTCAATGACACCTTCCTTAGAATTTATATTGCTTTCTGGTTGCGTCTTTTGCAACAAGATAATTTAAAATTAAAAATATTTCTTGCCCGGCCATGGTTATAAAACCAACAACCCACCGATTGATAGTTCGACACACCTCTAATCAGTCCAATAATAAATTTTGTTTAGAAAAATATAAAATATTAAGCATAGTTTGAAGAGGAGTTAAGAAAAAGATTCTTGAAACAAACATTTACAAACATTTTATTTTTAAAATTAACTTTTGGTTTGTAAAATATTATCTTCTCTTTTCAATAAACCCTCTTCCATTTCTTCTGAAATTTTCAAAAAGTGCATGTTTGCGAAGAATGATCAATAATGTATGGAAAAATATTAAAATTTAGCAAAGTTCAAAAAGGAATGGCAAAATAGTGGTTACCGTGGCATGTAGGTTAAGTGTGTTGCTGAACATGCTCGGAGCCTGAGTTCGATCCCTAGTCGCGGCGAAAGATTTTTTCAATAAAAAATGTTTCTGATCGGCCACCATCTCTCTGCAGACAATGGCAAACCTCAGAGAGTAAATAATGCTATATAAAGCTTCTTGAGAACATGAACTTTAGCCGTTCGGAGTCGGCATAAGACATGTAGGTCCAGTTCTCGGTCAATTTTGTGCAAACATTTAATAATACACACAACACAATTGATCATTAGAAGCTCGGTCAAAGTCCTTTCAAGGGCTGAAATGGCCAATTTGGTTTTTTTTTTTATGGAAAAATTTTAAAAATTTAGCAAAGTTCGAAAAGGAATGGCAAAATATAAATTATTGGATTTTGACGAAACTTTTTTTTTCAATTTGTTTGAAGTGTTAACATTTGATGCCAATAGCACAAAAATTTATTGAAAATGAAAAATTTTTCCCATATTTTGATAAAAAATTCACTATTAGAAGTATTTTCTTCAATAAAAATAAATCTTTAGTCAAAAATAAAAAAGTTTTTTCTCTAAAAACGATATATTTTTATATATTTTTCTTTTACATAGAAGCTTTGTATCATTTTTAGGAAATTTTTTAGGATCACATTGAGGGAAAAGCATTCTCTGGAGCAAAGGTTATACATATATATTTCCCCTTTTTTATCATATTCCGAGAACATTTTTTCTGAGTGTGTATAAAATGAAGATCGGCCAATGTTTTGTATGTACCTTCCATACAAAATCTTGTACAATTATTACAGCTCTTCTGAACGAATTTTGTTAAAATCGGTTAAATTAATCTACCTCCCCTAGAAAATTATGTAAAAAATAAAAAAAAGGTTTAATGGAGGTAATCCTGGAGGGCACTCCTAGAGCCCTACACATCTACTTCTCTTTTTGTCTAATCTTCTGACCATGTTTCGTTATGCTTAGTCAATTTTTTGTATATATCTTCCAAAAAAATCATGTAAAAACTTATCCGAGTTTCAAGGGAGGTAACTCTGTAGTCAAATCGATTTCGAAAATTTTCAGTACGCAGCTATGGCTTTGTTTGCCTAGCCTCTTGATTTAAAATCGGTCAACTTAATGGACCTCCCATGCAAAATCATGTAAAAAATTACTGAAGGTCCAATGGAGGCAGCCCTAGAGTCTCACCGATTTCTATAATTTTTAGTATACATACATCTACTTCTCTTTTTGTCTAGTCTTCTGAGCGTGTTTCGTTAAGGTTGACCAAATTTTTGTATGTTCCTCATATGCAAAATAATGTAAAAACTTAATAGAGGTCCAACGGAGATACCCCTTGGGTCAAACCGATTTCTACCATTTTCAGTACAGATATTTTACTTTGTTGGCCTAGCCTTCGGACTGAGTTTTGTTAAGATCGGTTAATTTTTGTATGTACCTCCCATACAAAACATGGTAAAATATTAATGGAGGTCCATGAAGGGGTACCCTGACCGGTATAAATTACTTTTGAATTTTGGTTTTTTTTTTTAGCTTAACTAACCAAGCATACAAATCTCCATTATCATAGGAGCACTCCTTCTATTTTTGTTCAATTTTTGCAAGGTATGAGCGTACAGCGGATCGGTCGATAGATTTAATTCTATTCCTACAATTGGATTTAAGAAAGTAACTCCAAAGAGACAAATATCGGCCATATCGAGTGCAACACTGTCGATTGTTTAAATGGACATCAGTATAATTTTTTCATGGCATTGAGTCCTGAGAACGCGTCTGTTGGAATTTAGTTTCGAAAAGCCGTGACTTCTCGCCAAGGGGCACGTACAATTAAGTCGTCAGGTATGTAGGTCTATACACATCTGGACTGTGGATCGGCCTCTTTTACATAGATTGGTTAGACTTTAAGCTAATTTTTTTCGAAACTCCTTTTTTTTCAAAATCGGAATTGTATTTGAGAACTAATAAAATCCAAGAAATCGGTTTGTAGACGTTTTTATGTGCATTTTTATTTTTCTCTTTTTTCTTTTCTTGAAATAAAAAATTCTTAATTATTTTACAAATACAAATTTATAAAAGAAGAACGCAAATAGATATCTTATGGATATCTAAGGATTAGGAGAAACGATATATTAGAGTTGCCTAAATATACGATAGATTAAATGTAAGCCAGTTGTGAACACTTTTAAGCTATTTGAGATAAAATTTTCAAAAATGTTATTTTGTTATTAAAGAATTCTATCTTTCATATTATATGTAGCTTGGTTTAGGATCAGTCAGTCAAGACAAGCTGTTTTGTCTACACAGTTAACAAGAATTTTATATGCAAAAATATTATTTTTTCACTTTTGTATGTTTAATAATAGAAAGTAAATTCAATTAATTTGGTTGATGACAGAAAAATACAACTCAATTTAAACAACTTGAATAAATTAATCAACGACAACTTCTGCGACATCGAATTTAGCAAAACCAAAACTTGCTAGAAGCATCATTCTATATTGCCGTTGTTGTTGTTGTTGTTGTTGTTGTTGTTGTTGTTGTTGTTGTTGTTGTTGTTGTTGTAACTGCTTATGTGCCCAATCAACTTTTACAACTTTGCTGCAACAGGAACAAACCTAGTTTCTATCTGCAACAACATCGTTTTCACTAAATTATACAATTGCGGCGTTATCATTTTTATGTGAAAGTGCGGCGGCATCTTGACTCAAAAAAAAAAAAAAAAAAACAAAACTATAAAAAATCATTGCATATAGAAAGAATGCTAAGAAAATTGAAACTTGTTGATGCTGCTGCCAACAGTGGTGGTGGTGGCGGCACGAACAAGCAACATGCTATCATCAGCAACAACGACAAAATTATTAACAACAAAAAACAAACTAGTTAACAACTTAGAATTGCACACGCTAAGCAACTGCTGATAAAATGTGTCTCCTTCTAGCCAGGTGAAATTCCAAAGCTACTTTTAAGGCTGCTTTTCTACTTTTAAGCTTTTCTCAATGAAATCAAACAAATCTAGACGCATGCGCAGCATAAACAAGTTTTTTTTTATTCTGTGTCTTTCCGTTGGTGCTATTAAACATCTCGGATGCTGCTGATATCAAACCTGATGCAATAAAGCAACAAAAAAAAACATACTAATAAAAAAACAATAAAAATAAAAATCATACTTCAAGTAATGTTGTTGGTCATCGTGGTCGAAGCCACATGCCACTGTAGTGACTCATAATGACGAAGAAATCCTAAGAGACGTAAGAGCAAAAAAAAAAAAATAAATACGGTCACTCATGTGCCAGTTATTTGTACAGAGTTGTTGCGGTTAAGATTTACCTAAGTTGGGGCAGCTTTACAAGAGCACTGTAGAAGTGTTTTGGGCGAGTCGATGCTCAATAAATACATACATAGTTTCAAAGTACTACTATTTATAACCTATTTGGTTTTTCCTTTGCAAAACGCAACAGGAATATTTTTACTCAAACTAGTGTAAAACATTTTGTAGTTAGCATAAGAAATTGGTATATGAGATGTCAACATATTTAATTTTTAAACTTTTTATCTATTTTTCAAAATTAAATTTTGAGTTCGTTTCTCTTTTTATGAGTTAGGCTGAGATCTGCACTGAAGTTGATCAAATTTTTTAGACTTTTAGTCCTCCTTTGTTCATTATTTTAGCTCCGTTCTGAAAACAGCAGACATTTTTTTGTTTTCTAATATTTTAAGATAAATCTTGTAGCGACGAAGAGAGATCTCAAAATAGATGTCTTGTGATCTATTAGAATAGATAGATATCAAAAAATGAACCCGCAACCAGTCCAAAAAACATGGTTTCGAGATAAACGCGTTCAAAGTTTGTGAACAAAGAAAAAAAAGGTTAAAAATTAAAAATGCGCTCTCATTAATCCGGCTGTAACTTTTGAACCCGTAGGAATTTTTCCATGAAATTGAAACTCCATTTAAAAAAACGGCAAATGTCATCTCCCCCCTTAAACCTTAAACCGAATTTGACACAGTTATGCATACAAAAGTGGGCGTTCGTTATTAAAAAAAATACAAACTTTTGGTTTTGAACGAGCTATTTAATGTGGTAGTAGATACAGAATTGGAATAATTGGAATATTTTAATTTCGATGGTAATATAAATTTTCGCATTTTGGTATTTATATGCATGAAAGTAAAGACTATTTATTCTCATATTAAATTTGTATTCTCATTTTTCAAAGATTTAAGCGGTGATCATGATATGTTTATTTAACCTATAAAAATAGCGAAAATCAAAGTTTATCTCTTAGAGTAAAAACTTTGATTTTCGTACGTACCTAGTAGGGGAAGAGTGGCATGAAAGAGCCAGTTTTAAAAAAGTTACAAAATATATAAAAATAATTAATAAAATTATAAGTCTTGTATCAAAAGTATTTTCTCATTAATTTATGAACGTAATATCATGAAATATTTTCCAACCAAAGTTTTGAAAGAGCCATCTTCTTATTACAAGACTTAACTCGAAAAATAACGAATATTTTATTAAAAATATTAATTGTTATTATAAAAAGTATTGTTTTTACAAAAACAAATTAAATAAATAAAAAAATTCAAAACTAAAAACAAAAAATAGTTAAAAAACTTAAAAATATTTTTAGCAAAAAAATTAAATCGCTTTGAAGAAAATCTATAATAATAAGACCTATTCCAAAAACAAAATAAGAGGTTTAAAACACTTAAAAACATTTTTGACAAAAATAATTTAAACTTCCTTAACGCTTCTTCATACCATCGCAACCCAGCTCTTTCAAAACATATTGTCCAAAGAAACATAACCTCAAAAATTAGTATGAAATCAAGATTTTTGCGGCAAAATAAATATGTTATTGGTAGGCCTAATATATCCATAAAATTATAGTATAATAATATTACTGTTAGTTTTAAAGGTGAAGACGACACAAAACAAATAAAATGTTCTGAAAAACTTACTTAATGATGAAGAAATCCAAAATACGATACACCAACGTCGTTTATTATCAGTGAACTGTCAAATGTTCGAGGGTGCCATATGGCGAGTATTGCTTCTTAAAAATTATAATTTAAGAAGCCTTCGTATGAAAACTACCGCGTAAATCAAGATTTCAAAACTTGGCTCTTTCATGCCACTCTTCCCCTACAAAGGAGTTATTAATTTTTTACAAGATGTTATATGGGAGATGCATACAAAAGTAAGCCGATTTTAACGAAACTAAACGCCGGTAAAAAACTAAAGAAAACTTTCTAAACTTTCAACAAAAAAAAATACAGTACTTGATGTGTATTAAAAATTGTCGAAATACGTTAGACCCTACCTCTCTGCGTTGGACCTCTATTTAGTTTTCAAGTGATTTTGTATGTGAGGGTCATAAAAAAGTTGACCGATCTTAACAAAACTCGGCCAGAAGGCTTTACAAAAAAAAACTAAAATAGGTGTGTATTTAAAATGGTAGAAGCCGGTAAGACCGTATGGCTATTTCTCTGTACCATAATTGAAATTTTTGAAGAAGTCTAAATAACTTTTAAAAATTCTATGAAAATAAAAAAAAGTAATGATATAGTTAGATATATTGTAAAATTGTAGGCAATTTGAAAAAGTAGATCTTGATATACTTTTGCCGACTAGAAAAAATTTTAATATTTTTTTAATATCATAAAAATTGATCATTAATCAAAAAAACTCGCTTTTTTAAACCTTCATAACTATCTTGTTTATTTAAAGGCACACATAATATTTAAGAAATCAAAATCCAGGAATTTCTTTTTTTGAATACCTTTTTGAACTTTGCTAATTTTTTATATTTTTTTCAACAAAATTTACGATTTTTTTCAAAAACTTACTTTGTGAAATCTTCGTAAATTTCTTGTTTTTCATAAACAAGCGCAGATTACATTTTGGTAATAATAAGTATTAGCTATAAGAAACAAACAAACATATAAAAAAATTTTGTGAGAATCCAAGAATCCTATTTTTTTATCATAATTTAGAAAAATTCGCAAATTTCTTAGATTTCAGGTGTTTTTTTTTAAGGTATATAAATTTTAAACTATGTTTATGTTTTTTTCATATTTTCGTGCACATTTGATGCATTGTGTTTTGGTGTGGTACAACGGAAGTGGTATATCATGTTATGTTAATGGTGTCATAGGTTTTGTAGAATGGAAATAAGTACGATTTTATGAATATATGTATGATGAATATTGTATGACGGCTATGGTATGTTGGATAGATATGGTATGATTGTTTTAAAACGAATAAAATTGTTTGTTAGATATGGTTTTATTATTGTCTGGCCAGTATAAACACGTGTCACAAGCACATGTGGTCGATATAAGTACCATTTCATTTATTCAAAAAAATGTAACCCGTCTAATTTCGAAGAAAATTGCATACCCCATAATTATTAAACTTCTATAAAGTATTATTTAAAATCTATTCTTCTCCTTCTAGCACAGTACACTGCGTAGAAACTGGCGATGGTCAACATTTGGACAAAAAAGGCCACAATTTTTGAAAAGAACGAGTTTCTACAAAAAAGTTAAAACAACATACTAAAAAAGAAAAGTAAGTCATTAAAAAGCCTTTAAACTGCAAAAAAAAATAGCAAAAAGTTGCAAAGCAATAAAATTTAATTCCAACTTATTGTTAACAACTAGAAAAACAAGAAAAAGTTATAAAGAAATAAATAAATTTTAGAGCTCATGCAATGTTACGCGGTCTCATATTTCTGAAATATGTAAAAAAGTACACGAAGGTTGTTACCAAAGTAATAACAATGAATTTTTTTTAATAAAAGCTTTATAGGCTGCAGAAAGAAAAAACCGAATATACTAAAGAAATTTTGCGCCAGGTTTGCTCAAAGAATATGTTTACTTTGCAGCACTTGTTTACCAGCAAAAAGTTAAGATAAACTCAGTTGTGCGATCACGAGACATTTGTTTGACATACATATATGTAACAAATTTTGTAGGAAGAAATTTTTTTAAAAATAAAGGCATACAATTTGAAGAATTCACGACGGTAACAATCGCTCATATGAGAGCTTTCTTATTTTAAGGCAAAGCAGCTGAGTTTTTAAGTAATAACATTAAAACTTCGATATGTCGTCATGATATATTTTGCATGTGAGTACACTGTAAAAAAATTTGGTTTTTTAAAATTCTGTGTAAACTGTTTTAAAAATTTTGATATAACGGCCATTCCATGTAAAATCGGATGCTTTAAAATTGACGTTGAAGATTTCGATTTTTTTTTTTTTCAAACTTAACATTCACAAAGAAAACAGTAAAAATTTGAAAACAATCATATCAAAATTGCAGGAGTTAGCGGTGATCCTGACTTTAAAAACATGGTTTCGGCAGAAAAAGTTTCTAGCAGAATAACCAAGTCTTGCGGTAATGTTCAAAAAATTAACTTTTTGAACCATTTGCCCATGGGATTTTAATGGGCTGACCCTTGGGAAAGTTGGTAAGGTCAAAGTTGCGGGCAAGGAGACAAGTTGTCGACACAGCATATCCTATACAAATATTCTATATAAGAGATTTTAGTAAGGTCTCGCCAGGGCCGCAACCAGGATTCTTCTTTGGGAGGAAGTTTTGATAAAAAAAATATATAAGTACCTACTTAACAAAAAGTTATAAATATCATCATAAAATAATATGGTGTAAATAATACGGTGATAATATGGTCAAATATCGCCCTTTTCGATTTAAAAATAAAGCACAAGAACCGAATACTTAGTTTATATTGTACGGTATGTTCACAAAACCTCTTAAGAATAACGAAAGCAATATCTTTTTTGTAAAAATTAGACCTAATTTAACAAATTAACAATATTATAGAAAGTTCTGCGTCTAGAGATGAGAAGACTAAGAAAATATGGGGACGAATAAAATTTCTACGTTATTTGGGCATAGTGGGGCCCTAGAGAATTTTTTCCTTTTTTTTAATATTTGTATGCAACTTTGACAAGTTATGGTGGTTTGAAGTTTTAAAACTGTGATAAAGTCAGAGAAATGAAACAATATTTTAGAATATTGACCGTAAGAAGTTGAGAAGTTGACAAAAGTTAAAACCTGAAACATTTTCAACAACTTTTCGAATTAAATCTTGCCGAAAAAACTAATCAGATATAAATTTCAATCCGTAAAATAGGGGGTATAAACTGTAAAGTCTTCCTTTGGCGAAAAATTTATCAATAAAATATTTTTATGGAGAAACTATTACTATTTTATGGCCGAAAACTTAAAAAACTAAGGATGCAGTTCGATTCCCCATTCCCGAAATAAGTTGAAAACATGCTCTTCAGGCTCGTCTTCGCATTTTTTTTAAAAACTGTCACAGTGATTTTTTTTTATCACCAATTTCAGTCCAATATTAGAAAGTTTTGGACTAAAAAGGTTTGAAGTTGTTTCTCATTAAATAAATACGTTCCGAGATATCCTAAATATTTGTATTCTCATTATTTGAGTGGCAAAGATGAATATTTATTTTCCTGCTATAGGATTTGAGCTATTATTAAAGCTGAAATGTCTCAGAAACTATTTTATCGATGACATTCATACTTGAGACAGTTTTTTAAGAATTAAATTGGCGCATAATGATAGAAAGAAGTAATGTTCGTTACTTTTAATTATTGTTTTATAACCATAATTCAATAAGAACCTTCCTTATTAAAAACTTTCTTACCAATTCAAAGTTTCTATAGAACTTTTAGTATGTAGAATTTTTCTCTAGTTAAAACATTAAAATATTTCATATTTAAATACATTTTTTTATAAAAAATATAAAAATTTGTTTTCTTGTTTTGTTTGAGTTAAATTGATTTTTGTCTACTTCCCCCTTTTTGTCTACTTTCCCCAAAAATCCCCCTTGGGTACGAACCTGGCTCTTACTACATACCAATGAAGGATGAATTATATTTAACATCAATTAAATTTTCACATACTGGTACTATGGGTTTTAGATGAGTTAATCTGGGAGAGAAGGTCACTGGTCATACCTCAAATGAAAAAATAATTAATTTTATATGCGATAAGTGTAATTGAATTCAGGTTAAAATAAAAAAAATTAAAAGAAGTATTCATTTAGAACCCAAAGGAAAAGTCATTTGGGTATTGAATATTGGATTTTAAAAATTCTCGTCATTGAAAAATTATGTTTTTTCTTTAGAAAAAAGTACGATTTATATCACTCTCTTGATTATTTTAGAGTTTTAAAGCAATTTATACTTGAAGGGCAATCATGTAACGCCTTTAACCCTCATTATTTTTTTTCCACTACGTAAATTTCATCTTCTCCATTTCCAAATGGCTGCAATAGATAGCACTAAAGGCAATTGCAAATTTAAACTTATTTCTCCAAGCAGTTCCAATAGCTTCAAAATTTTTAGCAGTTGCTGGAAATCTGAACCGATTATCTGGTATACTTACAAATGATAGAAGAAAGGTCTTGAATTGTCCAAGATATTGTTTCCAGATGGATTCAATGTCTTCATGAATTCCATTTTGAAACCAGCATCACCAAAAAATCTTAAATATACACGCATTTCTTCAGAATTAGTTAGAGCACCACGGATTGTAAGAGCGATTCCGAGGGTATACTAAGAAAGTTCTCTACCAACTTTGCTCAAACGGTTCATTAATAGTTCATTAATTCTTCATAAAGTCTTGAGGGCTAATACATTTTTAACGGTACTTTAAATGCGAAAATATTCTGATTTTTCAGTTGTTTAAACTAGGCTGTGAGATAACTTGATTGCAGACTCAATATTTGCCGAGAAAGCTCTTAGAGATGTGAGTTTCATTTAAAGATTGTGCGTACCGTTTTGATAACTTTCTAACTAAGAGCTTTCATTTTAAGCCGTTACACAATTTTGCATTTTGAAACCATAATTTTTAAATTTAGCCAAAACATATTAATAAAGATAACATAAATGTTTAAAGGAACATGAAAATGGGTTTTGGTTAATTAAGAAAAACTTATTAAGAATATTTAAAAAAAAATGTATAAAAATTTATCACTTCAATAAAATCGATCGTATTTTTGCAAACTAAAACTTCATATCACGATAAGAAATTTTTGTGCAACACTTGAGCTAAATTTTTTTTTTTAGTGTAGTTTCGCTTTAGCATTGCTCTCACATAGCCTCTGCAAATCAAGAATAGGCTCTCCTGAATCATTTCGCAGCTCTTTACATCATCGTTGGTTTGTTGGGCAAGACTCGAAGCTTAAGCTGGGGCTCTGACTTGGCTTTCGCCATCCGTGCTACTGCTGCGTCATCAGTCAGTATCGGTTTCATTGTTCCAATGAGCCGAGACAAAGCTTTACTACAGCATAAATGGATACAATTTACTTAAGGCAGCAGCGTCTGCCTTAAATGAACTCAACGCTCGCAGTCTTGCGGCGAACGTGATCGGGAACGTTGTACAATTGTTTTTCGAAGAATAGAAGACGAAGAAAAAAAAAAGACATACCGCGATTTGTAGAACCGTATCGCTTAGTTTAAATCGAGTGTGTTTATCTTTTCTTTGCTTTGCTGTCGCAATAATTTCCGTTTGTTTAAAAATAATAATTGATTGTGAACAGCAACAACAATTAAAATTACAACTACAATAAAATCAAAAGAAAAAAAGAAATAGTATCAAGCGGCAGCATGCGATTGCGCGGCAACTTGTGGGCCGCCTTGCTGGTACCCATTCGGCGTGCCAAGCAAACAACAACAAACGCCAACTCGTTACAGCAAAACAATCTATAAGATGCTTGCTTGCTTGCCTTGCATCTGTAGCTGTATCTGTATCTATATCTGCATCTTTACTTTCATCTTGCAAAATCTGGTCTTGCTGCATATTGCAAATTTCAATATTACAGCGTCGTAGTTTTTATTATTATTTTTTTCCTTTTTTTCATTTCAAAGCTCTAAAAAACACGTTTGAGCGCGCGAATGCATAAAAGTGTTACAAAACTGTCACTTTTGTATACTGTTCATTGTAAAAAAAAGACAAAACATAACATAAGCAAAAATATAACAATAAATTGATGAAATTAACATAAGAAAAGTTGTGCCGGAAAAATACTTTAAAAAAATGAATGCGACGTTTTATTGTTGATTGCAAAAAATTATGCGTTTTATGGGTTTATGTGAACAACCCATTCAAGTGTGGTGATAAAAGTTATGCTTTTTCATTATTAATTAAATCAAAGCCTATTTAGTACAACAAAAAAGAAAAAAAAAATATTTTGACATATTTTGTATAACACACAAATGACAAGTTTTATGACATTTTAATTAAGTGTTGCTGTTATTCACTTTGCTTCATTCAGATATTTAAATATCGAGCATATATTTTTGGATTACAATCATTATGGATACGGATTTAAAACCATTCAAAATGTAAGTGTTCGTTTGTTGGAAGTATAGTTTGAATTGTAAAGCTGTCAGCAAGCATAAGTAGCTATATATGACAGAATAACTAGGTTAGGTATTTAAAATTTTTTTTTTTCAAGCATTAACTTCTGATTTCTAAAATATTATGTGCCCATTTCAATAATCAACAAAGTTATGGTGATTTGAAAAAGTCAGTCTTTGCAAAAAATTATCAATTATTAATATTTAAAGAATATTTAAAACTTTACAAAGTTCACAAAGGAATAACAAAAACATAGGTTCTTGGATTCTAAACAACCTTTTTTGTAATTTTAATTTTAGTACAAGTTGTTGATTCCAAAAATCAACATTTGCCATCTGCTTTCAGAAACAACAAATAAATGTATAAAAAAACACAATAAATAAAATTATAAAACTAGTAATAATATGTTAATAAAATGGCCCGAGTTTGTAATTTGTATAAGTAGGAATATTAAAGGGACAACACATGTACCTCCGGTAGAAAATCATGTAAAAAATTAATATATCCAAAGTAGGTACCCATAGAGTCTAACCCATTTTAAGTATACGTCTTTTAGTCTATTATTTGCCTAGCCTTCTGATGGAATTTTGTTAAGATACGCCGACTTTTGAATGCAACTCCCAAACGAAATCTTGTAAAAACTTAATAGAGGTTGAATGGAGGTACCCCTAGGATCTTACAGATTTCGATTACTTCAATTGATTATCTATCTGACTGAGTTTTATTAAGATCGGCCGACTTTTAAATGTAACTCCCATACAAAATGATGCAGAAACTTATCCATAGGGTCAAACAGATTTCGACCATTTTTAGTATACATTTAGTTTTTCATTTGTCTAGCCTTCTGAGTGAGTTTCGGTAAGTTCGGCCTGCTTTTTATGTACTTTTCGTAAAAAATCATGTAAAAAGTTATGAAAAGGTCCAAAGGTCCTTTAGGTTCTTAACAAGTTGTACCAATTTAACGACATATCTATTATACTATTTTTCTATCCTTCGATCGCCGGACTTTTGTATATACATCCCATACAAAGTGTCCAACCGATTTCGATTATTTTTAGCATACGCCTTTTATTTTATTTGTATAACTTTCTAATCGAGTTTTATTAAGATCGACCGACTTTTGAATGTACCTTCTGTACAATATCTTGTAATAAAGTAATATAGGTACAAGAAAGGTACTCCTTAGTTCTTTCCGATTTGTACTATTTTTATTACACAGCTATTTTTTGATTTTTATGTTATTCCGTCCGATTTTTGTTAAGTTCTTAACTCCCATACATTTAAAACTTAATAGTAGTCCAATGAAGTAATCCCTAGGGTTTCACTGATTTAGACCATTTTTAGTATACATCTATAATCTTGTTTGCTTAGCCTTTTGACCGAGTGTTGTTATGATACAAAATCATATAAAAATTTAATAGAGGTTCAAGGGAGGTAGCCTTAAGTACTGACCACCAACTACAACTTCTAAACTCGTATATATTGATGAATTTTTTAATATAAGTTGATTACAAATGAGGAATGAAGTAAAGGATAGGGATATTATCATAATCTTTAATTTTTTTTATTGGCTGCCTCCGATTTCAATTCGGTATTGAAGAAGTACTTGACCAGTACTTCTTAGACAATCTTAAGAAAATAAAGATCCATACTTTCGGTTCCACTCTGTTATATTGCATTCAATCTTGTTTGGAGAATCACGATTTCAGTGTCGATATCGATGCTTCCGATGCTAAGGCTTACATCGTCTTCTCGAAATTGTTTGGATCATCATAAAGGACTACCATGGTGGCTTCAAGAAGCTGACAAGCATCCAGCCAAAGATTTTGTACATATAAACTGCTTTTCAAATGTTGATCCTAATAAGGAGCTCCCTGCAGGGTTTCCATTCAACCTCTGCTTGACCTCCTCGATTATCATTTCCTGTTCAAGGAGGGAGATCTTTTCTTGCACTCGTGGTATCTACCACAATGATGAAAGATGTCATTGCAGATGGGTGGTAATTTATGTTAGGTCTACCAACGCCTGATTAGAGCTGTAAATGATGTTGAGCAGCATTTGCCATTCAGCCACGACGATCTTTTCGGTTTCTGTCCCACTAACTTGGGCACCACCATTCGTGCTTCTGGGCACAACAAGACCAAGTTGGAGGAAGTTGCTGGGGTAACACATTCAAGACGAAGGTGGTGTTTACGATATCTCTAACAAGCGTCGCATGGGGGTCTCACCGAATTCGATGCCGTCAAGGAGATGTTAATTATCAAATCTATATAACGGTTACTTGTCGTACACCGTGCAAATAAATCCATCTGCATATGTCTGATGATCATTCGGGTAGCGCAGTAACCGTAAGAAGCGTTCGTTTATGGTTAAGTTAGAGCGTGTCTACCAGCAACGCGTTATCTGTTTGCCGGCTTTTTGAAACCATTTGTTAAGGGAGAACCATGATATAAAAGCACTTGTGTTAGTGGACACGCATTCCTGGTGAAGATCATTTACAAGAGCTACAATAAAAACAACACCATCATCATTACCACCCATCATACCAACATCATCATCATCATATTCAAAAACAAGAAGCAGAAAAAAACACAATTTTTTTTTTCAAAATTCGTTTCCAAATTTTATCAAAATTCGTGGTATTGAAACTAAAGACTCATACCACAGAAATGAGGAACGAAAACATGAATTGTAAAACGCATGTATTTGAAGTTATTTTTGGTTTTCGAATTGAAGTGGAATCTAAAGTTAGTCCTGCTGCAAAAATATTTTTAAATTAAATGCTTTTTTATATTATTTTGACAATTTAACTAAAAAAACTTCGAGTTGAAAAAATTTTTTAAATATTTTGATTTAATTTAAACCTTGAAATCAGTCATGTTTTGATACAACTTTACAAAAAATAAGGTCAGTAATATTAAAAAAGATATTAATGTTGTGTTAGAACAGTTTGTAATAATAATTGGTTACTGCGTTTTGAAAGTACAAAATATTTAAACTGAGTATTTTTTCTGTGTCACACCCGTCCCAAAAAAGGCTATAGTTATCCTTAGAAGCAACATGGGCTTATGATAAGAATGAAACTTTCCAAAAGTAAGGATGTTGATTCTTCATTTCCGTTACAAGAAGTGGGTCACACCCGGAACGGTTTTCAAAATATTTTTCTAATAATGAAATTTTTGCAAGTATATGAATAAATTCTTTGACTAAAACAAGTTTTGTAAATTCATGTTTAGCGAAATCAATTGTATAGGTTTTAATTTGATCAAAAATGCATGAAAAAAATATTTTTTTTTTAAATATATTAAAAACTTGAAATTATTTGTACAGGTATGAATTTGATAAAAAATCCATGAAAAAAAATTTTTTCCAAAAAAATATTTTTATTTTAAAATTAATACATTAATTAAAAACAAATTTTTTTTGATTTAAGTGTCAAAAATATGTGAAAGTTATTATACCCATCATACCCATAAGTTCTTATATGTAATTCCCACATCATTCGCTCTTGTCACACTTGGGACTATCTAATGTCATACCCGTCCCATTTAAAAGTTTAAAAAATAATGGTTAACGCCATTTTTTCAAAATATTTTTCACTGGTATTCAACAGAAAATATATAAAATTTTAATATATATGCTAGTCAAAAATGGTCTCATTGTGGCAGATGGACTGAATTTCAATGTTAAACTCAGAATTTCTAGTTTTTAAACTTGTGCTCGTTACACCCGTCCCAGGTGTTTAAGCGAATGTAATTATTAAACTAGTATAAATAATTGCATTATGTTTTAGCATTTTGAAACCTTGGGGCATCTTCTAAAATACCCTTTAGTAAATTGCTAAAATTTTAACCGGTTAATACCATTTTCAGCACGATAAAGTAGTCAAAACGTCAAACTCGTCCGTATGGAATGAGCCTAAAGTATATATAAAATAAAAATTAAAAAATTTCAAACAAAAACTTTGTGAAAAATCCTTTTTGAAGTTTAATATTAAAAAAAATTTAACAAATTACTTTAAAATTTGGCACAGAGATAAACTATAACTCAGACCAGGTTTAACCATACATTTTATTTCAACGAAAATGATGCCGATTCTTCTTTTCAACAGTTACCGATACAAAGCCGATGCCGATTTTTTAATTTCAACCGATGTCAATATAAAACCAATGACGTCAATATAATTTTGAACTGATGACAATGTTTGAATTTGCTGCAGATACCAACCGATGCCGATTGATAGGTCGAGTACTAGAAATATAAGAGATATGGACATAATTCTTTCAAAAAACCTATATTTTTATTGCAAATAAAATGATAAAATTATGAAAATTCAAACAAAAAAATATTCTCAAATTTTGTAACGTAATTTCTCGATCGTTTTGTTATTTCTACGGTAGATAAAAAAAAATGAAGAGAGTGAGTCCTACAGTTATGCATTTCATATGAAAGATAATCAACACAGGAATGTTTGAGTTTTAAAATTTGTACAACAATAATAATTTTTAGCATTTTTTTTTAAAAAATAATAAATAATCTCAATATTTTTCGTAAAGATGTTTTCTTGTTGCAGAAACTTATTATTTTATTGCATAACATCACAGAAAAAAAAATGAACACATTCCTTCAATTGCAGTACTAAAAGTTTTTTTTTTAGTATAGGTACAAACATGTTTGTAGTGTCAATGATGTAAATTTTTACCATCGAAGTTGTTTAAACTCTTGTAAAAAAATATTTAAGGTTCACTTACGGCAATTCTTTATCAATTTAAATTAATACGGAGCATATTTATTGGAATGAATGTGTTCAAGAGTGTCCAAACCTGATTTCGGGTTATTTGAGGAACTAATTTTTATTAATTTTCGATTTTAGGGTTTTCTTGAAAACAACTATTTAATGTTATTAAAAAAACCGAATATATCGAGTGGTTTTTTGGCTTTTTCGAATATATATTCACTTTATTTTCGTTGAAATTTTGAACTTGAATTTTATTTTTTTTTATAATACGGAAAAAATAAAATTTTCAATGAATTGTCTATAACTGCATCAATTTTTTCCATTTAAGAAAATGTTGGGAAAAAAGAGATTTATTCTTGATTTTTGATTACAGTTTGATATTCCGTATTAAGGGGATAAGATTCTGTGAGAATGTACATTATAGGTTGCATTTTTTAAAAAAATATGTAAATAAATAAAAGGATAGTTAATTAAAGCAATAGAGAAAAAATGCATAAAACAATATCAGATCAAACACAATAGCTTTATTTCAGTCAAATATTTTATGATAAGTTTGAAGTGGTGAAACAAAAATTTTACTTCAAAGATTAATAATCGCGCTCACAATAAGCAAAGCATTCTTCCCCAATAATAAAATAAAAAAAAAAAAATTTACTAAAGAATTTCCTGGCAAACAAAGTCAGTATCAATATTGCAGAACAAAAAAAAAAATAGTCTATAAAATAATTAATTTTTTTAGCTAAATCTGCATATTCCAACGTTTACATAGAACGTTTCTTCAGATACAGTATCTTAAGCCAAAAAACATAGATAGAAACAACCAGAAGATAAGATAAATTTGAACGCTGTGAAACGCCTAATAAGCTTATTACGCTTTAACCACCATTTCATTGTGAATCACTTGCTGGACTTTTGAAGAACTTAACAATAAAAAAAAAAACACAAAATAACTGGGTTAACTTAGCACATTTGCAATTCCTCAATATTTTGTGAATTTTAATTGAATTTCTTGTTGTTGCTGTGTTTTTTTATAATGTTCATTCTTGTTGTGATCGACTGAATCACACCTTAAAAAAATAAATAAAAATGTATTCGCTTGTTTTGTGTTGACTTTAACTGCTTGCATTTGTGAAATAAATTAACAGCAACAAAACAAAAAAAAAATAATGGTGAAGAGAAATTTTATTTGCTTACCGCAATAATCTTCAAGTTATTATTCGTACTCGTGAGCTGGTAAACTTTATTTTTCTTTCTTTATTTTTCTGTTACCACCAAAGCAGCTAGATTTGTGTTGAAGCAAATCAGCGTTATAATTAAAAACTAAAGTAAATTAAAATAAAAAAACAAAAACAACACAGTGTTTGACTTTTTTTTATGAAACTGCATGGTTATTTAAGAAACAGCTGTGAAAATTAATTTGAAAAGTTGTTCAAAATAATGTGTACCCTTCTTTATTTCTTTGACACGTGAAGTACTTGAAAATAGAAAGTTGAATATAACTAATTTTCATAAAACACATTTGTTAAGGTGTACTTTGTTTATGGTGCATTTTGTCAATTAGTTGTTTTTTTTTAGTAATCGATGCTAGACTACAATAGAGCAAAAATATTATTTTATTAGCTCAAATTGCATGGAAATGTCTGTCGTGTTCTAGTGACATGATATTCTACTTATACGAGTATTTATGGCAAAATAACATCACAACAATTCATGAGAATTTTAAGAATTCATACAAATTTTGTTGTTTTTCATGCGAAATCAAAGCGTCTTAATGTCTGTGAAGAATTTATAATTTTTTTATCGAGTATTTATTTAATTTCGATTGACACACAAACAAAGTGTTGTAAGCGACTTTAAGACATATAAGTTCATATGCATAACAGTTATGTTACACTCAGGGAAAAAAATGCTGTTATATCAAACAAATCATGGGTTGAAATAACAGATTTCACTGTTAAATATTATCCAACAAATGAAACTCTTAATTCAATAGCCGATTGACAGACTGTTGGTCTATAGAACACGAAACCCACCATATAAAAACGTACTTATTGAAATTTCATCACTGTTGTGGAAATTCATGTTTAGCCCAGTTTGCTGACGTGTGAGTCTAGTACTCGACTGACCTATGTTCAAATACCGGCAAGACCAACTTAAATTTTTTTTTTTTATTTAAAATATATTTTGTTTTAAAAAAAAAATTAAATGTACAATTTTTTTAAGATTGCAAACAAACTTATTTTGAAGTTATTTTTACACTCAGAAAAATGTTTCTCGGAATATGATAAAAAAAATGATATTTAGAGAAAATTGGTCTTGACTTTGCTCCAGTGAATGCTTTTCTCTAAATGTGATCCTAAAAATTCTTTAAAAATGATAAAAAGCTTAAAAAAAATTTAACATATAATATTTTTAATTTAAAAAAAAATATATATATCTGCATACCTTGCCGGTATTTGAACCCAGGACAGTGAAGTTATAAACTCACACGTCAGCACACTCGGCTTAACATGAATTTCCAAAACAGTGATAAAATTTCAATAACTACGTTTTTATGTGTTTTATGAAAAAGAGAAATATGTTTATTAAAAATATATCGTTTTTAGAAAGAAGACCTTTTTATTCTTGAGAAAATATTTGTTTTAATTGAAGAAAATACTTCTCATAGTGAATTTTTTATCAAAATATTAGAAACTTTTTTCATTTTCAATAAATTTTTCTCTGTAAATGAGGAAGTTTTTGTGCGAGAAAAATACTTATCATTATTAGAGACATTGAAATATTTCCATTTCCCACAAGTAAAGAAATTTTTCTTCGAAAATGTCAAAATTTATTCTAATTGAAGAATATTTTATTTGAAAAAGAGAAAATTGCTATAATCGAAAATAGAGAAATTTTTTATCGGAGAAAGATATGTGTGTTTTTCTGAGTGTATATAAAGTTTAAATCCGACTTTATAAGATGATGATGATAATGGGTATAACTTGTAAATAGGTTGTCAATACATTAAAAAAACATAAAAAACTGACCCATTAATTTTAAAACTGATTTACAAATTAGGATTCCTAAAAAAATAAAAGTAAAGTAAAAAAGTATAAACTTTAACTTTCAATTTTTGATAAAAACAAGTAAGGAAACTATAAAGTCTTATTTTTTTTCAAAATTCATGTATTTCTTTTTAGTTTTTAACAGGTTTCACTAATGTGGGTTGTATGGGAGGTGAGCGTGTTCGAGTGTAGATGTCGCCTATTTCCTGTACACACCTTAATTTTGATATGAAGTACACACATTATTTTTGTAATAAAATCCTTCCATACCAGGTTTTATCCCTGTAGACCATATATAAACTATTTTATGATATTTTCAATATTGTGAGGTGTATGGGAGGTGGGCGTGTTTGTCAACGGGTGACGCCCATTTCCTGTGCAGGTCTTAGTTCTGTAAAAATATGCTCCCATACCAAGTTTTATCCTTGTAGGTCATATATAAACTATTTGATAATATTTTCAATATTGTGAGTTGTATGGGAGGTGGGTGTGTTCGTGGACAGATGACGCCCATTTTTTAACACAGCTTAGTTTTAATCAAAAATTCATATGTATTTGTAGAATTTTATTCTTGTAGCTTAAATAAAAGCCTCTTTATGAAGTACTCAATTTTGGGGTTATATGAGAGGTAGGCGTGTTTGTGGGCGGATAAATCCCATTTTTTTGTGAATGTCTTAGTTTTGGTACACTCAGAAAAAAGTTTCTCGGAATATGATAAGAAAGATAATGCCTTTTTTTAGAGAAAAATGGTATAGACTTTGCTCCAGAGAATGCTTTTCTCTAAATGTGACCCTAAAAATTCCCTAAAAATTATAAAAAGCTTCTATGAAAAAGAGAAATACATAAAAGTATATCGTTTTTATAGAAAAATACTTTTTATTTTTTAAAAAATATTTGTTTTTATTGAAAAAAATATTTCTCATAGTGAATTTTATCAAAATAAAGGAACAATTTTACATTTGCAATAAATTTTTCTCTATAAATTATAATTTTTTTTCTCTGATAAAAATCTCTCTATTTTCGATAATAGCAATTTTCTCTTTTTCAAATAAAATTTTCTTCAATAAGGTTAAATTTCACATTTTGAAAGAAATATTTCTTAACTTGTCTGAAATGGAAATATTTCAATGTCTGTAATAATGATAAGTATTTTTCTCGAACAAAAATATTCTCATTTATAGAGAAAAATTTATTGAAAATGAAAAATTGTTCGTATATTTTGACAAAAATAAAAAGGTATTTTTTATCTAAAAAAGATAAATATTTACATATTTATCATTTTTATGGAAGCTTTTTATCATTTTTAGATACCACATTTAGAGAAAAGCATTTTTTGGAGCAAACTCCATAACATTTTTCTCTAAATATGATGCCTTTTTTATCATGTTCCGAGAAAATTTTTTCTGAGTGTACATTGATTTAATTTTTTTTAGTTGTATGAGAGATAGTCGTGTCCGTAGGTGGATTCCAAGAACATTCAACAGTGCAGATCTTGGGTCTATGTGAACATGTGTACTAAGTTTCATGCAATTATCTCAACTTCTTCTTCTTATCTTGTGTTTAGGGACAACACACAGACATACGCACGAACGGACAGACGGACAGGGCTAAACCGGCTCTTGAGGTGATGCTGATCAAAAATATTTATATAATTTTCTATACTGGACTCGCTTATTTCTATATGTTACAAGCGTTTGCACAAAGTTAATATACCGTGAACTTACAGGCTTAGGGTATAATTGAATATCTACAGTACCCAATACAATTTTGACTTAAAATTTGAACTTCCATGATAGTATTACGGGCAGCATTCTCCCGCCTTTTATGACATGGGTGTGATTTTTTTATCAGATAAATTTTCTATGAATACTTTCAGGCTGAACATCTGATGGTGCAAGTTAAAAGTTTGCAAAGCACTGCAATAGCAAGAAATAATAACAGTTTGAGCGGCATTGGGTGCGAAGCATGACGCTCGCTTTAGTGCATTATGACATGATGCAATAACAGCATCCTTAGTACTTGTGAATGAGGCAATATCGAGGCTGCTTGATGTGTTTCAGGATTATAGAAAACTGAACACAGACATATGAACACAGACTGAAATCTACTAGATCGTCTAGGTTGCTTACAGGTGGAAGGACAAGGTGGTCCATTTGCTAGTTCAGTCTTTAGTGTATCTGAAGGCTTAAGGCTTTAGTGTATAAGCCTAGATCTGTTTGGGATACCAGAAAATATGTAATATCGGAAAAAAGTGATAAAAGTGTTCAAAATAATTTACATATGACCTAAAAAGGAGTGTTCTTATGAAACTATCCAGTTCCAAGATCAAATTTCACCAGATCAAAATTTGGCTTAGGGGGTCAATTCTCTCTCTGTAATAGTGTTTCGAAGTTTTTGTTTTCATTTTGTAAACATTTAAATATTGTTAAACATTTTTCTCTTATGTCTACTATACTATAGGCATTTTTTTTATGAGAAATATGTTATACAAAATGTAATAAAAATTTAACCATTTAATAAATAATTCATTCAAATTCGGTCATTTACTTTCAAATTATCAACTTTAAAAAAATTGCTTACATGCTGCCATAAAAATTATGTATGCAAATTTTTGATTTTTTGAGTTCATGAATGTTGAATAAGAATAAATAAATTATAAACGAAATTCGAAATTTTGACTTTCATTTGATTGAACCTGTTTAGCTTTGCATTATTGAAAGCCAAAGCATATAATATGTTTGCAATAATGTTATGCTAGTTAAGTTATGCTTGCAATTAAGCTATGACCGAACATTGCGAAGCTGGGCTCATCAAATTGAAGACCTTTTGCAATTTGAAAGTGTTTTTTTTTTACAAAATTTCTTTTTTAATCATGTTTTTTTTTAAGAGTTCTCATACTATTCAGTATTATGCTTATCACTCACTACCTGGTACATTTTTCTCAACTTCAAATGTGAAGAATACCATTAAAATGAATGTAATTTTTATTGGCTTTAATTATATCTCATTAGCATTCACTAAAAATGTCTCCACATACATGTTTTTAACAACAAAAGCTGACAAGAGTGGGTGGCTGCCAAGAGTGAAATGAGCGCTAACCAAAAACAACACGCTATCAAAAAAAAATATCTTAATTCAAAACGTCAAACAAAGTCATTAGTAGAAATATTTATGTTGTTCGACATGTTTGTTGCCTTTGAAAGAAATTTTGACAAAGTATTTGTCAACCATGTTAAACAAACTTAATGACATTTCATGTGTGATGCATTTTTAATATTGAGAAAGAAAGGTTCATAGTATTATTGCCGGAAATTACGATCAAGTTGATGAGAGTTCAAAGAAAAAATAAAGCAAAACATGCGGAAAACAACTTGACTTTTAATCAAGCGCATGATTAATGTGACTGTGTGAGTGGACTTGAACGTATAACTCGCTCATAGAAACATTTTTATAAAAGTTTAAAAAAAAAAATACTCGGGGAGTTTGCCTTATTTTAAGCTGCGCACACTAAGTTTCAAGCATAACAGATATGAATTATAAGTTAATGAATCATTTTGGTACATAAACACCAAAATATCTTAATCTAATGACTGTTGAAAAAAACAAGTCGACAGACGGTTGGACTTAAAACAAGTAAAGAAAGTCTAAAGTCGCTCTAGGCCGACTATGAAATACCCTAAACCCACTTTTCAAAAACAAAAAAATTTTTATTGTAAATGAGCGTCTCCGTGGGCGGATGAACTCTATATTAAAGGTGATGAAAAATTTACACATACCAAGTTTTATTCCTGTAGCTCACAGTTAATGCCTTTATTGTTCTTTCGCTATGGAAGGTGGTCGTGTTCATGGACGGATTACTTCCCATTTTTGCACACACCTTAGTTTTGGTATAAAATACATACATACCAAATTTAATTTCTCTATGACAAACATAACCTTATTTAATGAGTTTTAAACTTTTTGGCTTGTATGGGAGGTAGGCGTGTCCGTATGCGGATGACGTCCATTTTTCAAAACCATCTTTGTCTTGTCATAAAAAACATACGTGCCAAATTTTAGCTCTGTCGGTTAAACAGAGGCTAATTTATTGCGTTTTCAATTTTTGGGTTGTATGGGAGGTGGGCGTGTCCGTGAGCGGATGGCACCCATTTTTCAAAAACGTTTTTGTGTTGATACAAAACACATACATACCAAATTTTATTGTTTTAGGTTAATTATGAGCTGAGTTATGCAGTTTTCAATTTTTGCGTTGTATGGGAGGTAGGCGTGTCCGTGAGCGGATTCCAAAAATATTCAACAGTGCATATCCTTGGGTCCATGTGACTATGTGTACCAAGTTTCATTCAATTATCTCAACTCTTCTTCTTATCCTGTGTATACGGACAACACACAGACGGACGGACGGACGGACATGAATAGCTCAACTCACGAGGTGACGCTGATCAAGAATATATATACTTTTCTATACCGTACTCGCTTCGTTCTATGTGTTACAAACGTTTGCACAAAGTTAATATACCCTGACCTTTCAGGTTTAGGGTATAATTACGATTTTTGCAAAAACTATGTTTAAAATATACTTTTATAAACTTGTAATTTCATAAATATTGAAATTCAAATTGTTCTTGAAAATCTAGTGTCAGATTCCAAAAGAGCATACTCGTAAAATAGTTGCTTCGGGCCTTTTAGAAAAAAAAACTCCAACAATATTTCAAATTTTTTCATAGCTATATTAATTGCTATGATTTTTTGCTCTTCTGTCTCTAATGGGTTAAGAAAATTATTAACGTTGTGACAAAAAATGCCACTAACATATTGTTACATTATATCGAATATCATCTGTCAAAAAGTTTTGCTCCGAAATTTATTGAAGAGCATAAATAATGATTATTGAAAAATTATTTTTCATTCATTGAAGATAGTTTTGTATAAGTAGTTTGTTTAAATATTTAAATATTTTGTTAACGTTCAAGCATCGTTAACGCCAACGACATTTTTTAACGCCAACATCATTTTCGATTTCAACCAAGCAGATTAACATAATGAAGTAGAAGAGACGAAACTCTCTTCGTTTCCCAAAATGGAAATTGAAATCAAGTTTTCTCTAGCTTTTACATTAGTAAAAGCTGTTTTCAATTTCTGATAAATGGAGCTGTATCTTGAACTTAAAATAACTGCTCTTCAACAGCTGTACAAACGACATTTTTAAAGAATGCACCTATTTATAAAAAAAAAAATTATAGATGATATGCCACTGGTACACAAGCTCTAACTTCTAAAAATAATGTTCGATACAACAAGGGCAAAACGAGGAGCTTTTATTGTTTTATAGAATCTTCTGGGACTTATTTTTAACTTTTGGATAACCACTTTCAGCAAACTTTTGTTAATAACACTATGCGCCAAAATCAGAATAAATTTCTTTACTCAGTATTCCATTATATTTTTCTAACAGATTTGGGGTCTCTAAACACGAAAATCGAAAAATAATTTTTTTATGGTTACGTTATTTTTTTAAAATTTCAATTTTTTCTTGTTTTTTTTCAAATATAGTCGCATATACACTCAGAAAAAAGTTTTTCGAAATATGATAAAAAAGGCATCATATTTAGAAATTCTCTAAAAATGATAAAAAGCTTCAATGAAAAAGAGAAATATATAAAAATATATCGTTTTTAGAGAAAAATACTTTTTATTTTTGAGAAAAGATTTGTTTTTATTAAAAAAATACTTCCCATAGTGAATTTTTTATTAAAATATTTCATTTTTCATTTTCAATAAATTTTTGCTCTATAAATGAGAATGTTTTTGTGCGAGAAAAACACTTATCATTATTAGAGACATTGAAATATTTCCATTTCCTAGAATAAAAGAAATATTTCTACGAAAATGTGAAAATTTATTCTAATTAAGAAAATTTTATTTGATGAAAAGGGGAATTGCTATTATCGAAAATAGAGAAATTTTTTACTGGAGAGAGATATGTGTTTTTTTCTGAGTGTATTGAAATATATATTATATACTACTTATTCGATTTTTATAATCAATCAATTATAATCAATTTAGCCCGATTAAATTTCTAAATGTTTGTTCAATAAATTTTTACATTGAGATGAGCAAGTTTTGGGCTATTATTGGGGCTAAATATTTCGAAAAAATTATTTTACATAAAAAAATTCGGAAACTTCAAAAACGGCTAATTTCACCTTTTGAGCTTAAAAATAAATTTTTATTAGAGAAAATAAGCTATCGCCGAAAGAAATTCGTGCAAAAATAAGATCAGAATAATGACTATTTTGTGCCTCTGTTTAGACTCTTAACAAACACGATTTAAAACTCATATTTAAAACTCTTTTAATAATACTCTTATAAAGGACTCTTTTAAGACTCATTATTAAGACTCTTTTAGATTTCATACAAATTATTCTCTTAAGACTCTTTGAAGACTCATAATTAATACTCTTTTAAGACTCATATAAAGGACTGTTTATAGACTTATAAGTGCACACAGATCTGACTCCAAAATATAATTATGAGTACATATCCGAAATATATAGTATGTGCTATTTTTATGTTCTATGTCAGAATTATAAGTATTTTCGGAGTCTTTTTAACCGACTTCAAAAAGGAGGAGGTTCTCAAGTTGGTTGGTTTCTCTGTTTTTTTTTTTTTTTTTTTTTTTTTTTTTTTGTGAATGTATGTACATCGATTACTCCTAAAGTACTTGCCCGATTGCCGTAATTTTTTGTCAACATATAGAGATTATCAACGCGGAGGTGCCCGTTTATGAAAGGGGGCGGTATTCGGAAAAGGGGCGTGTCTGTATAAGAAAAACACTGTATCTCAGTAAATATTGACACTACGGTAATAAAATTCACGATAAAATTACAAGGGCAAGCACAAGTATTAAAAATGGCGATCACTTAAGTGGGCGTAATTCTAAAAAAGGGTGTGGCAATATTGTAAAAACTCTGTATCTCGACGAAAATTGACACTAGAGTACTGAAATTAAGTACAGAGGTAGGTACAATTATTGGAAATTACTATAACAAAAGTGGGCGTAATTCGACAAAGGGGTGTGGCAATATCAGAGAATTACTGTATCTCGAATAATATTGATACTAGGGTACAGAAATTTATTACAAAGGTAGGAAAAATCACTACAAATTTTTGTAAAAAAAAAATGGGCGTTAATCGAGAAGGGGAGTGGCAATATTAAAAAAAAACACTGTATCTCGATTACTATTGACACTACGATACTAAAATTAAGTACAAAGGTAGGTACAAATATAACAAATAACTGTCAGTAATGTGGGCGGTATTCGATAAAGGGGCGTGTCACTGTAAGAAAAACACTGTATTTCAGTAAATATTGACACTAGAGTACTAGAGTTAATAAAATTCACAGAAAAAATGCAAGGGTAGGTAAAAAATAACAGTCAATTAAGTGGGCGTTAGTCGACAAAGAGGTGTGGCAATATTAGAAAAACTCTGTATCTCGAATAATATTGACACTAGAGTACTAAAGTTAACTACAGGGGTAGGCACAGTTATAAAACAATTAATTTCAATACAGTGGACCTTGTTTGATAAAGGGGTGTGGCAATATATAAAATACACTGTATCGCGAATAATATTGACACTAGAATACTGATATTTAGTATAGAGGTAGGCACACTTATAACAAGTTTTTGTGAATAAAGTGGGCGTCATTCGACAAAGTGGTGTGGCAATATTAGAAAACACTAAATCGAATACTGACACTACTAACTGAAAAAGTACAGACGCAGGCACAATTATTACAAATTACTACCGAAGGATTGGGTGTTATTCGACTAAGGGGTGTGGCAGTGTGTAAAAAACTGTATCATATTGACTTAAGGGTGGTAAAATTCATTGTTAGAATGGGTAGAACTATTGAAAACACTATGACAAAGAGTGTGATATTCTCGACAAAGAGGCGTGTCAATATTATAAACACACTATATTTCATTCAATATTGACAATGGGGTAGTGATAAAAATACAAGAGTAGGTACTGATAAACACACTGACAAAGACCAGAATAAGAAACGACAGAAAAGCATTTTTCCATATTTGAGCATAAGTAATTGGTGTTTAATTAATTTATACACTTTTTTAATATATATCATTTTCTCTAAAAAGAAAGAAATAAAAACTTTTTAACAAAAAAAAAAACCTACTTCAAAATCACTAGAAAGTAAAAAATAATTTTAAATTACTTTTACTATTTATTTCTTGGTCAAATTTGTATTTTTATAATAAATATATTTATTTTTTTATGATAATAAGAGCTTCGAAGTCGGCGCTAATATAATCATATTTTTTATGCAGCTGCAACACACATATAGCATTTTAATTAAGATTTAAGAAAAATTAAGATTACAAATTAATACAGCGTCACCCAAGCAGTATATTTACAAATAAAAAAGTCTTAAATAGAGTAGGGATGGCGAAAAAATCATGATTTTACATCAATGATTAGCGCTGACTAGAAGCTTTTATTATCATAAAAAAATAAATATATTTATTATAAAAATACAAATTTGACCAAGAAATAAATAGTAAAAGTAATTTAAAATTATTTTTTACTTTCTAGTGATTTTGAAGTAGGTTTTTTTTTTTGTTAAAAAGTTTTTATAATAGTTATATTTTAAAAGTCTTTTAGGATTCTCATTTAACAAAAAGAATTAGACTCTTTTCTGACTCATAATATTGTATGTGTTAAACTCAATTGTTAAACCATTACTAATAAATTTTTTCACATCATAAGTTTTAAACTATTGACATGATTAAAATGAAAGTCCTAAATGTTGGTACTGCGTCGTGTAAAAAAATAATAACTGCTACAGAAAACTTTTATAAAAAGCATTGTTCATAACTATTTGCGCTCATAAAATGTTCATAAATAAGACTCTTTTCGGTCTCATAACTGTGAACGCTCATTATATCGTCAGAAGATACCCTTTTTTAGAGTCATCATGAATATGAGCGCTCATAACAATGTTTATGGCATATGCAATACAAATCTCAAAATCCGAACTGAATTGTTAAATCATTACTTTTAAATTTTCTCACATCATAATTTTCGAACTATTGACATGATTGAAATGAAAGTCCTAAATGTTGGTTCTGCGACGTATAAAGAAATAATAACTGCTACAGAAAACTTTTACAGAAAAATTTTTAAATTTCTCTATATTATGACCTTTTTCTGAGTCCTAATCCTGAAAGCTCAATAAACCATCATAAATATAATGAACACAAAAACATACAATAATAACCCCTTCACAATTTTAAAAGAATTTCTTTGTTTTTGTTGTGCCAACGAGTGAAACATGCTTCGTTTTTTAATACAGAGAT
Source organism: Tetanocera ferruginea (assembly GCA_958299015.1). Classification (NCBI taxonomy): domain Eukaryota; kingdom Metazoa; phylum Arthropoda; class Insecta; order Diptera; family Sciomyzidae; genus Tetanocera; species Tetanocera ferruginea. The sequence goes on from OY282644.1 coordinate 106,953,961, forward strand.
ATTTAATTACAGGTACGTCATAAGTAAGTCCCTTTATAAATATTGGCTATAGAATAATGATCGAAGGATAATATTGATGATAAAATTATGGTGGCCGTGGTCGTGCGTTTTAAGTGTGTGACATGCGAGCCAAAGAAATCCGGGTTCAATCCTCACCTCGTGCTAAAGTTTTTTCAATAGAAGTAAATTTTTCTGTTTAATCATTATCACACTGCAAACGTTTCATCAAATTGAAATTTAAGAAATTTTTAAAAAATTGTTTATATAATAAAAGAAGAATGCTTGAATATAAAAAAAATGCTTGAAGAATGAAGAAGAATGTGATTCATTTTTGCTATTTTCAAACCACAGTTGTAATGTATTGAGTCTGGTTTTTATTTAAACAAATTTTTATTGGTGTGGAATTAAATCTTGGTCTATCTATACGGGAAACTGTTTTTTTTTCAGAAGCATTCAACAAACAAGTAATAAAAATGAACTTTTACAAAGAAAGCTGCTGTAAGACTTCGTCATGAAAAATAATTGTCACTTTTTCTTACTATTCTTATAAAATGTGTCAACAAGTTGACTCTATTTTGAAAAAAAAATAAAAGCAAAAACAAATCAAAATTTAATATGTTTAAGAAAATAAAATTTCGAGTAACACCGGGTACATCAGCAAGTTAAGGTATAAAGAAATTACAAATCTTGGTTGAGGTTAACTAAAATAAATAATAATAATAATAATAAATTAATAATAAAATCAAGATAACTAAAGTGCACATATCTTTTATAAAGTACCATCTGTTCACTCCATTAGGTCAAGTCTAAGCTGTGAACTATTGGAAACAGTCATTGTGGTGGTTACAACGTAAAAACAAGTCTTACTTCTAACAATTACACTGTATGACAATTTTCAATTTTTTTTTTAAATAATAGTTCATCAATGGATTCTGGTACAAAAACATCTTGGTATGACCTTGATATAACCTTAATTTAGACCATAACCTTAATATGGCCCACCCTTTAATTTATTGTAATAAATGAAATCATACACATTAATCACATAAAATGTTATTGAGATGTTTTATATAACAACCAAAAATATAATAATCCAAATAATTTAGTTATGGTAGAGTTGATGAAATTTATACAGCTGTGACTTTCCAGTTTACTTGAATCTGTGAACAGTTTTTGTGCATTTTATTTTGGAAATTTTTTTTTTAAAAAGAAAACAAGCAAAGCAGCAGATTTATACATCTGATCAAATTGTGTGAAATTAAGAATCTTATAAAATTGCACCAATATTGACATTTAAAAAAAAAACATCGCTAAATAAAAAATCTATAATTTTCAATCGAAGTCCTGAACCAAGGGGTCTCTATACCAGTGATAAATTAATTTCGGAATATCTTGATGTTATTTGTGATGTGATGTTATTTATCAGAAAAACGAGACTAAACATATATTTTTAAAGCACCGAGAGCTCCAATTGTTCCAACTGCTCCAAGTTTGCGGAATAAAAGTTTCACATGTATTTAATTACGTGAAAAATTTTTTTGAAACAATAATAAATACATGTTTAATCTGGGAATTATCTTCGTCTTGATCGAAGATAAAATACCCCTACAGACTCTTTCAAAATACAAAGTTATTTAGGTTTTATTATTTTGATGACTTCACTTTTTATGGGGATAGGCGTAACATTCATCCAATTTTTCCAAAATCAAATTCAGAGTACGTTTAAAATATCAAAACTAATGTGTGCCATGCATTATTTTCAACAATATCAATCAAGGTAGATGTGAATTTTATTCAAATTTTCAATATTTTAAACTTAGTGTGGGCATTTTAAATCAAAGCTTATGAGTCAATGTTAAGTTGTTATATATAAAGTAACTTTAGAAATGCCGGCTTTCATTAGATTTAACCCATTTTTGAACTTGTTCATAATTTTTTAGAAAAATAGCGACTTGAATACCGAATTTCGTGTCAATAGATCAAAAGATTATAAATTTCGATTAAAATTACTTCTGTAATATCCACTTCTATATCGGAATCAGGGACCAAAAAACTTTTCATGGCATTTTCAAAATTTGATATTGAAAAATGGCCCGAGATGGGGTGGGGTTATGGAATTGTGGTCAAATCGACTCTTTATTGACCTTGGACTGTAATAAAACATTTTTCTTTTTTTCGTCAAATATGAGAGGGACCGAAAACTGGCTCTATTGACCCTCTTACTTTTGTCCCAAGTGACTTATGTTGAAACATTTTACATAAGCATTTTCTCGTAGAGAATTTCAGCCAAATACGACTACTTTTATGAGCAATTTTTAAAGCTTTTTTGAAAAGTGTCAGAAAACACCCATTAAAAAGAACACTTAATGGTTGAAATATTTCATATCAATATTCCATTAAATTTTGACAACTATTTTCTGACAATATATTTATAAAAATTTTCTTAAGTTTAATTTTAATAAATTACTAGATTAAGTATTCAATTGAAGCCCATATCAAATATTATTCAGCCTTACTCGTATATTTTAAAAACAAGTGTACATTGTTTTTTTGTTTTTTCTATTACAATCCGTTGATCAAAGTTTATAATTTTTTTATATGTTAGATTGTGTTAATATAGCCTTAATTGAATGCAAGCTATACGAACGTCATTCTCACTTTTTTCACTGGAATGTTGCAGTGTTCAACAAAATGTATTTTATTAACAATTAATTGATATCGCCAGATGAACGTGCTTGGTTTTGTAAATAAAGTTCAGAGACATAGCAAGTTCTTCTTTTTTTTTAAATTGTTGTTTTTTTTTTAATTGGCATCATCACAGTCGCTGCACGCATTTGTTGGCAGGCAGGCAGGCTGTCGTCATACCTTGTGCGGCATTAATTTATTTGTTTCCCCTCATTAGAGTAACTCTTATAGTAGTTGTCATTTAATCGCAACCATATCGCAACTACTAAATGTTTAAAGCCGTGCGTATGTTGCTGTTTATTACTCATAATCCCGCACTCAGTTTATTGTAAACGTCAGCCAACAAAAACGTTGGAAAAAATGGAATTAAGGGAAAAAAACGCTAGTATTCACAAAACTAACTTACGTACGCAATGTCAGCGCTTTTGATGATCCAGAAAGCTTAAATGGCAAATTATTATAAAACTTAGTTGGCACTTCGGTGAGTTTGATATGAGCCAAATTGCCACAGTAAGAATTTAATATCATTTTGGAATATTTTAGCAATTTCATATGGTGTACACTTTCTATTTTCTTTTTATACAAATACAATAATTCTTCTAATTCTAACTATTGTATCATCTATCTTATAAAAGTAGTTAAAAAAAAAAATAAGAATTATGTCAGACTTTTCTGAAGGTCTTTTTAACCTTCTAAAATTGTGTGCGTCAATTGTATGCAACAAATTTATTTGGCCTAAAGTCAGGCTCTCATAAAGGCTCCCATGAATTATGCATGAAATTCTGTTGGAAGCTAAAACAAATTTGTAATTTTAAGATTTACAAGAAACACACCCATGCAATTGAAGCCGAACAATTTATGACTTTGTACCGTGGATTAATTAACAACAACAAAAATGTTGGCAAAAAACAATAACAAAAACATAACTTTGCATGCCAGCAGCTTAGATCTAGATAAATAGCAACACAACAACAACAATAATTTGTCTATTGTTATAACTAAAGTTTTGCATAATGTTGTAATTTTTCCCGCCTTCATTTTTTTTTAAATGCTTTAATTTGAGGATTACCAAAAAACAAAACAAAAAATAACGCAAAAAATGGCAGCACAATGCATGCATGTTTAAAAAATGTATGCATGTATGCATGTGCGAGGGTCGATCAATAAGTTGCAATGTTTTCAAATTTTTTTTATGCGATTTTATCGACCAAATTAAAACATAAAGTTCTGGGAGCACGGTTCTGTTTCGGTATTAAAAAAATCAGTATAATCCAAAAATGTATGGAATTTTTTTATATATCTAAATAATAAATAATAATTAAAATTTAGATAAAATAATACTGGCTTTTAAGCTCAAATTGAATATTTTGCATATAATATACAACTTTTAACATTCAATTTTTTTATCGTTTAAAAAAAACTTTTTAAAGTTAAAATACGGTTATTTTTAAGAAGATAAAACTTTTAAAAACTGTGTTTTCGCTTCAGGTTATTCCATGAAACACACCTTTTAAAACAGAAATATATTTTTTTGTAGAAAAATCCGCAATTTAATCGATTGAAATTTGGTTTGAGGAAAGCTTATAAATTGATCGAATTTGAGTTTTTCTCAAAACTAAAAATTATTACCTAAAATTATCTTTTATGCATTTCTCAAAAGTCAATTGTGTGGTCGGTCGAATTTTAACGGTTTTCAAAAACAAAAATTTTTTGTGTTTTTGACGTTTTTTCATTGAAATGTGTTATAAAATCGATGTCATAAGTGTTCTGTGAGTGTCTTTATTTGATTTCTTAATTTTACGTAATATTATTTGTTCTCTTGAAACTCTTTTTAATTCGTTTTTATTATATTTAGTAATGTCTTATAATATGGAAATTTAAGATCCGATATTTTATAATAGTAACAATTTTTAGCTCAGTATTAATATTAGCGTAAATCCGTAATCGTTATTTTACAGCAACATTTAAAGTTATTATCAGATATATCAGATCAGAATATCGTTATTGAGCAAAAACGCTTCTTTAATAGTATAGCATGCATTAAACATTAATTTTTCTTACATTAAATTGCTCGAATTCGGGCAACAGGTTAACTAGTCAAATTAAATTTTTAAAATTTTAAAGTCCCTTTCAGTCGAACAATAAATATTTTCATAAATATGTTCTATTGTATTCATGTTAAATTTAAAAAATTTTGAATAAATAATTTAAAATAAAAAAATCCTTAAACTAATACACTATTTGTATAGTATAGACTGTGGCCAAAAACGTGTTCTATTAAAAATTGAATATTTTTATTAAAAAATAAACAAAAATTTTATTTACTTTTATTAAAGTAGAATTAATTAAAAAATTTCATTAAAAAAGATAATTATGCAATACATCTTTCTCCTTCGCAATCACATCTTTTTCGGATATGGATTACATATAGTACGAAAGACCTCTAGTGGCATTTCTTCTGCAGTGATATACCATAAGCACGGTCATTTTGATTTTTCAAAGATAATGTTTTATAAGAAAAACCAATTTTGAAAATTGCGTGCTCGCACAAAAAATTCTTTGATAGGATTGGACCCTGTTTTTCAAGTTTTGTTCGATAAGGATAAACACAGATTTCATTAAAAAATTAACGAATATCTGAAATGGTCTTGGAACCATGTATTCAATTTTCTAGTATCTTATTAGTGTGGTTTAAGGGTCCATTCAAGTTTTTTATCAAAAAAAGCCCTACATTAAAAGCTTTATTGTAAAGCGACTGTTTATTTTAGGTAATTTTTATTTTTGATTTATAATTATACAATATTTTAAGATCATGTTTTCAATATTTGTGAAAAAAATATGAATTAATATACCCAGAATCCGTAATTTAGTAAAGCACCTGAAATATGCGGTGGATACGATTTTTCGGAGCTTGTTCATCCAAAAACAAAAAATAATTTTTGGATTTCTATAACTCTTTTTGCGTTTTGAATCAAAAATTTTAGAAAAAATACCGATTTTTATGAAAATGGTAGTTAAAAAATGATTTTGGCTTAATTATTAATTTTATTTTAATTAATAATTATTAATTAATAATTATTAATTTATTTAAGGTTATAAAATAAAAATTATTTCTCTAAAACAAAAATCGAACGATTAAAAGTAGCAATGGTTTATAAGTAAATAAAATTTGGTTGCGGTATTTTTTTTTTCTCTGCCGCGAATGTTATGTCCCTCCTTAAGTAACCTCTGCCTGACCTGACATTTCATGTTTGTTGCTATAGTGAATTGTATTGGAGGTGGCCCCGTTCGTTATCAGAACATGCCTTTTTTTCATATTTATTTTTAGTACCATTTAATAGACAATTTATGGTTTTTACTATAGTAGTTTGTATGGTAGATGGGCGTTTTCGTGAGCGGATAACAAAAAGATTAAAAACTGCACATTATTGGGCTTATATAAATATCTGTACCAAGTTTTATATATTTTTTTTTTCAATTCCTTCTCCATCTAATGCCGTGGAACTATTAGAAGAATAGCTAAAATGGTACATTTGAAAAAACATAATTCTTTAAATTTTGCGCCAATCCAATAACTGAGGGCAAAATTGTGTTTGGGGGAATCCCCCGAATTATTTATTTAGAACTTTTATTTTTTATTTTGGAATTAAAACCGACAATTTCGAAGAGGTGCATTACGATTCTCATAGCTTTAAGATTGAAATGCATTGAGGTATTGTTTCTTTTCCAATTTATCAAGAAGCACGTATAAACATCAGTCTAAAATTTAATAAAATACCGTTTGACAGATGGCAGTATTTGATGGTTATCTTAACTTTCTCAGCAACTACACTTCAGACTTCAGACACAGATACTTATTGATCAACCCTCGTCTGTGTACGTTACGACGCAAGCTCATATTTGGTTTGAAAGTGTTACAACTCGTTTCAAACAAGCCGCATATCGAGTATCTTGTTCTGAAGCAATGAATCGCTTAAATCGGGTTTACGGGTCGCTAATGAAAATTCCACGCACACATGTACACACAGTAATGTTTAATTTGCGTCTCTCAACTTTGCGTTGTTGATGCATCATGTCGTTAAAGGTGTTATTGTTGTTGTTGTTGTTGGTAGCAAAACACCAAAAACGTGCAAAATAATAATGTTGCTACTGGTACTAAAATTCAAGCACAAATATTTTCAATCTTCGTGAAAACTTTGTTTGATGAAATTCTGACTTATTTGTGGAGTTTTTTTGCTGTTTGGTGGTTTTGTTGTTATTGCTTTTTATAGCTTTTTGTTTGTGCTAAAAACATGCATTCGAGTGACCTACTTTACAAAAAAGAAAAAACAATAAAAACAAAAACATATTTCTTTTTTTGCAAAAATCAAGATCGTCAACATGTCTGTCCGTTTGTTTGTTTAGTTTTTTTTTTTTTCCAATAAAGAAATGCGTCAATATACAAGTCAATATTGAATTATTTATCTAAACAAGGTATTTTCTTTTTATTTCTTTTATTTTTATTTTAAATAGTGCTGAACAAAAGTATACGTCTTGTTTAAAATGAAACACGTAAACGACAACGACGTCACGACAAACGGATTTAACACCTTTCCAATTAAATTTGTCTATACATATTTGAAAATTAAATTAACAATGCGTGAGAAAAAAAATTTTATCATGTTAGAAATGTATTCAAATATTTATGTTTGTATTGTGGAAAAGTCTTAAAACGTGCGAATATTCATCTCATGCAAGCTTTGTTTTTATAACAGTTTAGTTATTAATTTGTCTAAACTTAATTTTGAAGAAAAATTAATGTTTTGTTAATCAATTCAGAACTGAAATTCCACAATAAAGTTAAATATTATTAAAGACACGCATATAAAGTATACCAAAAGATATGATGCATATTTTTTGCCTTGCTTTCTTATCTTAAGTAAAGTAAAAAGTTGGTGCATACTTTTGTACGCAAGTGTTTGTGCTTATCTGCAATTTTAAGTTAATAAAAATAATAATAATAAAATACTTAAGATAAGAAAATAAATATTGTACAAGCTTTCTTGTTATTTTCGTTTTGGTTTTGCTCAGCAATGAATGCTCAGGATAGCAGAAAAACTTATCTTTAAATAATGGGCGCTACGCGAAAAAGTTGAGTAACTTGATTTTTTTCGTTTAGACATCACTATTCGAACTTTTTCAATTTTTTGCACTGTACTGATTAAATCACACTGAACTGGTTCATTGTAATTTGTAGTTGTAGTAAATAATATTTATTGCACAGGGTTATAAATTTTCTCCTTTCAAAAAAATAAAAGTAACGTTTCAAAAACACACAAAAAATCAGATTTCAATAAAATTTGTGTATCGTTATACAATGTCATTCAAATGTCTTCCAGATAATTTTTTCAGGACTCAATCCTTTTGAAGTAATTTTCGACTTTCGACTCGGGCACAACAAGCTAGTTCGACCATAGCTTGACGAATATTGGTGTTTAATCGCTCAAAAGTTTGAAGTTTGTTCATGTAAACACTATCTTTTGCGTAGATCCACAAAAAGCAATCCAAAAGCGTCAACTCACATAATCTTAAAGCCAATTGATCTCGCCAAATCTCGAAATAAGTCTTACTGGAAATGTTATATGCGACAAAGCCCTAATTGGTGCTGTATTGTGGGTTATGGTTCCATAAATTGGACTTAATATGGATGAAAATGCAAATTCATATGTAAAATACGCCATAACAAGCCTTAAAACAACTTCAATTGCTGAGCGCTAGGGATTAACAAGTTTGGACCATCAGCCACACTTTCTCCATAGAACATGTCAATTTAACAATTTTAAAGCGTCGTTCTGTAGTAAAGTTTTCTATTTTTTAAAAGGAAAACCTTAAACTACAGAAAAACAAGTGTGGATCATATAAACATTTGCTAGCAGTCAAATACCAGGGCTACACTTTCCGAAACCCATGATATTGATAGCCCCGTGGATTTGTAGTACAGTAGAATCTCGATTATCCGAACATCGATTATCCGAATATCGGACTATCCGGACTCATTCTTCACAGCTCTCATTACCGATTTATAACTAATTTGAAATTTTTCCAATCAAAATTTTAACTAACATAGGTATTATGTTATTAATTATCTTAATAACTCGTATTTTTTGTATATCGTATTGTTTAAATGACGTATGTATGTGAAAACCTTTCCACAATAAAAAGTTAATAAAATTTTATTATTATTTGATTGGACTTTGAAATCGATTATCCGGAATTTCGATTATATGAAATGTCCCTGGTTTTATTTGATTCGGAAAATCGGGATTCGACTGCATTTTGATTGACGAGCGTCGAATACTTTGTAGAGACAAAGGATGCAGAGATCAGTTTTTATCGCTTTGACTTTTTCTAATAGAAAAATTTATAAAATTTTAAACAAACTGTTGACATTTTTTACATTTCTTATTGAAATTAAATAATTTAAAATAATTTAGTTCAATTTTAATTCAAATATTTTCTTAATTAAAAAAAATAAATAAAAACAAATAGATCTCATTATTGCTCTATATAAAATTTATTATTTATTTAATTAACTGATATATTCTTTAAAAGTTTTAAAAACTCTATAATATTATATAAGCTTTAATTTATCCGTGCACAATTGACTCTTTAATATGTTGAAAATATCAACATTTTTCCAACAAAGCTTTTTGATAAAAAAAAATTAAAAAACAGCTGGTCACCTTCGTCGCTAAGCTTTAATCGCTCTCTTATTTCATTGTTTATAAATGAAATAAAGCAACTTTATCGACTCTCATCGTTTCGCTCCAAGTTTTATTGCAGTCTTATTTGTTATTGTTTTGGTTAAGCAATACAGAGTTGTTTTGCAATTTTTTTTATATTTTTTTTTTTAATTTTCGCTCTCAGCTTATACTTGCCTGATGCCCACATTTTTATATGACAAAATAATGGCAACTTCAAACATTGGCTTAAACCATGTTCGATGTTAGCTTGATCTTGAGTTTGGCCAAGTATTGTCACTGACAATGTGAGTGTGTGTGTATGTGTGTGTGTGTGTTTTTATGCAATATTTTTCAAGTGTATTTGTCAGCATGCCCGAATTTTTTATGAAACTTGTTTTAGTTTGTCAAGTTCTAAGTTTTGTTTTTATTTCTTTCGACAGGGTTGCCAAGCCTACAAGTTCAAATAAATGCTATGAAAATTTTAGTTGCCTTTAATTAAGGCAAGAAATTGAAAATACGCCAAATAAGATAAACCTTATTTTCAATCTCAATCTCTTTAATTTCATACCTACTTTCAATTTAAGTTTCAAGTTCAAGTTTAGTTGTGTTCAGTTTTTTTCAGTTGCAAAAAAAAAATACTTCATACGAGCAATACAAAACGTCTCTTCTTACATTACTGCAAATATTTGATTATTATTGACAAACAAACATACCGTCATGCTTTTTGTTTTCATTTTACATATCGATTGCTTGTCCGAACCTAAAAATTAATAAATTCCGCTAGATTCGGTGCATTCATTTAGGCCAAGGTTTTGATTTTAGTGCAGTATTTAATTCAAGCTTCTTACCATTCAAGGTTGGAAAAAATTTGTTAAAATGAAAACCTCAATTTATTACTGAGTTTATCATTTTAACATTATCGAAAGAAATAAGCATTTTTTATGGGACAAAATAAGGAAGGGAAAAATTAGATTCTTCCTGTTTTTTCCCAAATTAATGTCAATACGATATATTCACTGGCTGTCAATTTACCGTTAGATTTTAATGCTCGTTCAAGTGCTCCTGCACATACAGTAGAGTGTTTGTAGTCAAAAATGTTTTTGTTTAGGTGTTTAATTTAACATATCTCACGAACCCTTGTATCCACTAAATTTAGTATTTTTGAGAAGTTAATTTTTCCAACTGTAAAAAAAATATTATTCAGGATTTTAGATGTTGTCTTTCGAAGGGTTGGAACCCCTTTTCCCCCAAATATTTCCAAACTTATTTTTAAATTAAATTTCGTTTATTTACCTTTTCAATGGAATTTCAAAATTAAAATTAAAATCAAAGTTTAACTTGGTGAGGCAAGTTTAAATTTAAACACATAAATTCTAGGTTTAAAAAATTTAAACTTAGATTTTGTCAAAAACTCTCTGAGAACATTGGAAATATTCTCAATAATAAACAATAAATAAAAAATTAAAAATTATACTTCAAAAAATTCAAAGCAATAAACAAAAAAAAAACATATTTTAAGTTTTGAAAAAAAAAATATTCCAAATTTTATAAAAAATTTTTGAAATATTTTGATGTTCTACGTCAAAGTTGTAGAATTTTTTACTATAGTGCCGCTCAAATATGTTTTTTAATCTCAGTTTAAATTTTTTAAACAGAGTTTAAGTAAACTGCCGATAAAAATGAGATAAGCTACGAAAATAATTTTAACTGAGCTTAAAATTAAAACTCTGTTTACGAAATCTGAGGTTAAGGAATTTAAACTTCGGAGATCAGTTAACGGGCCTTAGATATGAATTTTCGAAAAAGTCTATATTTGCCTTTTTGACGATTTTGCGAACGCCGTTACTCCGCCAAAAGTCTTGCCAAATTCATTGCCTTCAAAATAAGTTTCGATGGTCGGCGATGATTATTCCGTAAGCCGATACGTTGAAAATGGAATTGCCAAAATGTATTAAAAAATTTCTTCTCAGTCTCATTTTCTTTCATAAATTTTCTTCGTATTATCGAAGTAATCTCTTCGTAAGCGAAGAGATTTTTTTTGGAATCTTAAATTTCTATGTTTCTATTAATTTCTTCGAAAAATCAGTTTATATCAAAGAATTTCTATTTTGCTTTATTCTAAAGATGATTATATTCTAGATAAAATAATAATCAGCTTTTTAAGATTTATTTGTATGGTAAGTTTGATGGTTTTTCATTTGCAATATTGGATTTGAAATTATTTTTATAAAAACAAACTTAAGTAAAACTTAAAATATTTGTTCTAAATAAGATCAACGCTATTTTACGGGATGGAAACTGTATTTGTTATTTCTTAGAAGATATTTAATTAGAGACATTTAAAATAACATGCATAATACTGGACACATGGCAACACCTATTGTGGCTTATATTACGACATATTGAACTCTTAACTTCTTTGATAAAAATATTAACCGGTAAAAAAAAGGACAATTATTTAGTCTCATCTAAAGCCTAGTAGGTACTATGTTCAGTTTCATGTGAAATTTCACTCAAAAAAAAAATTCACTATGCGCAGTTTTTTCTTCAATTAAAACAAATCTTTTCTCAAAAATATTTTGATAATTATATTATTATCAAATTTTTTAGTAGTTAGTTTTTTTCAAACATATTATTTTTTTTTTATATTAAAGCATGACTTTCTCAAATTTTTCAGTTTCTTTGCACAAAATATTTGTCAGAATTTTCACGCAACAAACAAATAAATTAATGTTGCGAGCGAAATTTCACGCAAACAAACAAAGTACTAGGCTTAAGCACAAAAATAGTCACCAATATTTCAAACTATTTCAAAAAACTTGTGAAAACATTTAAAAATTTAAATAATAAGACAATTTTTCAGAACAGAAAGTATATTAAAAAATCGTTTGACCATTTGAGTGTCAAAATGTGAAAAGTTAACAAAAAATTATTGAATTTATCAAATTCACAAACCGTTATTGACACTCTTCCTACATCAAATTCAAAGTGTTAAAATTTTAACAAAAAATCTGAAACAACATTTTTATGAATAATAAAGTTATTTTTACTCCAAGCTATTGAATATTTTAAAGCTATTTTAAGATTTTTTTATGAATCAGATTGTCAAAATCATAAATTTTCAGAAGAATAGAAAAATAAAACTTTTTGGTTTAAGCTACAGAAGAAAGGCAATTTTCATTTAAATAAACAAACTTTATTCTTCCAGTTAATTAAGAAAATAATGAAAAATATAGTCTAATATGTGTTTCGTGAATTGATTATAATAAAAAGTCGATATCGAAATATTTTGAGTTATGACTGTTTTGTATTTAGTGTGCGATATGCAAGTTACAACGGTTTTGATACATTTTTTAATCCTCTTTTTATTAGAATTGATACTTTTCAAAATACTAGAAATTATTGTAGTCAAGGCTGTACTTTGCTGTATTTTGCTTTGACATTTTTTTCTTGCTCAATCAAGCAACAGTTTAGCCCAGAGTTAGAACTCGCGACTCTAATGCGATGGTTGACGCAGTCCGTGGTTCGATCCCAGGATGTGGCAAAAAATTAAAATGTTACAAAATGCAATTTTTACAATAAATAATAAATAATAAAAAATTATAATACTATAAAAATAACAAAAAAAATAAAAAATGTTTTGACTGAGGATCGAACCAGAGTCACTCGATCAAATCAAATCGACAAAATGAGCCACGGAATAATATCTCTTGCGCGTGCTTATTGTGTACTTTAATATTAACGAAATTTAAAAACTAAACCGAGAGGAGTTTAGAATTCAAATTTTAAGCCCATGCGAGACTAAAACTTACTTTTAGTATTTTATTTAAAATCCAAAAATCCAAGCTTAGGTTTAGTATTTGATGTGGTTTAAATTTTAATATAATTTCGGTGTCGTTATATATACAGGATTGACTCAAATTTTGTCAAAAATTTTTAACCGTGTATGTGTGTCAAGTAGGCTGGGTGGATTTGTAAGGAGGTACAAAACGAATGATGCCTGAGCGATTTTGGGTTTGGGCATAAAAAGTTATAAAAGGTAAAAACAAAGAGGGCTGATTGTGCGCTTTACCCTATCACAATCTCAAACTTTTTTCAGAATTAATACGTGCACAGCTAGAGTAAAACGGTCTATATGTTTTTATACAAAAATTGACCGTCAAAAATTCCTTAATATAAAAATTCATTAAATTCAATGTAAACTTTTCCCAGGTGCGTATTTATTTTTGACCATCACGTCTGAACCACTGAAATAATCCACCTTATATTCACATCATTTGTTTGTGTGGTGTTCCGAAATTTTTTGTTTTTGTCAATCCCCTCTAGGTGGCGCTGTAAATTTCAGCAAAATAGGTTCATAAAAAAATGTCTAAAGAAAAAATTCACTAAATTGAGGGTGTGATATGGTAAAGTGCTCTGCCAGTGCCCCCCTTTTTTTCTGAAAAACTTTTTATGCTCGAACAGAAAATCGCCCAGGCAACATCGGTTTATAAATTGACCCATCCTAATGTCTTGTATATGACCGTAAGCCATTGAAAATATTGTACGGATCATACATTGCCCATCCTTCAACCATGCAACGCCATATACTAGACAAAGAGAATATCCCTTTTAAAGAATAATATATCGTTGTTGTTTTAATTGCACAGACCGTTTCAATTTTGAACAGATATTGTTCAGATATGGTCCAATTTTTAATACCATTCACTAACTTCTCTGCCTAATCAAGTAAAAATTATAAAGTCGTAAAAATGGACGAATTGTTAATTGCTATGGTTAGAAATGAGGAAAGAATTAAAGAAAGGATTATAGCGTAGAACCCGGTACCTCTGAATTGGCAGTTAAGCACGCTTACCACTGGACTACACAGGTCGAATAACATGTTATTTGTAATGCGGGCTTTACTTAAATAAAAATATTCATGTTAAACACGAGTAAAATTAAAACAACATGAACATGTCATAAGATACTGAAAATAACTAATAGATCGTTTTTTATTCGTTTATTATCGTTTTTTACTCTCGGTGAGTTGTACGTGTGATGGAATTCTTTACTACAAGAATGCAAGGCTTCAAGAAGACGAAGTCAAATAAAAATACTCCCCCCAACAAACAGAGCAGAAGTAAACAAATGAACGGATTAATGTAAGAACAACTACAACAACAACAAGACGAAGCACAACAAACATGCTAATAAACAGATCATTCACTTGATCACTTACCAAGCCTACAAAGCGTTGGACCACAAGAGCCTAGCAATTGAGTCTGAGCTAAGCGGAGCAGAGCAGGGCTGGGCAGGGCAAGGCGCAGAGTTACACTTCACGCTCAATATGAAAATAAAATCATACAAATTCTGTAAGTAAAAACGAAGAAAAATTGAACTCGCATGCAAGTTGAAGAAGCAAAATTACTGAGTGGAGGATATGCTGTTCTTTCTCATAGATACATTTTTTTTTTTTTGTAGGTCGTCATACTTTGAACAACAGCAGCGTAGAATTCTGCTTAAACAGAAATTGCTTTACAAAAGCACTGAAGAATAGTTAGTTGTAGGCATAAGAAATGGGAAAAAAGAGCAGAAAAAGAAATATGAAGAAAGAATTTTAACCAATGCATAATGCAAAATAGCAAAACTTAGTAGCTAGCTTAGGCCAATGAAGACGAGCCCGCAAACAACTCGTAGTTGCAAGATACAAAAATACAAGAACCTTAAAGCTGTTAATTGTATTTTCTCGTTGTTGCTGTTGTTGTTGTTGTTGCAGTGTTACACAGCATTAAGGTATGTGTTTTAAGTATGTGTCTGTGTTGCTGCCTGATTTAAGCCGCCTCGCGCTGTCTGAGCTGCGCATCTTCGAAGCACGTCTTTAACTACAATCGTGCTAGCAAAAAATTGTTCAACATCGTTCGAGCCGCAGTCGACAAACGCTGACTTTGCGCGCTCAGCGCATGAATTGGACTTTTCAGTTTTCTTTAAGGCGTTCGTCGTGCTAGTCGCCGAGGTGGTGAGAGTTCGTAGCGTTTAATAAAATTCTCCGCTTTCTGTCTACTTTGGCCCAAAGCACTATTAAAATATTTTCAACTCTTAAAAAAAGGCTATTAAAAATGCTGAGCTGTTAAATAATAGCGTACAAATAATATTTTAAAGCTTTTAAAAATTAAAAAATTATTATTATTTAATATTTATTTAAGCAATAAAAAAAAAAATTAAATTTAATAAATAAACCAAATGCATTAATTAAGCGTGTAACTTAAAGTGTATCTTTTAGCATGAAATTGGCTTAAAGTGAAATTTTTGGCTGGCTTAACAGCAGCAATTTTGTGTGCTTTTGCACTTTGTGCTTTTAAACAAAACTTGTGCAACTCTAACAACAAAAACAAAAACAACAATAATAACAACAACTACGGAAATAATAGCATAACAACCAACAGCAGCAGCGACCTGATCAAGCAGCGCTTCAACCTCAGCCCAACTTTAACTTCAGGCATCTTTGGAATTCCAGTTATGCGCTGTCATGCATTCTTGTGGATTATTCTTGGGGCTCTATAGTTAAATGGTAAAAACAACAACAAAAAAGAAATTAAAACATAAAGTCCATAAAAAAAGAGGGGAAATAATGAAATATTTCATAATCTGTAGCGGTTATATGTTAAAGCGAGCAGGTAGTTTTCCAATTTTTTTTTTGTTCACTTTTAAATTGTTTCAAGTTTGTTACAACTCTGCTCCACTCCCTGCCAACAGAGCATCACGGTCAGTAACGCTGCCTATAGTTTTTCCTTCGAATACACTTAATTATCTGCTTATTAGCGCAAAAACAAAGAGAAACGCTTTGCTAATTTAAGCTTTTGTTTAATTTGTTAGCTCTTGTCTCAGCTGTCCCAGTTGAAATTAAATAGGTAACAGACAGCTCATATTTTGTGGCAGCGCAGTCCATATCATGTTAATGACCTTAAAATTTATGCGCTCTACACAAGAATTTGGGTTAACGGTGGGCTTTTGTCATCTTATTGATATGTTAATATCAGCGTCTAAATGTTATAAAAAAAATTATGGTTAATTGATTTCAAAATATCGGTTGAAGCAGTAAAAATATAAAAAAATCAAGTAAATTACAAAATACAATGGAAGTTTTTATGCTAACCAACAAATTTACGATATTTGGATGAACAGAAATTTTTAAATTTTTTTAACGTTTTGTGATATAAATCCACCGTCTTTAGATGTCTTTATTTGTCTTTAGATGCAAAAAGTTCTTGGAATAAAATTATTATAAACTATTTTTGACCTAAAAAAAATCACTTTTGAATTGATGAACTAAATTTTATCTATTTATTATTAAATAAATAGAACTATATGAAATATATGAAATAATTTTAGATATTTCTGCAAAATTTGTCTGCTAAGTTTTGAAACGTAGTATAATTTTTCAAATTTTCAAATTTGTTTTTTTTTTTTGTAAAAAATTAAAACAAAAAGATTCCGTTTAAGTTGTAACCTCTTCTACTTTGTCACTTTGTCCCTTTGGTCCGATTATCTTGGCCATTTTGCACGTATTTTTTATTTGTCTTCCGAAAATTGACAAATAAATTAATAACACTCAATTATGGACTTCTTATCGAATTCAAAACAAAGAAAATTTTAAAAGTATGCATTATAAAATGAGCAAGCAAAAGGAAACAAGGCAAATGTCAAATTTTTTTAAGATTATTTCGTTAAGTTTGAAGGCGAAGCAAATGCACTTTCCATTGGTGCCCGATTTCGTCTCTGCCCGATGTAGAGTTTGCGAGTAGTTACAGTCAGTTTAACTACTTATTTCAAAATAAAATTCAGACCCCAATTTTTAAAAAAATCGTATGGTGACTATATCTCACGCTGAGCACATGTCCTTTCCATTAGTGCCACTTTCGTCTCTGTCCGATGTTTAGTTTTCGAGCTATACTTTCGCCTCTGTCCAATGTAAAGTCTGCGAGCTACACTCGCTAGTGCTAGTGGGATGTGGGATCCAAATTAATTTGCATTAAAAACACAAATTAAAATTTTATGCCATCTAGTGGGTAAAAGCATAAAACGAAATATGATCCAACTAGTTTTTTTTCATTAGAGTTAAATCTAACCGGATCACAGACCCATTTCGTTAAGAAATTCGTTAAGTTTGAGTTCATTGACTGAGTTGAAAAGAGATTGTGATTGACATCTTGTATTAAAATAGAGAATTCATTTCTAAGTAGTACTTACAAGAACCCAATAAAGAAGTAGTACAAAGAACCCAATGAAGAAGCCTGTGAATCAGTTCGTATAAAACAAAAACTATACAAGCACAAACAACAAAACAAAAACAAAGAAACCAGCAGGCACAGCATAAGCAAATGATGATTGATTTCATTTTATAAACACATGCATTTTTCTTCTTATAGTTTACTATTTTGTGAATTTAATATAAAAGTGACAAAATCCCAAATAAAATACTCATTCAGCGCAGGGTATATCTGATATTTTAGTATCTATATTATCTTTGAACGATGCGTATTAAAGGCTGTAGGTATACCCTTAAGTATTCGTCAAAAAAGTTTCATGGCCTTGAAAAAATCTGTTAAAACGACATCATACAAACCGCGCTGTAAGACGTAATCCTGCGTCAAAAAATTATACTTTAAAGTTAAAAGATTTTATTCTCCTTATCAACATGGGTTTGTTTCAGGACGCTCAACGGTAGCTAAGCTTGCAGTCTTCACTGAGGACTACATTTCTGACATGTCTACATGTTATCTTCATTTCGAAGCTATCTAGTATGGGAATTCATTCCATTTTTTTTAATTGTTTTAAACGGTACCTTACCTAGCAGTCGTCACTGAGGACTACATTTCTGACATTTCTGACATGTCTACATTTTATCTTCATTTCGAAGCTATCTAGTATGGGATTTCATTATATTTTTTTGAATTGAATAAAGTCTTATCTAACTGATAGAATATGCTATGTAGTTATTGACAATGCAAGATCTGCTCCATTATTCTTGGTACTTTGTTTTTTAATTTTATTCATAAATGATAGTGGTAGCTGTTTTTCAAATGCTACTGAACTGATTTATGCTGATGATCTCAAACCCAATACTACCATAAAGAATATATCGGATGCACATGACTTACAACAGTTGTTGAATGTCTATGCGTGGTGTGGCTAAAACCCAAAAACTTTTGCTAAAACCCAAAATGTCACCAATACCTCATATTTTGTTGGTGAGTCCTTATAAGAATCTGTCAATGAAATGTCTTATTTAACCCTTGTCGTAGTTATGTTGATACCTCATATTTTGTTGGTGGTTCCTTATAAGAATATGTTAATGAATTGTCTGATTTAATTGTGATTTTTGACATTAAGTTTTCCTTTATAAGTCACATCAACTCTTTTATACCTAAAGCTTATGATATGTATGTATAACCTTTGTTGATCCTTTACTCATAAATCTCGCGAGCTTTTATCCAAGCTTCAATATTCAATATTGTCCAAACAGTGCATTTGGAGTACTTATTATAGCCCATATAAATCGTCTTGAACGAATTTAAAATCATTTACACGTTATGCACTTGAGTCCTTAAATTTTACTGAGCCAACCCTAAAACCCTTAGAACTAATAATGCGATTAATGGTCCTTTGCAAATATCACTTATAGAATTAACATGCTCTCATATACAGTAATACTGTATATTTAACTCTAATAAAACCAGCTGTACAAGTTCTTCAAGATAATTTCTTTCAAATATACTATTTTTTTAAAGGTAACTATTATACTATTATTATAATTGTTATTTATAATATTTTTTATTTAACTTTAAGTTGTTTTGCCAAATATTTTGAAGTTAGTAAGGAATCACTGATCCATTTGTTTGTAGTATTTTTTAAATTTACTTTCGGGTCGTTTTTAAGTACTCTATTTTCATTATGGATATGAAAGAACTTCGCATACTCTTATGAGAAATTCAAAGGTCAATAAGTCCGGTAAACCGAAAATTTTGAAGAGAGGCCGTTCGGGACATTCCAAAATTAGTTAACTAAACAAAGATTATTTAAGGTTATTTATAGTTAGCGCTTGTCATATGCAGAAAGAATTTGCTATGGATTTTTCTTTCTCTTCGTCTCTGTAGTTTCTGTAGAAGTCGTTATGAAGGATGCTTTATTTTCGAACATGGTGCTCTATTAATCGTTGAACGTTTTGTCTTTGAAGATATGTTCTTCAAAACTGTTTTATATATTCTTAGACCCATTTAATAGTTAAACCACGCATTAGTGATTTAGGTGGCTATTGCTTTATCGTAGTATTTAATGGCTTTTTTCAGAGTTTCTCAAGCTTACTTCTCCACCAGGCTGGCTTTTGCTTTACTTTTGATGTTTCAAGCAGGCATTCGTTAGAAGAGCTGTGCTCATTGACACTGTTAGTAAATCAACAAAATTGCCTAAGGATTCTGTATTAGTGGATCTGTCTCGATCTGTATTAGAAACAATATTTGTCATAAAAACCTTAAGTGTCTTCAAAGTGCTTCGTATACAATGAAATTATTAAATTACTAGTTCTTTCCCGTCGAAATGACGGACCCGGTTTTAATAAAGAAAAAACATGAAATATTTATTTTCTTAAAGGTGAATTAGAAATAATCAGTGATGGTCACATATTCGATTTTAAATTGTGCACATTGTAATTTTTAGTTCCAAAAATTTATAATTACTTAGAGTTATAACGGAAGCTATAGTAGGTACGACGCAATAAGTTTACAAATTTTTTGAAAACTGAAAATTTCAAAATGAAAAAAATATATTCCCGTCAAAAATTACGGGCCCGTTTCCATTTATTCGATTTTAAATTATTCAAATAATAATTTTTAGTTCCAAATACTTAAAAAATACCTCAATCATAGTAGGTAGGTGCGACGAAAGTTGTTTAAAAATTTTTTTGTAAAACTGAAACTTCCAAAATGAAAACAAATATATTAAGTTTTTGAAGTTTCAATAATTCACAAAACAAAAAATGCCTAAAAATATGCTCTGAAATTTTTAAAAAAAAATCAAGCCCGACAAAAATGACGGACGCGGTTTTCCGGAAGAAAAAACATGAAATTTTGACTTTCTTTAAGCTGAATTAGAAATCAGCGATGGTCACATATTCGAATTTAAATTGTTCAAATACCAATTTTTAGTTGTAAATATTTACCTTAATAAAATATCTTAAAGTAAAAACGGAAACCATAGTAGGTGCGACGAAATATGTTTGAAAAATTTTTATAAATTTCAAAATGAAAAATGTATAAAAAGTTTTTGAAATTTCAATAATTCACAAAACGAAAAATGCCTAAAAATATGCTACGAAATTTTTCAAAAAATCAAGCGTTCCGCACTCACATTTTATGGAATTATGTTATAGTAATAATAATAATTATAATTATAATTATAATTATCTATACTATTATATAAAAGGAGACTCACGGATTTGCGGCGACGTGTTCTCAATAACCGCTGAACCGATTTTTATAATTTTTTCACTATTCAATTGCTATGATAAGCGAAATTAAAATAGGGTACTACGTTTTTTACAAAACTTTTTCTTTAATTATTTAAGAATTCATGTCTTTTAATTCATGCTAATGCTGTACAAGCAGCACAACAAGCAGCAGAAAACCAATGCTTAAGCTCTGGCTGTGAGAGTAACTCAGCACGGCTGCCATGTTGTGTCGGGAGTTGCTCTCAGTTTGGTCTGTTGAGCAGTGTTGCCTACAATCTGACATCGTATTTGTTATGGTTTTCAGACTTGAATTGTTTATACATATTTACAGCAGTGCTGCCGTTTTACAATTTTGAATAGTAGTAAATTTCCAGTTTTTGGGGAGTATTTTGTTAGTTTTAGGAGTACTTTAGTTCTTGAAAATAATGACAAAAAATAACTTTAGCAAAACAAACTTATAATGATATATAAAATGTTATTATTTTCTCCTTTTTATTAATTTACCTTGTTTTTTCATTTCATAACAAAGTTTTTTCATTAAAATGGCTATAAATTTTGACATGATGGCAATATCACATAGCTTCATTCGTAATAGTTGAAGCCTATTAATCATACCTTTTTATTGGTTTATCCAAGTTATAATTTTTCCCATCCGGTTCAAAACTACACTCGGAAAACGAAACCCGTTCCAACGTTTACGATATTTCCTTATTAAATTAACCCCTGAAAATGTCCTTTGACCGAAGTCATTTGAAGTGGTGACCGTGGCATGCAGGTTAAGTGTGTGGCCTGGCATGCTCGGAGCCCGGGTTCGATCCCCAGCCGCGGCGAAAAGTTTTTTTCAATAAAACATTTTTCTGATCGGTCACCACCTCTCTGCAGACAATGGCAAACCTCAGAGAGTAAACAATGCCATGTAAAGCTTCTTTAGAAAATAAACTTTAGCCGTTCGGAGTCGGCATAAAACATGTAGGTCCAGTTCTCGGTCAATTGTGTGCAAACATTTAATAACACACACAACACAATTGATCATAAGAAGCTCGGTCAAAGTCCTTTCAAGGGCTGAAATGGCCAATTTGTTTTTTTTGTTTTTTTTTTTAAAATGTCCTTTCTGCGTTGCATTGCCATGTGG
This sequence comes from Tetanocera ferruginea, assembly GCA_958299015.1. Taxonomy (NCBI): domain Eukaryota; kingdom Metazoa; phylum Arthropoda; class Insecta; order Diptera; family Sciomyzidae; genus Tetanocera; species Tetanocera ferruginea. The sequence goes on from OY282644.1 coordinate 106,975,985, forward strand.
AAACGACAATATTGTGCTTAGTAATTGAAGGGCTTATTGCATAAACATGATAAGCCAAAAATAAAAATTTTGAAATAATCGCCTTTGAATCATTTAAACAATACATAATATATACGTTGCATGTTGTCGTACCTTTAATTCTTGTAAAGGGTGTCTCAGTAAGAGTGCACTTTTTAAATTTAGTGTTATTTTTATTTTGTGAAACTCTGAGATTTCGCAGTTGGAACATATATTTATTCCGATTATGAAAAATGGAGCGCTTTACGAAAGAACAATGCGCTATAATTGTGGAAAGTTAATTGTGAAAGACCGCTCGCAAACTTCGAACCATTTTCAGTAGAGAAAGTGCACCTAATGTGTCAACCATTCGAAGAGTGGTCAAAAAATTTGAAGAAACTGTGTCGGCTATGGACAGTAAGACTACTGTGCGTCAACGTACTGGTTGGTCTCTTGAAAAAATTGCTACTGTAAGCGAGAGTGTCGCCGAAATTCCGACAACATCAATTCGGCATCGTTTTCAACAACTTCAAATTTCATTCGTTACAGGAACATGATAACAGAGTTCTTGTGGCCTCAACTGGAAGGCATGGATCTGGACGACATGTGGTTTCAGCAAGATGCCGCCACCTGCCACACCACGGATTTATTGCATTTATATGAAACAATGGATTTATTGCAGGAATGATTTCCATAACAAATTAAATCAATAAATTCTGATGTCAACTGGCCACCACGATCATGCGATTTAACGCCGTGCGATTTTTCTTTGGGTTTTCTGAAATCACAGGATTATGTGAATAAACCAGAAACAATTCCTGAGCTCAAATCCGAGATCCGACACGTCATCGGTGAGATACAGCCACATCTCTGTGAAAATGTCATCGAAAATTTCATGAAAAGTGTAATGGTCTGTCATCAGGGCCATTTGTCGGATATTTTATTCCATAATAATCGGAACATGTCCTTTTTACAATTCAATAAAAAAATCACAACTCTCTCAAAAAATATGCATCTTTACTTTGAAATAAGAAAGTGCACTCTTATTGAGACACCCTTTACACGTTGATTATCTAACATGTGGAAAAGTTAATGAATAAAAGTGGAAAGCACAAATTTTTTTAAAGTATATACAACTTTTGCTGTTTTACGATTTCTTGGAATTTGTTTTGGTATAACAAAATGTTAGAAATGAATCGTTAACTATCTTTTGTTTTTTGCTTAATCTAACGATATATAATCTTCAATACTTAACTGCAGAAACTGAAATTTCGTTAAATTTAAAACAATGAGCATAACTTCCATATATGGAAAGATATCGCCGAATGGAGTTAGATTCACATAACGTATGTTATTAACTAGAAGTTTGCCTACTTATTTTCCAAATTCGCGAATTTTTTTCCATTTGGCCGCCTCGTTACACTGTGCGGCATAATGAAAGACAAGGTGAACAAGAAAATTAACGAATAAAGTGAACGAAAAAAGGAAGCTTTCAGAAAAAATTATTTTTTTACATTAATGGCGAGAACAAATTAGGCCGTTTTGAGCTATAAATAAATAGTAGTACTTTTTGTGTTTGGGGAGTATAGTAGTACTCAAGAGTCAATAGGAGTAAAATACTCCGATAGTAGTACTTTCGGCAGCGCTGATTTACAGTCAAAAAATCTTTTTCCTCTTATGCCTGATATATAACCAAATTATTATTTTGTTATTTATTGCAAATGTTATTCATCGACAATAACACAATCTCGACGGATTGAAAGCTTTATACAATAGTTCAGATTTAAAATTTGTTTTTATGGCAACACTAGCTACTTTATTTGCAGTCAACTTCTTGCTCAGAGAGAAATATAAATATATTAAAATCTTACCATGAAATGGGGGATGAAATTTTTTATTGTTGTAGTTATTTCAGTATACAAATATTCCATTGCATATGCTCAAATGCTTCTCAGAGGATCTCAGTACGATCTGAAATGTCGCATTGATATGTCATTTTTTGTGTTCATCTGCGCAGAAATTATGTTCATGCATACAACCTTATAAAATAGATTTCCTTTAAACTTTTCAATAGGTTTATATTGGACGCATCAGAAAATAATTTTTGTTTATATTTTCCAACGTCTTTTTTAAAATCAAATAGGTTGGTACTATGAAATGAAGTTGTAACAAAATGATGACCATAAATGTAGAGGAATACCAATATAACTTCTTTAATTTAGTTGGATTTTCGATTTTGTTCCAAGCAGAAGCCTCAAAGTTTTTTATTTCGCGTGTTAATAAATGTTGCACATTAAAAGAGTTATTGTGATTGGAGCATATTTTTTATTTTTAACCGATTTCAAAAAGGAGGAGGGTCTCAAGTTGGTTGGTTTCTCTGTTTTTTTATAATAGCATTATAAATAATGCATTTGCATTGGTCTCCAGTAGTTTTAGTTGAACCTTAATATTATAATTCAACTTTTGAATGGTTTTCCATTATATTAGACAGCCTGGCATAAGCTACGCAGCGCATGTAAAACGCATCGAAAACGTATGTTTGACGCATATTTTAGTGTTTAAAGGATGCGTAAGTTAAGCATATTTTAAACAAGCTGTTAACATCTTCTTTGTATATTAAAATGATTGTATGTACAAGTAGACTTCAAAACCGCTAAACCAATTGTTATGAAATTTTCAGGGAAACTCTAGCAAAGTCTGCAGAGCGCTCCTGTGAAGTTTGGCATCGATATCGAATAGCTTTAGAATTACATGTTGCACAGCTCCAAAATTCTGTATTTGACCTCAATTTTCACGTGCTGTTTTACTGGTAAAATTTTAAAGCCGTTGCAGAAGGGGCGTGACACTTTTAAGGCATTCAAACTTTTCAGTATAATTTAAGAAACATAAGTCACAAATTTGTGAAACTCGGAAGGAATATAACATTTAGTCGTGTCCATCCACTGGAAAAATTCAGCAAGCATTGGAAATTGGGCCGTGACACCATCAACATAGTTTAAATGTTTAATATCGAATAGCTGTGGTACTTAATGTTTCATAATATTTAAACTCAGTATAAATTTAATTTTTGGAAATGTCTTTCGACAAGAAATATAGCACGGGCATTGGAAAACGGGGTGTGAATCCGCCCATACAAGCCAAATTTTTAATAGCAAATAGCATTGGAAATAAAAATCGCTGATCAGTGAAATTCCGAATGGAGTTGCCATTTGGTAATGTCCTTCTAATAGAAAACTGGTCTGAGCTTTGGTCAAGTGGGTGCACCTTCCCCTACAAGCTACATTTTTGATCGAATAGGTTCTGAAGTCACAGATGAAGTACATGTGTTTGTCTAAGGCTGCGTGCATTTTCAACGCCGATTCAGACAGACAGGCAAGCTGAAATCTGTGTGAACAAATGAGATACAAATATCTATCTCTCTCGCTTTTTCACACACTCTGCGGACACAGGCAGGCAGTCTGAATCGACGTTTACTATGCACGTGGCCTAAGGCGTAGCAACGCGCGCCGGGTATTGCTAGTATAATATAATAATATAATTAAGTTTCATATGTTTGGCAAAAATGTTTGTATTGCAACAGAATTCGAATAATAAATACCTTTTTAAAATTTTAATTTCTCTCTGGCTTCTGCTGTTTATTAACTTTAAAAACAAATGAGCATAGTTGCAGTAAAACCAAAATAGAATTACATTTGCGCACTCTTTACTTTATATAAAATTTAATTTAATATTTTCGACTCTTTTGCAAGTCACAAAATTTAAAAAAAAAAATAATGCATTAACTGTGTTACGACTTGTTGCTTTCATAGTTTTTCTTAAAGACAGTTCACGTTCTTTCTGCCAAAGATTAACTGTTTCTGAAGTGTTTTGTTTTTGACATAGATAAGTTCTCAAAGATTTTTTTATTTTTATGATTTCTTTAAAATAAATAGAATAAAATTAAGAATAAAAATTTTTGAAACAAACTTAAAATAATGCATACACAGAGAAATATAGTGCCACATAAAATCTATAAGATTTCTTCTTAAAACGTATTAAGAACAAGGGGCGTGAAAGACGAACGAGGAGATGTATATTTTAAGAAAAAATCATCTAGTTTTTCAACAAAAAATCTGTTTTAAATTTATTTATCTTCTTAATTTCTTCTAAAATCAATATATTCAAGACTTTTCAAAAACAAGGGGCATAAAAATCGAAAGAGGATAAGTATTTTTTAAGAAGAAATCTTCTTGATTTTCAGGAAAAATCTTCTAACATATATTTAATAAGATATCTTCTTAATTTCTTCTAAAATCCATACATATTTTCAAGACTTTTTTTCAAGTCCTAGAGTTCGTTTATTCGTTATTTCTTATCTATTTATCCTATATTGAGATAAAAAGCAAATCATGAAGAAAACTTTGTTGCTTCATGATATTCCTACTGAAACAAATCAAGAAGTAAACATAGTAGCGCTATGAAATATCTTCTTGAACAAAATCAAGAAGAAAACCTAGTAGCTGTATGAGATTTATTTTTAAATTAGATTAAGAAGTCATAGCAAATAACTTTAAGAAGAACATCTTCTTGGGTAAAAACCATAGAGAAATCTTCTTAACTTTGTACTACTTTATTAGGTTTTTATGTGACGATTTTTCTGCATGTAGCTGCAATTATTGCAGTTTAAATGATTTGTTGTTAAAAAATGTAATCTACGAACTTTTCATTTACAAACAGCCATAACCTTCGCGCACGCTTATGAACAAAAAGAAAAAATTAATCGATATCATAAAGACTTGTAAATAAATAAATGTATAAATTGTTCCGCTGCACCCTGGCAACCTTCTTAGTAGCGTCAAGTGGATCGCGCGCGCTTTGTTATTGTCAATAAATCGAGCCATGCACTGCTTGCACCAAACCATACAATACAGAAGAAAGAGAAGAAAGGCAGTCTTTGAAGCGGCGGCAGCACAACAACCCTTAAATTGTGCCTTCCTGCATGCTCAATAAAAGCACTAGACTCTGACTGCATGTTATTGTTGACAACAACAATGAAAACCAATTGTTGTTACACATACGCCACGATGAACTTGTTTATTTTTTTTCATGTATAGCCTAGCTGCCTGACTCTTGCAGTTGGATACTTGAGGGTGCTTCGCCTTTTCAAAGCGCGCTATACTTTTAGTTAGTGGCTAGCAACGAGCGCTTAATTATTAAAGCCTAGAAACGAACGTACTGTTTTGGCTAGATGTGTCATAAAACAAAACAAAACAAAGCAAAAGTAAAAGAAAAAAGCGAGCTTTGTTTTGCACAGCAACTTATTTACATTTGTTGTGTTTGTGTCCTTGTTGTGTTCCTTAGAGCAGAAAAAGTGATGATGTAAACATTAAAGTGAAAAAATTCATACAACAGCAAAGTGTGCCTTAAACTATTAGAATAAAATTCGAATACGTTCAATTTTATAGCGTGCTTTTGAAAAGTAAAACTTTTGTAAATATTAAAAAACATTCAAAGTTTTCAAACTTTCATTTTTTGGCTCAAAGATTTTCTAAATAAATATATAAAAACTTTCCAAAAGTAACTGTGCTTATATTAAATTCTAATCATCCACAATCTGTGAGCATTATTGGTGATTAAATTTAATCAATTGCTAATCGTATGCATGAAGCTGTCGTGTGCATGGCTATAAAAACAAAAACAAATTCCAGCTACTTTTTCTCACCACTGCCACTTGCCGAAAATTAACTCATAGATTAAGGTGAATATATAGCAGCACTCCGCTCAAGCTTACAGTTTTTTTCGTTATTTTATTAATATTGCTTTTTGTTTTGTCACTGATGTTGCGCTGCTTTTTTGGGTTTCAGCATTAATTTTACGCTTCACAAATTATGCTGGCTCAAAGCTAGAATCAATAAAACTTTCACATTTCCGTTTGTTCGAGATGAGCTTAAGAATGCAAAATTAAATTAAATAAGTTAAAATATTCATGTTTTTTTTTTAACTGAAGGTGTGGCTGTACTTAACATATTTGTAAAGCAGTGTTGTTTTTTGAGGCTGTATTTTTGTTAAATTTTCGAAATTTCGTTGACCACTCAATATAACTTAAAATGTATCTAAATCAAAAAATAAACATAGTTTATTGCAGATATTAAGTTTAGTGTGTAACTTTTTGAGTTCAGCATGGTTTAAGATTTTTTTGAAACAAATAAGTAAGCAATAACTCAGTGAACTTCTTGAATTAATTTATGACGTACGTTTTCAATAGTTAGAAAAAACTTTTTGCTTCCGTTACTTTTTGAAAACAGTTCACAAAATGAATTAAGGTCATATTTTTAAAAATATAAAATTATTTTTTTTTTAATTTTTCGTTACTTATAATTAGCATGATGCCAAAACAGCGTTTTTTAGAAAAAGTTTTTTTTTACTGTTTAAGATGGTGAAGATATATAGTTGTAGCAATGTTTGTTCAGGGACTTGGCTGTCATTTATTATTCATTCATTATTCGTGGTAATTTAGAAGCTTTTTGAAGGTTACTTCCGATAGAGCTCAATTTGAATATTTAAACTAACCAATTTGTATTAAAAACTTCTAAAAGTTGAAAATTGACTTTAAAGCCCATATTTTGGTAAGACATTCTAAATGTCAATTCTGACTTTTGGATGTCAAAAATGCTGATCCTTTTAAAAAAATAAGAAAAGCGACATCTTCTGAAGCTGTGTCTACTAAATTTATTTGCTGACCAAATAGAAGATTTCATCACCTTTTCAACAACGTTTTTTTTGTTAAAAATGATTTTTAAACAAAAGAGATATTTAAGAAAAAATGTTTAAGGTAGGTGTTTTTTTTAAAAAAAATCTATGTATAACAAAGACAATTTAAAAGTTTTTTTTATAAGTTGTTTTCTACGCTATGATTCCGCATATTAAAAGCTTTCAAAATAATTTCTTGCTTTCACACGTCTTTTTTAAGAGCTGCATCTTCATTTTCAGCTAAACGTTTCATGCATTCCAGTTCATTCCATTTTGTATTGCAGTCAAAGTATTTTCTCACCAATTTTGTGCCCACGTTGAAATTAATGTTATTTAGGTCATTTTCTACCAAATCAAATGTACCATTTTGTGTACATTTATTTGAACGCTACTTTGATTTGTTGACAACTAGCATATATTTTATTGTAATGAGACATGTCCTAATTTCTTTTTGTCATTGCAAAAATATCCTTTCAGTTTATGTTACTAAAACTTGAATAGACATCATCAAGTAGTCTACTTAAATATTTTTTTATTGTTGATTCTTAAGCCAAAATTAAAGCATCCTTATATAACAAACGTAACTGTATTTAATCGATTTAAAAACTGAAGTTAAAAACATACAATATTAAAAATTTAAATTCCACATAAGATTTTATTTGATCACGTATACATAAATATACACATTGAGCGTTGTCCCCATTGGCCTCAAACAACATTTAATCCAACTTTGATTCTTCTCTACGCCTAATGTTGAGCAAAAAACAATTGTTTTTATAGTTGTTTTTAATTTTTTTTTTCCAAACCTTACTTCATATTAAGGTTAATTTCTCAACAATGGTAAGGAAAAACTTAAAGCCACTCGGTGAATTTTTTAAAAATCCATCAATAAAAATTAATTTATGATTAATTTTTGTATGCATGGAGCGGCTAGATTGGCATTTTATGCAGAAAAAGGGTCAAAAACATACTTTTTTTGTACTGAACTTTTTTTGTAGCTCATTTTTCTGCAAAACCATTGCAAATATCGTAAAGCCACTCGGTGAAAATTTAGATATCCATTAGCTTTACAAGTGTTGCTTAGACGACTTTTTCTGATTCCTTCTTATATTCATGGCATTTTAAATATAAAAGTGCAATTTTCTTGCATTTTTTAAAACAACTATTTTTATAATTTGTATTTTAAAACTTGCAGTATAGAGCATTATTCTGTAAAGAAGATATCCTTTTTAATAATACAAAATTATAAAATGTTTGATTTTCTACGAGAAAAATGGATAAAAAGATTAAAAACACAACACCTCCAAAAAAAAGAGATTTTTTCAAACATCTAGTTATCAGGCACCCGGTATGCAAGGATATTTTGGAGTACTACGAAATGAAGCTAAATCTATACTCTCTTTAATGAGTATAGTTACACCTTTGTATCTTAAAGTTTAAAAAAGTTGTTTTTTTGGCATTATGCTACTTATAATGTTTATTTTATAATAAATATTTTAACTCATTAACGAACAAAAAATATTAATTTTAGCAAAGCGTTTCTTTTTTCATGCTGATTTAGATTTTTGTAATGTTGCAAAAAAACTGATTGTTTTTTTTTTTAAAAATTCATAAAATAAATCTCTTATAATAGCAAGGTTAATAACTAACTAAAAACCAATAAACACTTGCACACGAAAACGTTTTCATAACTTATATTCGTTTCGTCATTGAAGTTTTCAAGGCTGTTCACATAAAATTTAAGCATTCAAAATTAATCCTTTAACAATTTTGCCAGCTCGGCTATTTTCCAGCTGGATTTAATTTTTAGAATTTTTAAGCCTTTAAATAGCCAGAATTTTTAATAATAAAGCCAGAAAATAGCCAGTTGTTACAATTTATTTATTTATTTTTTTGGCCAGTTTATATAAATATTTTGTTCTTCTAAGGCGTGACCTTAGAATTTTATCAAAAATTTCTCAAAATAATGTCTGGTGGTTCCTGACCTCTCCAATTTTTTGATATGTTATTTTTATAAATATAAATAATGCTTTGTAAAGCAAATTACCTTAAAGTACTTCTTATCTTCACAAAAAGTACATTTTTGCAGTTATAACTTTACTGTGTTAAAGGAACTTTATTTATGTAATTTTTATATTAAGTGATTTAGAAAATACACATGACATACTTAAAGAAAAATTTAGCATTAGTACATGTCATTTAGATTTATTTTTTATACATTTTATTTGTCATGGTTACTATACGATACTAACGGTTTCGCAATACCCAATTTTTTAAAGTGCAAAATTTCTCCAAATTCGAAAGTGATTTAAAAAGAAAAACAATTATATCTTAAATATTTTTATATTTAGTGTATAGTTGGTCGATTTGAGCACACTTTTGTAAGAACTCTTTTATTATCAAAAAAAAATAGTTCCACAAAATTTCATTATTTTAGGGTAACTCCTTCTGTCTTTGGCCGCTCGGTATATGAGATCGTTACACTATGTGTCGCAAGCCTTGGTCTTGGTGGAAGCCTATCCAGCATACTGCTTCCGTACTGCTGGGCACCCCAGTGGGAAAAACCATCTTTCTATAATGCTGTATAGCCTACTTACTTTTCGTCCGCGAGGCATGCAAGCATCCCTTCCTAATCCCCATTTTTTTTCTTCGAAGGCATGGCCGTCTCTAGTAAGCTTCCTTCTGTCTGTCAAGTATAAAAAGCATCATATTTTCTTACATACTTACGGAAATTTCAAGCACTGCTTATGTTTTCACTTACATAAAAAGGTGAACATAAGGCCACGGCTTTTACTTTTTTTTCGCTTATTTAAAAAAAAAAAACATACAAAAATATAAAAACTGAAGTGGTTCCAAAAAGCTATTAATTTAAAGATGAATAATGCTTAAAAAGAAAATTGAAATGAAATCATAATTAAAGAACTGTATTAAATTTTACATGTTACTACATCGCCGATCAGCACATGTTTGCTCTTTACTCGTGTTTTTTTTTTTTTATTTCTGCTACACTTTATATCTTCGTGACGTTTATTAGATACTGTTATGTCATCATGCCGCTGCATGTCTTTTACTTTACGAAATAAAGTACATATGGAAATGATCACACGAAGACATAATCGGCTTAACCATGCATTCCTTTTGAAGTTGCAGTCGTAAACGAAGACGTAAGGTGCTCTACATATAACTAACATACGTACTTTGGCATGATCCTGTTTTCACCACCATAAGCTAAATGAAAACATGAATTATTTAGTACGATCTTTCCGACTCGGACGGTACTCGAGTTGAGAATGCAACTCACACACCAAGCAAGGTAGCTCTGCCCGCGATATCGGTAGTCAAAACACAGCCACCACGAAGCTCCGCACTGGTGTTCAAAAACTTTTACGAATTATTTGAATATACTTTCAACATACTTATTTGAATATATATTTTGAACATACTCTACCTTAATTTTTTTTGTTTAAGCCTTTTTCAGGTCAAAATTTTTGAGCAATTCTATATTCAAACATAATTATAGCCAAATTTAAAAATTGCCAAATACTACATTTAATTGGACGATCGTAATTTTTTCATAAATTTAAAAAAAAAATATGCTTTAGTTTTCTTCTAAAATGCATTTATTGATAATTCCATTATAACTCGCGTTACATTCAGAAAGTTTTATGGAGCTAACTTAAGCTTTAAATTTGTTTTATTTGGATAACCAAATACAAATGCACTCTTTATGTAAAGAATGGGTGTTGTTTGTTAGGAATTGGTTAAAAAATTCAGAGGTAACATAACATTTACACAGTGAAATAATAATTAAGGTCAGTTACTCGCGTTACCATTTTTGCACAACATATTCAGAGAGTAAATTTTTTTTAAATTTTTCTGCTAAATTTGAGGGTGGATTTTTTACATTTGGCATAAATAAAAGCAGCAGGATTTCAATAAGATTATCTTTACAAAAAACAGCAAAATTAAATCAAAGTATTTAAAATAATCCAAAAATTATGCAGTTGCTCGCGTTACAAAAAATTGGTAACTCGCATTACTTTCGGTTTTCATATTAAATAAAAGACGTCTACAGCACCTTTTCCACCTCTAATGCTTAACAATTAAAATTTAATAACGAACCACAGTACAAAATCAAAATTTTATTATAATAAGGATCATCTTCAGGCTATAATGAACACAAATTTAAATAATTATATAACTAATATGTCATGTAACTCGCTTCTTATAAGTTGACGTTTTAATACAGATAATGGTATATTGTCATCAGAACTACAACTATCCTACCCAAATTTTATATTTCTTCCCAATAGCAGGATTCTTAAGCTCATATACTAAAATTGATGCTAAAAAGTTATTGTAATGTCAAATCTTAAATTAGACACTTGATGGCAATGTTGCATCTACTAAACATTAATTTGTATATAGTTGCAGGTTGAAAAGCAATGACAAATTTTTTTTATACCGTATCCACATTTACATGGAAATACCCATATTTTCTAAAAGATTCCTTACACTGTTCAACGAAATCAATTTTTTTTTTCAAATAAAACAACGATTCGGCAACGGATTCTGGTAGAGAGGATCAAACAAAAATATAAGTGTATTGCCATTTTGAAAGTTTAAGTCTGAGTTTTATTTTAGGGAATTTTTAATGTTCCTCTTTTTTGCAAATTCTTATGGTGAAAAACATATTTTTTTATATAAACATGTCCTCTCAAATGCGTTTTTGTGGGATATTTCAGTACCAATTCTAAATGAGTTCGGAATAAACCCTTAAACAGATTTTAAGTGTTCGCTAATTTCTTGTGTTCAAGTTGAATTTGAAGCTTTGGTGTATTCAGAGACTTACAACGGAATGTAATGGCAAATATTTTTGTGAGACATTTAAACCCTCTGTAGCCCTTTTTTATGGGTTTTTTTTTTGTCCTAACTTCAGAATGGAGAAAAAAGATTCATACGATAAAGCAAGAGGGTTCAAATGTTTTTCAAAAGTGTTCCTGGTAGTTTTTTACACACAACTCCCAAACACATTAAATAGCTAAGATGTAAAATCGCATGGTTTTCTATTACGATTCACCATAAGAATCTGCAAAATTATGGAAAATTTAAAATCCACAAAAATAAAGCTCAGACATAAATTTTCAAGTTTCCGATATGAATATTTTTTTTTTGATCCTCTCTACCAGAATCCGTTGTAGAAATCTTTTTCCTGGTTATTTTGCAATTTTTAAAATCTCTATTCTGATTCGTTACCAGTGACCATGAAAACCATTTAAAAATTTCCGAATTGCTCAAAACCCTTCTACTTGAGACATTGTTTAATTAAAATTTTATATTATTAGAAAAAACACTAAAACACGAACGTGTGTGTACAAGGTACATGAACCAAAAAAAATTGTCGTAAATGCTTGGAAAAAATACAAGAAGAACATGAATCATTCATAATTGTTGTGAATAAATTTCATAAAACTCATGTTCAAATACGAGAATAAGAAGAACATGAGTTCATGAGTTAAGTGACGAAATGCATCTCAAATATATGTACATAAATAAAAACGAATCCATTGTACACACATATGTATTTTATATGAAAATACCCATTTGTGCGTTCAGTAAATTCTGGCTAAGAGCCTGATCCGCTTGGACATCATACCGTGCCATTTTTTCATTTTTCTACACTGCCAACTTTTTATAAAATCGACACATGTGTATAAATATTTGAGTTTTAACAGAGGCGCAAAAAATTCGAGGCGTTGTAAAAACGAACTTTATTTAAACTTTCTCCTGCTACTAATATCGTCTACATATTCAACAAACGAAGCACATAACCTGGCAAATAAACAAAAAGCACATCAAATGTAGGCATAATTTTGAGATATTTACACATTTTATGGTAATATTTATTCAACTGCCAAATGATAGAAAAAACACGCACACACCTAAGTTTTCGTTAATGTTTTTATTTACGCATTTGTTTAGTATTTATCAAATAAAATATAAAAAAATATAATAAAAAGTAGTTGCAATAATTACGAAGCAAAAGCTTTTAACACATTTGCCTGTCAATCAATATCAGCAATGTTGAATCTATAGTACTTATTTGGTAGTTAATGGAAATGAAACAGCCATAAAAAAAGAACAAAAAGTTTAATGAGCTTGACAAAGAAGACGAAGTCTCTTCTGCAAGCACTAGAGCAAATGACAACAGTAACAGCTTTCATTAAGCCTTTTATACATAAGAAAAGCCTACATATATATATGCTAATGAGGCTAAGATCGTGTTAATGACCGATGCTGCTAAAAGCTGCTCATCTTATGCTTAAGCATTTTCAAGCTTAGCTTTTTAAAAATATACATACTTATATGAAATTCTTCAATTAAAGCTAACCAAATAAATTTTTGTTTGTTTGTTTTTTTTTTCTGCAACTTATATGGCAACGAAAATTGGCAAGTTGGCTTAATTGAAAGCGAACATTGCTCGTTCTTTGTTAACAATATAGGTCAGTTCTATTGATTGTCAACAGACTAAGCAAGCTTATTTATATTCGCTGGTCCGCATGCTTTGCTTGGCTATTGAACCCTATTGGCCTCCATTGCGTACAACTTTACGCAATCACGGCACGTAATGCTTAGGTGGACAAACATTTTCTATGGTTTCACCAAGTTAAGAATATCTTCAATAATTGCGTTCGACCGGAATGTGTGCATGAGTGCTTAAGGTGCGTTAAGATGCTTATAATTTACTGCATGAATGGACGAAGTGTGTGAGTAACTTGTTCATATTTACTGCATACTTCGTCATGCAAAATGTGTCATGCGAAAATATTGATCATTTAATGGAATGTTGAAGCCAATTCATCAACATTCAAATGAAAAAGTTTTGCTTATTAAAACTTTTATACGAAACTGTGGAGTGATAGAAAGAGTTGATAGCATAAGTAATTCTACCATAGCGTTTGTAGGAAAAAGAGATGAAGAAGTAATCAAATGAAGTAATCGATATGAGAATGAGAAACTAAAATTTGGTATTAGTGCTTGAAAAGATTTTTCTCTATCACAAAAACACAATCCATTATATAGAAAAAAGCTTACATAATGGTATATTGAACTTTGCAAAAGCCTTTTAATAGTTTTGTGGTAACCGTGGTCCGTTTTACGCCAGTTTTAAGAACCGCTATCTGCTGGATTTAAATCTCATCTCTTGTAGAATGCACAAGTTAGCTGCAAGGCTATCAAATCTCTTCCTCCCAGAGTCAGCATTGTCAAAATCAAGACAAATCATTTGAACTTTGAGTTTTTTCGATAGAAAATAATTTTTGTAATTAACCATCAGCTCTCTGCAGGCAAAACTCAGAGAGTAGATACAGTTTTTCATCATTTATTTCAAAAAACCCATAAAAAGCAACATCATAAGAAGCAAAGTCAAAGTTCTTCCTCAAAGGCTAAAACGGTTCATTCAATTTTTTTTCAATACCTTTTTTATCGATATTGCACATAAATAGCTTTTTGAAGCTAACCTTAACAACATTTAAACAAATAATCGTCAGCCTAAAGCCGGGATTGTCTGAACAAAGAAATTAAAGTTTTGCAATTTTATTATAATTTTTTAAACGTATATTTTATTTAAACAAAAGAATAAACAATGCATAATAATATTTTTTTTTCTTTTCATATGACAATGATATCGATTCGTACGTGATGTAATACGCTAAGTTGGATTTAATTTTTTAGCAGAAATCTCTTTATATGACTGATTGACTGACTGTATGACTGATAACTAGACTGACGTTTAAGTGTGTCTTGATATAAAAAATATCTTTTTATAAAAATTTTTTCACTTAAGGCAAAACTTACCTATTTTGCTTAAGTCTAATTATTACAAAAACAATTCATGAATATGATCATGAATGCTGGATTTTAATTTAAGCACGTTTTGTTTCGAAGCATTTGTTGTTTTTTTTTATTGTTGGTCATCTTTTGGCAAACAGAACCTTGAGGTATGCCATTGTAATCGCTGGTAGAGATATAAATAATAATTATAAAAATGAAATATTTTTGCGTTTAAAAAATAAGCCATTTAATACAACAAGAAGCAATGATAAATTTGGAGGATAGGAGAAAGAGCAGAAAATGCTAGAAATAGATTTATTTCCGAATAATTTCAAGAAAAGTTTTTAAGCGAAATAAACATATCGATTTATATAAAATTTATATGATTAAAAATTATTTTTTTAAATAAAAATACAAAATGTTTAAATAATAAATACCGTAATACAAAAATAAAACAACTTTGTAAGAAAATAAGCACAAACAGATGATGTTAAAAATATGCTTTTAATATAATAAATATTTGAGAAGCTGTATAATTGAAAGAAAAATACTCATTCTTGGCCAAGGGCGCACTCATTTCAAACCATCGCACAGTGTTTCGTCTAGAACAAGCTAGCTGGACAAAATTATTTTTTTGATTATATGTATTCCTTAGGTCAAAATAAGAAAACAATTGTACGGAAGACCAGGTCACAAATGACCCACTTTGCCGATACGGCTTAATTTATGAAAAAATGAAGTTACACCATGTTTACTGCTATAAATTCCATAATAATGTAGCTTAAAGGCTTTTTGTGTATAATTTGTGTATAAAAAATTTTATTTTTAAAATTTTTCATTTGTTGTATTCCGAGAAAAAAGTTATTTATAAAGAAATCTGAGGAAGAAGGAATTGTAGGAAAAAAAAAAATAAAAAAAACAAATTCCAAAATTTGTCTGATCTGAGTGTAACGTTGTTTCATGATACATATATGAATTAAGGCGACTCACGAAAAGTTGCTTAAAATAATCCTTGGTTTATGTCATGATGGTTTCCCAAATATTTCGACTTTAGCGATAGCCATCCGTGAGCTGGAATGGTTTGAAATTACCTCTAAAATTCGAGTCTTTTGTAAAAATATTGGCTCGTGTGGTAGTTTAAAATAAAATAACGGTCAGAAATAATAGATATAAAAAAGTTCTTCCAATCAAACAAGTTTCTACTTCTATGCTAAATTGCTCAAAAGAAGCGGTTATTTTTAAACTACACTCTAAGAACAAATGGCGAGATTTCACTACAATTATTGCTGGCAACACTTTAACAGCAATTATTGTAGGGGAGAGTGGGGTGTTGTGAGACATGGGGTGTTGTGAGACACGTCAATATCTGACATAGTGGTAATGTTATGAATGCTCACAACAACTGTTAGATATTTTCTCAATGGGATCTCACTTATTATGTGCACTCATCGCATTGACACGTGTTCCTAGTGTCTCTAACAATTTTGAGTTTTGAATGCGCTCTTAAAAGTTTTTTGAACAGTTTGCCTTTGTGGAATTTCCAGAAACATTGCCAATTAAATGTGAAGGTAAATATTTACTAAAATGATATCTCTTCCATTGCCTTCAAGCCCACCGAAGTGATTTTGCAAAAAAAATTGCGGGTGATGATGGCGCAGTGGCCATTTGAAAATGCCGAATATGGGGTGTGGTGAGACAGTAAATATGGGGTGTTGTGAGACAGTTCATTTTTGTTTTTATTTCATTATTTTTATAGCCATCATGCCACTAAATGATAATAAAGTATCGCCAAAGCCAAAAGGAAATGTGGCATCCATCCACCTAGTGGCAGCCATCAAAGAAATTGCCATAAAAAATAATTGTTTTCGAGTTGTCTGCAAATCTTATAATTTTGATAAATCTAGAGTGTATGGAACCCGTTATAGATAAAGTTGAAGACACAATTTTTTCCGCATCGGCTTCAAATGATAAATTAGTCGATTTTGTTGCATAGCAAAGTGTCAAAACTGGCAGGAAACCAGTTTTTCCAATATTTTACAAATTAAATTGGTTTTTCAAGCCGTCTGAGCTGAGCAGTGCACTAGAGAAGGTTAGTCCTCTGAAGTTTGATCCCCTATTCCAAAAATCAAAACGCGGCCGGAAGAATGAAAAAAAACGAAAACAAAAAAATTCGCTGAAGGAACCAGCAAAGCGAAATACCACCGAAAAACCAGCAAAATACAAAATACGTACCGGAAAGAGTTTTATCATTAGATGATGAAGATTTATAATTTTGCATCTTTTGTAGGGCAAACGTGCCAAAGAGTGTTTTTTTTTTTTTTTTTTTTGGATTCGCCAAGGGAGTGTGAAATCTCATGAATACGTATAGCCCGTACTATACACATTCACGACTTACATTCTAAAATCAGTCCGGACGAAAACAATTTCATTAGTTGCAATAAATGTGATCGAACTGTTTATCTGCAGAGTGCCAAAATGAAAACCGGATATTTTAACTGTTAGCTGAATCAGGTTAACGCGCACAATTTTTCTTATCTGTATTTTAATTTTTTTCCTATTTCAATAAGGACTTTAAGCAAAAAATTCCATTTTGTTATATTTATAGTAGTGTCTCACAACACCCCATAATTTTTTAAAATCCAAAATTCCAATCTTTTTTTCAGGCTTCAAGAAAATTCTTAAATGTTTTGAATTTAAAAAAATGTCATCGCAGGTTGTTAGGTAATTGAATAAGCTAAACAAAATATGTTTCCAGAAAAAAAAATATTAACTTTTAAAGAAGTTATCGTCCATAAACTAAACCTGTCTCACAACACCCCACTCTCCCCTAGTAAAATCCCGCAGCACAAAATAAGGAATATTCTCTCTCTTTCCTCTTTCTCTCACTCTCAAATCTCTCCTACAATTTTTCTTTGGCGCTCTTTTGAATAGAGTGCATTGATAAATAATACGCGGAAAATACAGGTTATTTATCCTGCTTGTTCTTTTATTGATTACTTATTAATTAACAATGAAGTTATTAGTAAATAATCAACATTCAAACACATTCATTAGCTTGTTTTCATCATTACATGGAATAGCATAAAAAAACATTGATGTTATTCCATGTGAGGATCATTACTAACTGAAGTAAAATAATGTATCTGCTAAAAATATGAATTAATTGTGAGAGCGAAATGAGCGAAAACCCGCTGTTATAGCGTTAAATCTCACTTAAGGAGCGTTCAAAGATTTTCTGAGCGAAAACACGCTAAACTAGCGATAAAATACGCACGATTTTGGCTTAATTGAAAAAGCTCGCTGCGTTGAGAGATATTTTTGAAAAACCGTCAATAAATGCGTGAAATTTCACAGTAATTATTGTAGTAATATTACACGATATTACCATCAGTTTTTAGAGTGTAACTCTTTTTGTTTTACTTTTTTGGGTCATTTGTTGAAAAATTGCATACCTCTTTTTAGTATTTAGTATTCTAGACTAAGCAGTATTCTAGACTAAGCACTTTGCTCACGATCGTTCGTTGACTGTGAACGTTCATTTAAAACTCAATGAATAGCTCATATTGTCAAAATTCAATCTTTAATCGATTGTGAGCATATTTTTGAAATGATAAATTACTTTTCTCCGTGGCAGCAAAAAATAAGTGGAATTTTGTTCAATTCATAAAAACAATATAGGTACACTCAGGGAAAAAATGCTTTTATATCAAACAAATCATGGGTTGAAATAACAGATTTCACTGTTAAATACCATCCAACAAATGAAACTTTCAAATCAACAGTCGGTTGACTGTTGGTCTATAGAACACGAAACCCATATTAAAACGTACTTATTGAAATTTAATCAATGTTTTGAAAGTTCATGTTTGGCCGAGTGTGATAACGTCTAGCAATCAACTGTCCTGGTTTCAAATCCCGGCAGGGCCAAAAAAAATTTTTTTTTTTTTATTTTTAATATATTTTTAATAACGAATTAACTTTTCAATTTTTTTTCAAGATTGTACGCAACTTATTTTGACGGTTATTTTTGACCAAACAATTAATTAACAGAATTATTATTTCAATTATTTAATTATAATTTTTATACTTACACAGCTTGGGTTCGAACCCACGTCCCCCGCATGACAGTCTAACGCACTTCCACTGAGCTATTGGCAACGATAATATAAATAAAGCAAAACAAATATAAAAAATATTGCTTAGAGAAGAAAGACATATCAACAAAAGTACAAAAATATTTCAACAGATGATTTTAACAGCACAAAAATACTTTGAAATGTTCCTTCAACAAAGAAAACTGTTAACTTAAACGCAAATCACTCAATCTAACAGTGTTTTGAAATAACAGCAGCCGACTGTTAATATTACAGTTGATATTTTTCTGAGTATAGAACAAAATACATTAAAAGAAATTTTTATACAAAACAAAACACTTCCCAGCAAACATTATGACTCTTAAAAGACTCTTTCAAGACTCATATAAATGAAGGTTTATCATCATAATGCGCGCAATAAAGACTCTTTTATGAGTACATTTTCGTATGTTGTGGGCCCCAAAATATGATTCACAAAAATGATTGTTTTATGAGTCTTTTTGGACTCATAGTAATGACGGTTTTAAGACTCATATTTGATACTCTTTTAAGACTCATATTGCGTAATCTTTTAAGACTCATATTTAGTACTCTTTTAATACTCATATTTAATACTCTATTAAGACTCATATAAGAAGTCTTTTGCAACATTTGTTGTAGTTCACTTCCAATGCATATATATCGCCACAAATAATTCTCCGAAAAGCGACGTCAGGATAGCATGTGTCCATAACGGACAGTTACAAAGTTTTATACAATTAAAATAAATATTCTCGATTAAGTTCTTATTTATTTATTAGATATGGTGCTTTTAAAATAATCCGATTCTATTCTCTCATACAACACTCCCATAGAAGACTGTTTTATGAGTCTTCTTTCTGATAACGCATATATCAATCAATATATGATCCTTTTATGAGTCTTTTTATGAACAATCATGTTACGGTCATATTTAGGACTCTTTAATGAGTGTCTTTTATGAGTACTCATAAAACTTTTACAATAATGACTGTTTTAAGAGTCTTATTTTTGAACAATCATATCACAGTCATATTAAAGACTCTTTCATGAGTCCTTTTAATGAGTCATCAAAAAACATGCATAAAAAACACTCTTTTTAGAGTCATTTTTTGGAGTGCCTCAGAAAATGTTTGCAGGGTTCAAACAGACACAAAAATATTTTATTTACCAGCTGTTTCATTAGTATAGGTATACATAGGTACAGGCAAAAATTTCTCTATTTTCGATAATAGCAATTTTCTCTTTTTCAAATAAAATTTTCTTCAATTAGAATAAATTTTCACATTTTCGAAAAAATCTTTCTTCACTTGTGGGAAATGGAAATATTTCATGTCTCTAATAATGACAAGTATTTTTCTCTCACAAAAACAAAATTTTTATTGAAGGGTATAAAATTTTAAAAAATAAAATCGGTAAAATCGGTATTGAAGTTTCAGAAAAGTTGCCAAGTTTACGAAATGTCAAGCTTTGTATCAAATACCAATGGAAATTTTACCGACAAATTAAAAATTTCCTATTTTTAAATGCATTTTAATACGCAACTTCATATTAATGTGCATCAAGTTTTGACTTAACAGTTGCCAACTGTTTAGTACGCTGAATGTATATTTTTTGACAGAAGTTCGTTGCCAACAGAAACGTCAATACTACCATGGAGTTATTATATCATGTTTTCTAGCCTAGTACTCTGTTCAGTGTCATGTGAAATTTCACTCAAATCTAAAATTTTTTAATGTGTGAAATTTTTCACAACATGTTCGTCAAAGCTGTACTCTGTTCCGCTGTGAAAAATACTCGCAACATTTCTCTAGCAACATTTTTTCACGACAGTTTAAATGAACTGCCTATTTTTGTTAAAGTGAAAAATGACAGTTAAAGTGAAAAATGAATCAAACATCGTAAATTTTTCGATTTTATATATTTATTTTTCTCTGTTTTGAGAAGTAAAGCATGACTTCCTAAAATTTTTAAATTTCTGCGCAACAAAATATTTGTCTAAATTTTCATGCAAAAAACAATGAATGTTGCCAATGAAATTTCACGCAAACGAACAGAGTACTAGGCTTACTAGAAAAATTTATATAAACTTTATAGAAAATTTATTGAAAATGAAAAATTTTTCTTTTATTTTGATAAAAAATTCACTATGAGAAGTTTTTTCGTAAATAAAAACAAATCGTAAATAAAAACAAATCAAATAAAAAAATCTTTTTGTGGAAAAACGATATATTTTATATATTTCTCTTTTCATGGAAGCTTTTAATCATTTTAAGTGAATTTTAGGATCACATTTAAAGATAAGTATTCTGCGGAGCAAAGTTTATACCATTTTTCTCTTATTATGATGTCGTTTTTTATCATTTCCGAGAAATTTTTTTCTGAGTGTATCTGCACTTTACTACTGAACTTGGAAAAATACGCTCACGAACGATTAAAAATTCATTCTTCTCAAGATAACTTATTTTTCGGTTGTATTTTATCATGATAAATACTTTAGAAAGAATAAATATGCAGCAATTTTATGCACACACATTTCTCATGGGCGTTCTTGCGAAAGAAATCGTTCGAACACAATGGCAATGTTTTCGCAAACTTTCGATTTCTCGAGAATTTATTATGATAAAATGCGATCGCAAAATGAGTTATCAGTAGAATATTGAATTTTG
The DNA here is from genome assembly GCA_958299015.1 of Tetanocera ferruginea. Classification (NCBI taxonomy): domain Eukaryota; kingdom Metazoa; phylum Arthropoda; class Insecta; order Diptera; family Sciomyzidae; genus Tetanocera; species Tetanocera ferruginea. The sequence continues at coordinate 106,997,325 of OY282644.1, forward strand.
AAAAGTTCATGGGCAAATTTTTCCTCTCCTTTATTAAAAACATTAACTTTTTTGACGAAGCTTTCTGCTAGGTCATGATAACAACGGTACATTTTTAAATTCAAACGTACCCGCAGTCAGAAAAAAACACATATCTTTATCCAGTGAAAAATTTTTCTATTTTCGATAACAGCAATTTTCTTTTGTTCAAATAAAATTTTCTTCAATTAGAATAAATTTTTACATTTTTGAAGAAATATTTCTTCACTTCTAGGAAATGGAAATATTTAAATGTCTCAATAATGATAAATATTTTTCTCGCACAAAAAAATTCTCATTTATAGAGAAAAATTTATTGAAAATGAAAAGTTTTTTTTTCTATAATTTGATAAAAAATTCACTATGCGAACTATTTTCTTCAATAAAAACAAATGGTTTTCCGAAAATAATAAATCTTTTTCTATAAAAACGATATATTTTTACATATTTCTCTTTTTCATAGATGCTTTGTATAATTTTTAGAGAAATTTTAGGATCGCCTTTTTATCATAATCCGAGAAACTTTTTCTGAGTGTGTTTTTGAGAAATCCAAAGCAGAGTTTTGTAGTAGTAAAAGTTCAATATTTGAAGTTAAAGTCAAAAAGCTTTGAAAAGCTGATAGAGTCTTTAATCTTTTGATCTTTATTTTTAATATTTTGGGTTTTGAAAAATTATAATCTGAAATTTTTGGTTTTAATATTACACAATTCGGAATTGTAATACAACAACAAAATATTAAATACAAATAAATAAAATAAAAATCTACGTATTTTTTTAAAAGCAGTTTGTATTCAATTAACAATTAATTAAAAAAAAAAAAACAAAACAGACCGTTTCATAGATCGTACTTTTTATTACAAAACAATTTAAGCAAACGATTAATTTTGACAAAATTACATACCTTTTGTATACCTTTGCATACCTTTGTATACCTTTGTTATTAATTCAATTCATTTCAATTTTATTCAATGCAATGCTTTCAACACCTCTGTTGTAAGTCAACAAAGGTAACATTGAAGACCAGTTAAGCCAAATAACTTGCTAGCGTGTTAATCGATTATTCGATATTTACAACATTTGTTAGCGTGTAAAAATTTAAAATTTACTCAACCTCTGCGTAATTAAAATATACCCGAACCTATACAACCTGCCCAGTCACGTGCCAAGCAGCTTAAAATTAAATTCATATTTATTTTTGGTTTTTGAGCTTATTTTATGCTTCACGTTCTTTAATATTCTTTGCCAAATCGTTTTAGCCGATTTGTTACCACTTGGCCTGCGGCTTCTGCTGTTCGTATTGTTGCCTATTTTGCATTTGACATCCAGCCTTGTAACGACACCGTTAGAATATTAAACTGGCGTCTGCCGTAAATACGATTTTTTCATTTATGTTATGTAACTGTTTCGGTCATATGTTTTGGAAGCTTTCAATTATTACGGTTTTTTCAATGCTTACATTTTTGAAATGGAGTTAATTGTTTCTGTTATTGATATGGCGTGATAAAAGATTTATTTGACGTAACTGGTTTTATTATTGACGATGCTTTATCACAAATGTTGATAGCAAATATGTTTGACACTTACGTGGATTCGCCCAGCGAAAGCATGACTGAATGCATTTTCATGTACTCTGCTGAACGGCGAATCCGTCAGCCGTCATGGAATTTGATTCTGTTCGGCCTCTATAACTTATATCATGTTAATCCTAATTTTAACCGCATATAAAAGACCATCATTAATCCTTAACTTTCTCTGTCTTTGCAGGCCTCCAACAAGTGTATTTTGTGCAACTGCAGCCACCTGCGATGTGACAAGCAACAAAAAACGGCAAGTATGCAGATATTACAACAACAACAATCTAAACGCACGTGAGCAGTTAAAAGTTAGTCAAACTGTCAGCTATGTTGAACAATATGAAAGAAACAATGGATGCATCAGAAACATTGGCAACACTGCCAACAGCAACAATAGTTGCTGAGGAAAAGTGTTGCGAGGCATATGAAATAGAGTCAACGACTACGACAACAATAACAACAACAGCAACCATCACCCCTACATCCACGCCAACGAAAGGGAAATCCATTTTTAGCTGGCTTAGAAGTGCAACAAAAACAAACGAGACCAACGACAACAGTTCAAATAAAGCTGACAACACTTCAGTCGCCAGCAGCCAGACAACAACACCAACTGCATCGCCAGCACGTGTCTACCAATCGACAGACAGCTCGCTTGTCAGCAGCTACCGCGAATTTCGCGGTGTACAAAGTCTGCGACATCTTTGGAACAAACGCATCAGCGCATTCGAAGCGACCAACGTCAAGAGCTGCGACAGCAACGCCAAAGTCAAAAAGCTACACAAATCAATAAGTTGTCTAGTGAGCGCAACGACAAACTTGAACGAAGCAAACGACTGTGGCAACGACAGTGACGACAACTTCGACACACGACAGGCAACACACGCCAAACGCAGGCAAGCACGCACGAAACGCGCGCAAAGCTTACTCGACTGCACTCAGTTCAATGATCAGGAAACCGAAGCGTCTGAAGTAGAGCACGACGTTGTCGAAATCAATCCATTGCATCGCGAAAAAGATAATTTCTACAAATACAAAACTGCCGAACAGGCGTCAAAACTTTGGTCGCAACAGGTGTTTGTCGAAACAAAACGTCTGAGTGCCGGCATTGTCAGCGGCAACGAGAGCTGTGCGCGAAAATTCCCTGCCATTAAGACAAGCGACAAAGGCGAACACATACACTGGCTGCGACGGGACGACATTGTGATGAGCGCCAGAAGAAACGAGACGGCAGATAGTAGAGCTATGCAGCAGAAGGCAGCAGAGCAAGGTAATGAGCTGTCAACAACGGATGCTCAGACAACAGACGTTATCAGTAAAGTGCAAACATTGCAGTTCAATGGTGAAGATAGTGGCTCCAGCGATACGCTTACTGCGGCGAATTCATCTCAATGCGACAGTATTGCAATCGATGCAGAACGTAGAACAAGTGCGAGCAGTACGTCCAACTCAAAACGCAATAGTGTCGATTCAGCACTCTCGAGCGTGTCAGCGCGTGGGCGCAGATACTCTAGCTCCACGCGCAAATACAGCTTTAAGACGCATGCCAAATCCTATCATTCGCCGCGCAAAATGCATAACTCCAAAAGTGATGGCAACACCTCTGGCAGCGGTACGTCAAGCGTTAGCATGGTGGCGCAACTCACTCAACAGTTCAACGAAATCATACAAAAAGACAAGACGCTGCTGCAGGAGGTAAAACGCAATAATGGCGTTTTAATGTCACGAGGTGGTCATGTTTACAAAATAGTTCAAAAGAATGATCTACGCCCAACGTCAGGCATCAATCGTACAAATTCACGCGCTAAGGATAGTGCGACCAAGGCTTTAAATGTGCGGCGAGCTATACGAAAATTTGAAGGTGGCCCAAGTGAGTTGTCTGCCGAAAAGCCAAAAGTTCCCACAAAAAGCCAGCAGGTGCTGCGAAAACGCGAGGAGCTAGTATCGTCTAAGAACAAACAAAGCGTTGGCATCAAGCGAAAGTCAATGTTGGGCCAAAAGCTGCAGCCAAGCGATAAAGCCGAGTGGCAGCAAAAACTAGACCAAAAGAAACTGGAAATTGTTAAGGAGGAGGCCAAGACACAGCTAGAAGGTGACAAAAGATCAAACGTCGAGGTGTTGCCGCAAAACGTGTCAAGCCTCAATGAAGACGAAAACACGTACGTGTCGACAGCAGCAGGCAGCGACAAGCGCAATAACCAAAACGTAGACATTAAAATAAACACGGTTAATCAAGCGGAAACGCTGCTGGAAGAAGTCGACATAAACAAGCGCGAACACAATAAAAACAGCAACGACGCAGAAGACAACGATGACGACGCTGATGTAATGCAAAATGAACAACTAGACAAGAAAGATGTTGTTGTTGTTGTTGTTGTTTCTGCTGCTACCAATGCTGATAACAAAATAGCGCCTTACCAAGCAGAACAGCGTCTGGAGCCCGAGGGGCAAGCAGCTGATGCAAACGAATTAGAACAGTTAGCGCCGCAAAGAGAGGTCGTAGCTACTGTGACTCTGGTAGATGACGAAGTTGCAAGCATTCCATTTCCCACAGTCAACAACAAGAACGATGAGGCAACCGCTGCTGCGTTGGACGTTGAGCGCAGAACTGACACCGTTGATCACGACGATGAGGAAAAACTTAAGCTGCGCAAACATAGATATGCAAAAATCTATGAGAAATTCCGTTTTCGTACACCGTTTCGCGGTGGACAGAGCAAAAAGTCATCACCCAGTAGGTCAACAGAAAAGAGCAATGCAACAGTCGAAGCGGCGGAAGAAGCCATAACCGCAACGGTGTTGAACGCAAATGATGTGGCGGATGCAAAAATTTTGGACGCTTTAGATGTGATTGATCAAAAGCTGAAGGGACTCAACGAAGAGACAGCCACAACATCGATTATGCTCTGTTCAAACGGAGACTTCGAGCAACGCGTCTTGCCCAACTCTTCATTTATATATCAGGCCACAGCGAAGCAAGTGTTGGACAATCAGCTGATTGTAACACAAGCCGTCAATGTGGCCTTGGTCAATACAATCGAGGGCGAACACATACTCAAGGAGGAGCAGCAGCTAGTGACTCTGGCCAAGATGCAGCCAATAAAATTAATTGAAATTCCAGCTTTAAGTGCGCCAGTTGAAAACAACAGAGTAGTTGAAGTAGTAGCTGATAATGACCAGCTGGCAACAAACAAAACCAATATTTGCCTCGATAGCCAAAAAATTGAGGATATTTATGAGCCCATAGCTGGGGCAAAAGAACCAAAGACTGAAGAACAAAATCCTCAAGAATCTTTTCTATACAAGAGCTGCAAAAACAAACTAACAGCTGACGCGTCCGTGCCCATAGAAACAACAGCGACTGAAGATATATATCAGACGCTGGAGGAAATAAACGCCGCGCGTTTGTTGAGCGACAAAACGGCTCAACAACTGCCCCGTTCCGTGACTATTGATTTAGATGATTACGAATCTATAGCGGGTTCATGTGAAAATGCACCCATAGCCGACGCGCCTGCTGCCAAGCCAACAGCTCAATTCTATGACGGCTACGAAAGCTTTGAACCACCGAACCCAGATGAACCACGTCTAGCCATCGCTGCTGCGTCACCCACACTACCCACGCCGTCGACAACACATGTGCGTCACACAACCGACGAGCTGCCCGCTATACCAGAACCTAAACGCATACCGTCCAAGTCCCCAATGCCGGGCATAAAACTACGACCCGCACCACCCAAGCCCACCACACCACCTACGCTTAAGGCCACACTGCCCACGCCACCCGCCACACACATTCACACCCACCATTCCAAACATCTCATCGACGACAATGATGATCAGCAATATTATGCTGATGATGAAAATATCTACGATACCATCAAAGGATCACACTGCTATGAGTCGCTACAAATGATAACAGCGCAAAAATGCACACAGCGTGGCTCACCCAAATCACTGGACACCTTTTCGATTAGCTCGAATTGTTATGAAAGCATCACGCACTATCGACGTATGTTGACAACATCCACCATTGGTGGTGGTATTGGCTGCATGCCGTTATTACTTCACAATGTTGGTGGCTCGACGTCAACGCTCTCCTCCGATCACAAAACCAATAGTCTCTATGAATGTTCTGTAGCCGCCAGCTTGATGAGTTTTGGTGGTACAGCCAACGTAGCTGGTGTAGTTGTTGAAAACAATCGTCGACGTCGTTCGGGCAGCGTTAACAGCAGCATAGGTGTCGTTGGTGATGCCAACAGCAATACCTATGCAAATTCCAATAAGGCATCAAGTGAGGGCAACAGCGACGACTGGGTTGACATCACCGACAATGAGACTGATCATGTTGTGAACGCAACTGTGCTGGGCGCTGAAGGCGAAAACGACAACGCCATTGGCACAGTCAAGCAGCAGTTTATTGTGTAAGTTTTCTATAACACTGTCTGATTGCACAAAATTTCATTATTTGATTGATAAATATTGGAGCTAAGTTGTCGGTTGTTTGGGTGTGTTGACTCCCTTATCTTATCTATCCGATTCAGTTACAATTACATTGATAAGGAATGTTTGTATTTAATATTGCAAGTTTGCGCTCTTTGTTTCATTTTGAAATTAGTTGGGTAGTTGCTAGTGATGGAGAAATTAAAATAGCCGGTTATTTTAAGATAGGTTTAAAGTTGGCATACGGCATATGTAGAAGCAACTATTATAATAGACTTTTCTAATGTAAAGAGGATATTTTTTAACGTTTTGAAAATATAACTTAATTTAGAAAGCATTGCGATATAAGGTAGAAGTATAAAGCTAATATGGACAAGAGCACTAAGAATAAAATGCAAAATGATTTTGACAACTTTTATGAGAATTCCATCTTACCGAGAAGCATTTCAATGTTGATCAAAAGCGAACAAATCGAAAAGGTGATGTTTGCTAGATAAATACACATAGATTTCTGAAGTTTTCTTAAAAAAGCAGGTCTTTGATTTGAAAGATCTAAATATTTTGCTGAGAAAATCCTGTGAGAAATTGAAAATCAGTTGTAAATCAGTTTTAGTTTTTGCATATGCGCCTATATTGCCTTCTCCAATACTTCAGCTTCTCTCCCCTCAGGACTACATCAAGATTTTTCTTCGCGGGGCTGGCAAGCATTTCATGCTAATTCGTTATTTCCTTCTAGTTTCAGTTTGTTGGATCTTTGGGGAAGACTGCAACGGGATATGGTCCCTAGACGCAAACAGTTTCTAGACGACAATGCTTTATTGTGCTATCGTCTGTAGTTCATTCTTCTTTGGAAAATGGTCCCTGTACGACGACGCTGACGAAATCGTAAAAATATATTGTTTATGCCTCTGATCTTCTTACGTCACTATGCAAACTTTCTACGGGACGTTTGTCTTTTGTTATTTCGGATACTATATTACATGCTAAAATCCGGTCTTCTTCTGAGATAAGCATAATATCCACCAAAGTTTCCCCTGTTGACGACCTCCCTAATTTATTTCTTACCTCCAGTCTTACTGTGATAAATTTCGAACAGTCGAAGAATACATGCTCGTTCGGCGTCTTCAATACCATTCCTTCTACAAAAACTCCAAAATGGATTTTCGTTTTGCTTGAATCTACTCGTAAGTATTTGGATGAGGTAGTAGTCGACCTAGACATGTTTCCTATTCAGAAATGGTTCCAAATTTGTATTCTTTTTGTGATGCATCCCAGCTTATCTGCCACACCGCTACACTGCGGTCTTGTATAGCGATCTCGTACACCGATCTCGTATAGCGAGCCGTATAACAGTTGGGCTGAAAAGTTCGCAGGTCAACATAGTAAAAAACATTTCTTTGGTATAATTCCATTATATTATTCAACATAGTTTCCTTCGACAGCGATAAAACTATTTTTCTTTCGCCTCAAAATAGGTCTCAGTTTCAGTGAGAAATTCTTCATTAAAACTGACTCTTTTCTTAGCGAACATTCTTTTCAGGTCTGTAAAAAAGAAAAAAAAAACACTGGGGGTCAGATCTGGAGAATATTGTACATTGTCTTGTCTTGATTGTTTTGATGAAATAGCACTATTTTCTTTCTCTTTTATATTTGTTTTTATTTATTTTATTTAGTTAAAATTGTTGACATGTGAGACGGAGTCTTTTTAATGTACTAAGTATCTCATGATTACAACTTATTGACGCAATTAAGATTAAAATAAAACTAGCCTTAACTATCAATACAAAAATTTAAGAACAAATAAAATAATATGTTAATTAGGTAAACTCTAAAATTAATTAACGAGAAAAAAAAATTAGTTCATTTAATAGTTAATAGGTTAATACTTGGAAAGAGATATTATTATTAAATTAAAATTTAAACAGACTAAAAGATTTAATGAAATAGAAAAAAGCAGTATTAAGAAAAGTATTCGAAAATGCCATGCTTAAAGATATGTTTGTTAGAGATAGTTTTAATTCGTATTCCACAAAAAAAAATATGCCAGGCAACGTATTCCACAATCTGACGGCGTTCGCAAAGAATAGTCTGTTTGAGTTCAAATAATTACAAACTGGAATAACAAGGTTAAAATTTCGGTTAGTTCTACAAAACTGAAATTTATCAAATATGTAATGAGGTGTTCGTGATGAGGTGTTCGTGAGTATAATATATATACTATGCAAACATATTCAGTTACTGGCGTTCGAGTAATTAAAAATATTACAACTCAGAACTTTATTGCTTAAGAGATTGATGTGATCGAACTTCTTAAGACCGTAGACGTATCTCACAGCATTATTAAATTTAATTTTTTATCAAACCGAGATGATTTTTTTTATCAACAAAATTTAGCTCAACACCATTTAGTTAAGTTACAGGTATACTAGGGAAAAAGTATCTAGATGTAGAAATCGGTAAGACATATGACCCCGCTGTTCATCCTCCACTGCAGCACTACCATCATCGCTTGTTTGCACTTCATGCAAATGCTTTTCTACGAAAACAAGGTCAATATCATCCGCGATCCCAATTATGTGGGCACTTTCTACAAATGTAGATAGTCCGTCACACATTATGTTTCATTGAACTGGACACCCAACACTGATCCTAGTTGAACTCCACCACTAACTATAACGTTCTGAATCAGCTACTGTTTCGTAGTAGAGAATTCTTTCTTGGAGGTCGTTCGGTTAATTCTAGGAAAGTTTAAGGCTACGTTGAAGTGGATAAGAGCCTCTAATATTCTGGTCTTATTATCATAGTTAAAGGCATTTTTGATATCGAGTGTTGAAACTAAACAGTATTTTTTTATCACCGTGCAAGCGCTGAGTGATTGCATTAAGCGCCATTTTTGTTCACCCCTTCAATTGCATCTGGGATTGACCGAGTTTTGCAAAACCCGAACTGCTGTTAAGAAATCCAGCATCTTAAATAGCCGCCTCCAGCCTATTACTTATCAGCTATTCTAGGATTTTGCCAGCAGTATTGGGCATTTAAATGGCCAAACGATAAGCCGATGAATTCTTTGAAGAACTAGTGTTCTTCTGGGTCAACACAAGTCAATACCGCTTCCACATTTGAGGGAAGACGGCTTCTTTTAGGCATCTATTGTAAAGGTCAACGAACATCTCTGTCTTCTGCTCCATCAATCTTGAGCATCTTGTTTGGAACTCCGTCAGGTTTGAGGGCTTTCTTATCTTCAACTTTTTTGACTATTTTTAAGAGTTACTCATCGGCTAATTGAATTCCTCAGTTTAAGCAAAGTTTTACTAATTTATGGTAAGAAGTGACTTTTTAAATTGTGTTAGTCTTTTTTGCGACTAAAGAGCCCATGATTGTTTCATCTGTCGAAGAATTGTGAATATGCCGAGCGGACAATTGCTGTCACCTGAAGTAATCGCTAAAGTTAAGGCATTTAACGAATCAGGGTTATTGATGCGTGAAATAACAGAAAAAATTAGAAAAACTCAAAGAATAATATGTGATTATTTAAATCAGTTTCCCAAAGGCTTAAGTAAGATATAATCTGATTGGCCATTAAAGAAATTATGATGTCAACACAGATTGTGCGAAGTCTCGATTTGATAATAAAAAGCAGACATGTTCGGCAAATTTTTAAGACATCAGACCACATTACTAACATCAAACGCCTTAAAAACCTCCATTGACTGACGCTCATAAAGCCAAGAAATTGGAATTTGCGGAAAAAATATTCAGTGACGTGAAGAGTGATCATAAATTTTATTTAGTGCTGGAAACGTTTGGCCCTGATGTCTTTAAGTATTATTGGCACGATAAGTTGGCCGAAAAAGATTTGAGTTGAGTTGAGTTGAGTATTCATGAGTTGAGCAGCGTCAGGTGGTGGAGTAATGGTTTGGGCCGATATTGCCTTAAGTGGAATGACGGAAATCGCATAGGTTCCTCAAAGAATGAATTCCTCTACTGCGTACTCCTGGAAACGATGATGATGATAGCAGACGACAGAGGAACTTTGTGGTTCAGAATTTATTTTTCAGCAGGAGAACGCCGCAATGCACCACTCTAGAGAAACGATGGACTTCTTTGTCAAAAAAAAAATTAATGTTCTTGAATGGCCCGACCGAAGCCCAGTTCTGAACACTATTAAAAATCTTTGTGGAATCATAGCTCGTGGTGTTTACACAAAAGGCGACAATTTCATTCAGTGAATACTCTTAAAACTGTAATAAAAGAGGTCTGGATTGGCATTCCGACTCAAACTTTGCAAAACCTTGTTTTATTCGTGATTAAAAAGTTGTTGCAGGTTCTTAGATGTATCGAAAAATGTACCTGTTATTGCAATAAGTATTTTAAGTTTGAAAGCTACTTAATTTTATCAAAATATCTTTAATTTAATGAAGTGAGCATATGTAAATTGCCACTTTCATTTTTGATTTTTCTTTTCAAATGATTTTTTTATAAACAAACAAGCCCTACAAACATTTTATGAGGATCTCCAAAAAATTACTCTAAAAAGAGTGTCTTTTATGCGTGTTTTATGATGACTCATGAAAGAGTCGTTAATATGATTGTTAAATGATTGCTCAAAAATAAGACTCATACAAGAGTCATTATTGTATCTGATTTATGAGTACTCATCAAAGAGACTCATTAAAGAGTCCTAAATATGACGGTGATATGATTGTTCATAAAAAAGACTCATAAAATTATCATATTTGATTGATATATGCGTAATCATAAAAAAGACTCATAAAAGAGTCTTATATACGAGTGTTTCATGAGAAAATAGAATCGAATTATTGCAAAAGCACCATAAAGCACCATATATAATAAATAAATTTAAATTGTATAAAACTTTGTAACTGCCCGTTATGCGCACATCCTATCCTGGCGTCGCTTTTCAGAGAATTGTTTGTTTATGGCGACAAACATGGATTAAAATTAAACTACAACAAATGTTCGTTGCAAAAAGACTTGTTATATGAGTCTTAAAAGAGTATTAAATATGAGTATTAAAAGAGTTCTAAATATGAGTCTTAAAAGAGTACGCAATGTGAGTTTTAAAAGAGTATCAAATATAAGTCTTAAAACTGTCACTACTATGAGTCCAAAAAGACTCATAAAACAATAATTTTTACGAATCATATTTTGGGGCCCACAACAAACGAAAATGTACTTACTCATAAAAGATTCTTTTTTGAGCGCATTATGACGAAAAAAACTCATTTATATGAGGCTTGAAAGATTCTTTTAAGAGTCATAATGTTTGCTGGGAACTATTCAAATACCTTTAAAGTCGTATTGCCTGAACAGACCCAGCAAACATTGTGACTCTTAAAAGACTCTTTCAAGAATTATATAAATGAGGGTTTATCATCATAATGTGCTCAAAAAAGACTCTTTTATGAGTACATTTTCGTATGCTGTGGGCCCCAAAATATGATTCATATTTATGACTGTTTTATGAGTCTTTTTGGGCTCATAGTAATGACGGTTTTAAGACTCATATTTAAAACTCTTTTAAGACTCATATAAAGTACTCTTTTAATACTCATATTGAATACTCTTTAAAGACTCATATAAGAAGTCTTTTTACAACGAACATTTGCTGTAGTTCAATTCCAATACATGTATATCGCCTCAAACAATTCTCCGAAAAGCGACGTCAGGACAGCATGTGTCCAAAGCGGACAGTTACAAAGTTTTATACAATTCAAATAAATTTCTCGATTAAGTTCTTATTTATTTATTAGATATGATGCTTTTGTAATAATCCGATTCTATGCTCTCATACAACACTCCCATATTAGACTCTTTTATGAGTCTTCTTTATGATAACGCATATATCAATCAATATATGATCCTTTTGGGAGTCTTTTTTTGTGTCATCATAAAACATGCATAAAAAACACTCTTTCTAGAGTCATTTTTTGGAAAGCCTCAGAAAATGTTTGCAGGTCGATTGTTTTTGAAAATACATACATACATGAAAAAAACCAAGAAAACTTATGTGAGTTTATGGGAACTACCACTAGCATAGACTGGATATACAAACTTTAGAATTGTTCCCTAACAATGCAACCTAACTGCATAATCTTTGCATTTTATATCTGACCAGAGAGAAGTCAATGTCCAGCGATTGAGATATTTTCAGGAAATGTGCGAAATATGGGCATCTCTTATGTTACTTAAAATAAATTAAAAAGATATTCTTAAATCATACTAAGAACAGCTGCTTAATTGTTTGTTGCACTCTGCGCGAAGAGACCTAATTAATTAAACAGCAACACAACAAAACAACAACAACAATATGTTGTAGCAACAAATTGCACATTCATTGCAATGAATTAAAGACGCTGTCTTTCATGATAGTAGACCAAAAAGAATACGGAATTAAAAATCCGCCTTAATGGCCGGCAACCAACAAAGCTATGAAGCCATGAAGTCAATGAAGTCCACTGCCACAACATTAATATGTTGTCTACAACAATAACGATGCGTTGTACCAGATATATGTTCTCACAATGGACCGCATTAAATGTAGCGCATTAAAGAAACGTTTGGGAAAAGAAACTGAACAATATATGATGATGGATTTGAAAATGTGGTGCAGCAAGAGACCAACCCATGCAATGGGTAACCATTAATTTCAATATGAATTTAACTTCATTTAGAAAATAAAGCATAAAAACTAAAAACAAAGCAAGCAAAAAAAAAAACAACACTAGCTTATTTTGTGCACCATTAAAGCTGGGTGACCCAGAAATTCATGTTGTTGCCGCTGTTGCTGTTGCTGCTGATAAGCAAACGGTTCTCCAGCCTAAAGTGAGCCGCTAGAGTGAGCTTTTTGTTGTTTTTATTTATTTTTTTTTTATTTTTTCTCTCTAAAGCATATCTTGGTGGCAACATTTGATCGATCGATAGATAGTTGATGTTTAGTAGTTGAGCGGTTATATTGATATCGTTGACAATGAAGTATTGAAAATTATTGAACTAGTCTTTTATTTATTGTTATGATTAAAGGTATTAAATAAACGTTTGTATTTTTTTAAATATTTCAGTGTGCGTGAACGTTCAAAAGTGCATCGCAGTCCAGATTGGTCGAAACGGGTACGAGATAAACGCTTGCAGCAGAAGAAGTCGATAAGCTGCATAGAAGGTAAGTGACAAAAAGTGAAAATTAGGCAATCAAATAATAAACGTAGGGGCTCCCAACCTTCTAAGAGAGAAACTAAATTTTAGAGAAAAAACCTGCTCTTTGATTGATATGAAATTTGGTTGGAGGAGAGTTCTTAAGTTGCTCGAATTTGAGTTTTTTTTAAAAGTAACAATTTCTTAAAAAATTGTAGTTTTATGCATTCATCAATTGTTAAATTTGTAAAAAAATGTGTTTTGAACTCAAAAATTTGACTTTCCATGTGAATATCTTGGTCGGATCTTAACGGTTTTTCAATATTTCTAATTTTTTCTAAAAGTTTGTTAAATTTTCTTTGAAATGTGATAAAAATTACAGCAAATTTCTAACTAAAAGTATTTTGAATGAATTTTCTTAATATTGTCGTTAGTTATTTAGCGTGTGTTTCAACCAAATGCCAAGGAGAGAAAAAAACTGTCTCAAATTGAATGTTCTAAATTGGGAAGCCAATATCTCCGCCATCTGTGAATAGATTTTATTTATTTCTTTTTTGTATTTAAGCCTTATCAGTTAACTTACAAAAATGTTTGAAAATAATACCGTATTTTGTTTGTTTATATTTAAATTATTCCTTTTAAAAAAAAAACCATAAAATTTGATTTATTCTTAAAATATGGGGTAAAAATGATTTTTGTTGTAAAAAAACAAAAACTCAAAATTGCATTTTTGATTTTCTTTCAAAGTCTGTACCGAATTTTAGGTGAATTTATTTTGTCTTGACACTAAATTAATAAACTGTCCGTGCCATCAAAAAGTCAAGGCTACCCCCTATGATTTTTTTGACAAAATTAAATTTTTTTTAAATGTTGTTTTTGAAGAAAATAATAATATAAAAAAATAATTTTTTTGAAGAAAAAAGCTTTATATCTCGAATCAATTAAGAGTCGAACTTATTTTTATCATCTCGAACTTATTTTTATCATCTCGCATATAATTATAAATAGGCAATCAATAAATTGGTCGAATTTCGACCCCAGGCGATACTAGTGACAAATAAATAGTTATAAAATTTAATTAAGTGCACCAATCAAAAAATTAAAAACAAAAATTTATACAAAAAAATAAAACAAAAACTTTAAAAATGTTAATTGTATATATTGTAATATAAATGTAATAATTGAGTAATACAAACTCAATTAAAAACATATATATATAATACATTATAAAAAATAGAGTAAAATGTGAGTTTTCAGTTTTTAGGCTTAAAGTAGTATTGAAATAAGAAAGCAGCTAAAAAAATCGAAAAGAAAATTCTGATCAAATCTGCGAAACGGTGCTCATAACTAACTTCCTGTTTGCGATTTCCCCAAAATCACTTTTCACTGCAACAAATTGTAAATTTATCTAAAAAAACCTGTCATTGTTGCTTCTGCTGCTTCTGTATATTTATGGAAAACCTGCTCAACACAATGACGAAAAATGTTTCCTTATCACTAACCCGCAACTAACTCGCATCCTCGTTAAATTAACCAGCAAGCTGACCAAACTTGTTTGCCTTAAACACATGCTGTGGTTGCAAATATCTGCAATTCGTTAACTAAGCCATTTCATGATTGCAAGTGAGTCACTTGCAATTTAATAGCATGTTATTTTGTTTACAACAACAACAAAAACCAAAAACAAAAGAAATTTTGTAAATTCCTCAGAGCTAACTTCGAAAATTCGCACAAATGCCATCCATCCATCCATAGTAAAGCTGAGCTTAAATTCCACAAAATAAATAAAGCTTGTGCTTTTACATTTAAAGCTGTTAAAAAGCTTTTTTCGTACTATAGCAGCGACTTGATATGGATTCTTCTGTATTGTTTTGTTTACACTGCTTGTCGAGCAGCTTTAGTTTAAGCCAATTGTTAGAGCATGAGTTTTTGGTCAAAACACTTCAGGCTAATTAGCAACCCGTTTGTCACTCTTTTTTTCATGTGTTGACTGACTCTATATCTCTGTAAAGCTATCATGTTACACAGTAGCGGTATTAGGAACAATTTTATAGAGGTCTTGAGGTTACTTTGACAATTAAGAGAACACAGCTTAAAATACACAACTTATGTCATTGTGATTATTTTTCTCTCTTAAACATAATTGCAAGGCATGTGGAAAGAGTTGAAATTTTAAGAAAATTTGGTTAATATTCCAGCTTTAAATATAGCGTCAATCTATTATAGTACCAATAATTTTTTATGTGTAATGTATGTGTACGTAATTGATTTTTAAATGAAAATATTCGTACATTCTGTTACCAAAAAAAAAAAAAAACAAATATCGATCGTTAAGCTCACTAAAGTGTTAAGTGACCTTTTGACAAAAGTAAGTTTACTGCATTTTCCAAGTCATCAATATAATATCTGCCTTGTGTTAATTTGTTGAAAATCCATATCGAATGAATGCTGCTCAATACACATTGGAAATTAGTATTTTGTACTGAAATGTATTAAAATTTAAAAACAAAATCTACGTTTTTGAACCTTTAAAATTTTTCACTTATAGCCCGTTTCAAAAGAGAAGAACATTTTTTTGTTTCATTTTTCGATGCGCAGTGAGAAATTATTTCTAAAGCTAGAAATTTTTTTGAGCGTAATTTATTGCTCTTTTTGTACTGTTTGCTGAACTTAATGTTTTTTTGACACAGTACTTTAAAAACCACTGATAAATTTTATCAGATAAATTTTATAACGAAATCTGTTTTGGGTCGCAGGATATCATAACCGAAGCCTTAAATCAATTTTCGAACTATATTTTTAAAAATAAATTATTTTCCTAAGAAAAAAATGGTGAAGTGAAATCCCGTCTGAAAAATTTTTTTTCTGACACAAATTTTGTTTTCAATTTTGATTGGTTGATTTTGAAAAATAATATTCAGTACTTCCGCAGCGCAGTTGCGATGAACAACAAAATTTAAGAATATACAATAATTTTCAGAGAATATTAAATTTTATTTTTCATGTCGACCAATCAGAATGAAGAACACTCTCATAATTATACCCTAAACCTGAAAGGTCAGGGTATATTAACTTTGTGCAAACGTTTGTAACGCATAGAACGAAGCGAGTCCGGTATAGAAAAGTATATATATTCTTGATCAGCGTCACCACGTGAGTCGAGCTATCTATGTCCGTCCGTCCGTCTGTGTGTTGTCCGTATACACAGGATAAGAAGAAGGAGTTGAGATAATTGGATGAAACTTGCTACACATGGTCACATGTAACCAAGGATCTGCACTATTGAATATTTTTGGAATCCGCCCACGGACACGCCTACCTCCCATACAACGCAAAAATTTAAAACTGCATAACTCAGCTCATAATAAGTCTACAACAACAAAATTTGGTATGTGTGTGTTTTATACCAACACAAATATGTCTTCGGAAAATGGACGTCATCCGATCACGGACACGCCTACCTCCCATACAACCCAAAAATTGAAAACGCAATAAATAAGCATGTGTTTAACCTACAGAGCTAAAATTTGGCACGTATGTTTTTCATAATAAAACAAAGATGGTTTAGAAAAATGGACATCGTCCGCCCACGGACACGCCTACTTCCCATACAACGCGAAAATTGAAAACTGCATAGCTCAGCTCATAATTAGCCTACAACAATAAAATTTGATATGTATGTGTTTCATACCAACACAAATATGTCTTCGGAAAATGGACGTCATCCGATCACGGACACGCCTACCTCCAATACAACCCAAAAATTGAAAACGCAATAAAAAAGCATGTGTTTAACCTACAGAGCTAAAATTTGGCACGTATGTTTTTTATGACAAGACAAAGATGGTTTGGAAAAATGGACTTCATCCGCCCACGGACACGCCCATTTACAATTAATTTTTTTTTTTTTTTTTTTAAAGTGGGTTTAGGGTATTTCATAGTCGGCCTAGACCGACTTTAGACTTTCTTTACTTGTTTTCAAGTAATATTGACCAGGATTATTCAGAAGAAAATGAGACTGGTTTTTTTCTTATTCTCAAACATGCGCGAAAATGGTCTTCTCTTTTGAAACAGGCTATATCACTTTCGATATTTAACCATCGATATTTTAGTAGGTAGTAGATATTTTAGTTCGAGTATGAGCCCGAACAGAACCAAAGCGGTTGACGGCTGGCGGATTCGCCGTTCAGCAGAATACATTAAAATGTATGCACTCGGCAAAAACGAATTCGCTGGGCGAATCCGCGACGGAAAAACGCCAAAATAGAATCTATTCTATTTTTGCTATGGCGGCTGGCGGTCCTCTCTCTGAGTAACATAAATGTTGCCATACTTTTGCTAAGAATTGGCTGTGTTTAATGTAATTTTTTTTAGTTTTTAGTATATTCGGACGTTTTGTTTTTTATGTGTGTGTTATATTTATGTGAATTCGCAATAATATACGATATAATTTTCTTCATAACGGATTTTGATGAAAACTTAATTGAATAAGTCAAAATTTTTTCATATATGTTAACCATGTTGTCTATCTGTTGCACCCCTATATGTAAATTGTACTACTACAGTGACAAAAAGCAACTCTGTTCCGACAACCGCCAGCCGCTCTTGTTGTAGACGTGTTTCAGCTCAATTCGCCGAGAGAGGACCGCCAGCCGTCAGCCGCTTTGGTTCTGTTCGGGCTCTATGTCTACCTTTTGCGTAGATAACACTTTTTTTTTGATAATGATATTTTAAAGTTCAAATTGACAAAAAAAATTTTAACCCTATTTCGGCATACTTTTTTGGTATAACGTATTCGGCACACTGGGATGCATATTAATCACAGCGACAAAAAACCGTCATTAAAAATAAACTTCTGAATAATTTGACTTGATTTTTTTTATGTAGCTTCTTAAAAGTGTATTTTTAAATAAAAGTAAGTTTCATAGGTCAAAAGTAAGTTAAAAAAGATATCGTTAAAGCATAAAAATACATATTTTATGTCAAAACGCAAAAATATTTGGGTGTCAATGATGCCAGTGGGCCGAATAAGGGTTAAAAATATTGTTTGACATGCCTACTTTGGTTTTAATTTTTACTTCAAAGTATTTAAGAAATATTTGGAACTGCAGACTTTAACTGTTATGATTTTAAGGCTTATATTATAACCGAGTAAGTTAAGTTAATGATACAGATTGTGAAGTTTTTTTAAAAAAACTCTTACAGTCATATATTTATAAAAAAAAGTTATATGATTTTAACAAACTTTTTCTTTTTAACATATATGCCCTTTTAATAGAAATCCATTTACCGCTATTCTGGAAAAATGTTATGCTTTCACTGTATAACAACTTCTGGGTTTTTTGGGTGAAAAACTCAAGCAAGTGTTTTTTTACCTTTGAAAATATTGTAGTAGAGAAAAAGACAAAAAATATAGTCGGAAGTGGAAAAAGTTCATTAAATGGGATGGTCTATAAATTTCTAGCTAAGCACTCTGAATTGTTGTGTGACTGAAATTACAGATACCGCAATGCATTTTCTAATAATCTATGAACTTGTCCTTTTTACCGGTAACATGCGTTTTAATATGATTTTTTTCGGCAAGTATTACAAAAGTTAAACGCTATTTATTTGGATAAAGCTCATATAATAAGAAAATGGCGTTTCCCTTCTCATTGAACCAATATAAGTATTTATTACTTTTCTTGGTCCGTTATTACTTTTTAATGACAATTCGGCTTAAAACGCATTCACAATTATTTCCAGAAATCATGACCATTCGGAGTTGAAATTGAGTCCGTCTTTTAAGGAAAATTTCAATTAAATAAATGAAATTGTATGCAATTGTGGCGTCAGGAAGTAAGATGATATAAGCTACTTTTAAACATTTACGGAAAACTTTTTAGTATAATATAACTTTTATTTCAATATTTCATCTTTTTTCCTTTTTGAAAACCGTGTCCGTAATTTGTTGATGGGAAAGAACTAGTACATTTATAGTTTCTTTCTGAATTCTTCAGAAATATCGTTCAATCAAATGGATCGTTCAAACCTACTTCGGCTTCAACTGAGTAAATGACTAATTTTGTCGATTTTTCATTTTATAATGCTCCAAACATTATCAATGGAATTCAAGAGAGGACGGTTTTCCGACCAAGGTTGTATTCCCAAAACTTGTTTATATTCAATTTTCTACGAAGAGTTAACGAAGAAAGAAGGCAATATTTTTAAAAAAAGCTAAAAAAAAAATGTTCATTCATCTGGGATAATAACTATTTTTAAGCGATGACATCGAGCAGTCTTAAAAAATAACATTGAAAATGCGCTGGAGCACAATACTATTTTATTTACTTAAATTGAAGAGTTCACAGATCATCCTAGAAGAATAATTTCTTCAACACCGCAACTTGTAATTGCTCACCAGACCATAGATCTTGACTCTTTTGTTTTGCCTGTGGCGAACCAACAAGATTAATTTTACTTTAATCAGAGAATATTACTTGAACCCAATATTTTTACAACCCAGTTAAATCTTGCTTTGCTCCAATCTAAACAATTTAAAAGCATCTTTGAAACTAGAAAATGTTCAAGAGATACATAAAACCAAACTGTTATAATACTATTAGAGTCAAGTTGCAATTTGGAATGCATTTTTGTATAAAAGATCATAATAGTACCATTTGGAATATATATATATTTAAAACACAGAGTTGATCATATAGCGTGTCACTATTATCCAGTACACAAGTAGATGAGCCGATAATACATCACATAATACATAATACATCACTAAATACACATAATACATCACATAATAACAAGGAATTCATATTATAACTGTAGATTCATGCATTTTTAGTGAACTTTTTATACCAGAGATGTACCCTTTTCTTTTGTTGGATGGAGTTCCATTCATACTGAACTTGTTACCATATATCGGTTGAACACGATGAACAGGTGGACAACACTTCAAGTTCTTCCTATAGCTCGATAGGTTTAGATCTGGTTAATTTAGTGGACAGACCATAATAAACAAGTAAGGAAACTCTAAAGATGGTCTAGCCCGACTATGGTATGTAAAACAAATAGTCATAACTTTTTTATGAAATTATACCGGATTAACTAATGTAGGTTGTATGGGAGGTGGGCGTGTTCGTGGAAAAACTACGGCCATTGTTGTGTACGTCTTAGTTTTGATAAAGAATACATACATATCAAATTTAATGTCTGTAGCTTAAATAAAAAACTCTTTATAATGATTTAAGGCTTTTGGTTGTATGGCAGGTAGGCGTGTCCGTGGGTGGATTCTAAAAATCTTCAAAAGTGCAGATCCTTGGGTCTATATAAACATGTGTGCCAATGTTGGTAGCGTTAGCACTGGCTTAGTTTTCTGCTTAGTATGACAAGGTGTTTTTTCAGATATCAGTGAAATATCTTATTTATTTAAATATAAATATAGGGTCATTTTCGCATAGATTTTAGCCATATACGTGGACTGAGAGCGAATTTCTTCTCGGTATACGCATATTGTACTCTACATAGGCCTCAAATAATGGCACTAAATGAGACCCAGGTGAGTGAGGAAGCTGATCCATTGAATTTTCATATACCTGGGTATCACCTACTGCCATTGTTTTCTCTGCATAGGGTCATCGCCCTTTATATTAGAACAGATGTAGCTTATCAGTGCGAACGGAGTCTGACCGTTGCCGATCCGGAGTTCAGCTCCATGTGGGTGAGGTTCAGGGTCCGTTCGCATATGCTGCATTTCTGCTACGTGTATAGAAGCCCGAATCTAGGGAGGGAGCCTACTTTTAACAAACTGGATTCCCTCTCTGATTCGATAACGCACATTTTGGGGTTGTTCCCTGAGAGCAAAATCGTCGTAGCCGGCGATTTTAATGTCCACAATCCGGTTTGGTTATGTCATTCTGGCCAAATAACAACTGAAGGTCAATATGTTGAGCTTTTTGCTGAATCAAACCGGTTGACTCAACTAGTGAAGGAACCAACTTTTTTCCCACGAAATGATGTGCAAAGCCATAAAATCCTAGACCTCTTTCTGACTTCGCATCATGAAAAATATGATGTGATTGTCAACGCACCTCTTGGTAACTCGGACCATGGTACCATCTCCGCTGCTTTTTCATATTCTAACCTGTGCACCTCTACGCCTAAAGCCCCGAAGAGAGATTGCTTGGTTTTATGATAAAGCAAATTGGACTGCGCTAATAATTTTCATCGGAACTTCAATTGGAAATTATGTTTCGCTGACAGAAATGTGAATGCCGCGGCAGTTATGGTACAAGAAATTATTTTATTGGGCATGCGGTCTTTGGGCATCAAACCAAAAGATCACTCATGGTTTAATGAGACTTGCAGGATTGCAGTCAGGTTCAAAGAGGAAGCCTTTCAGAATTGGCGTCATAACAAAAATGCTGATACTAAAAGACTTCGCATCGTGGCTAGGAATCGCTGTAATGCAATTTTAGAGCGCGAAAAGTTTCTTCACGAAATTCGCTTAAGAGAACAGGTTCTTCTCTACCCCAAAGGGAACAAAAACTTTTGGTCGTTCGTTAAAAGAGTAAAGAATCAGACATCTTCGTCGATTACAACTCTTTTAAAAGATGACCAAATCTTCACTCACTTGGCTGATAAGGCGAACCTTTTGGCTAAATTGTTTGCACAAAACTCCGCAATCCCGGCTAGCAATCAGCCACTGCCCTTCATTGAGGGTAAACCTTCTGTAATGCAGGAGATTTACTTTCGAACGAGAGCGGTTAAAAGGGTCCTTGCAAATCTCAACGTAAATAAAGCCTCTGGTCCTGATGGCATACCACCACTTGTGCTTAAACTGTGTGCCTCTACTCTTGCACGGCCTTTGCGCAACCTTTTCAACATCTCATACAGGACAGGAGTATTTTCATCTTGTAGGAAGGTCGCAAATGTTCAGCCGATACCTAAAAAGGGCGATGCCACGAACCCTGCAAACTACCGACCCATTGCAATATGCTCTACACTCTCTAAAGTTATGGAGAGCTTCAACCTAATGAATTATCTGGAGCAAAACAGGTTGCTCAGTGATCGCCAATATGGTTTCCACAAGGCACGCTCTACTGGTGACCTAATGGCGTTCCTCGTAGAAAAATGGAACCAATGCGTTCATCATTTGGCGAGAGCAAGGTCGTTGCTCTAGATATTTCAAAGGCGTTTGATCGAGTGTGGCATAAAGCACTCGTGTCAAAACTAATTGCATTTGGAGTCGGGGTAAACTTTGCTCGGTGGATCACGTGTTTTCTAAAGGATAGATCCTTACGTGTCGTGGTTGACGGCGTTTCGTCCAGAGGACACACCACCGATGCGGGTGTACCGCAGGGTTTTCAGGGTCAAACAGGGTTTAGAAAATTGATAAAGGGGAGTACTCTGTAAGAAATATTTTTTATTTTTTCGATTTATTTTTCCCTATTTTCCCATTTCATTTGCCCAAAGTCGTAGAGCAGAAAAGGAAATATCATGTTATAGCCCCTCAGGATGCTGAAATTATATATATCAACATAAACTGATTTTTAAGATTTTTTTCAAATTTTTAAACGAGGGTGACTTTGAGTCTTTGTAGTCAGATATTTAGAAAAATGTTTGCTTTAATATTCTTATTTAATTGAAAGAATCAAGACATAATTTTGAAAGATAGACATTTCTTAAACGATAAATATGATAAATTAAAAAAAAAAATAGAATTTTACAGTGTTTGTTGTAAATTCATATGCTTTATCTGCCAAACGTGTTCTACCCATGGTTGTAATGCTTTGAACGATAGCAAAAGAGTTGCTTTTGTGACCTTGAATAACATATTCTAAAGAAACTGAGAGTTTAAAGAGAGTGTATTTAATGAATTCGAAGATTCCTGTTCGGTGTCTTAAAATTATTTCTCAAAAAAAACTATTGTCTTCACTGCCAAAGAATTCAGGAAAGAAATTGTTCCACTGTCATATAATTGTTTATCTTCTGAAAATAATAGAGAGAGAGAGAGAGGACCAGAGAGTTGTCCAATTTAATATTTAACACCAACTATCAAAATCATAAAAGCTACATCAGAAAATTAATGAAAACTCGTTTCGAATTCAGTAAACTTTTGCAATTCAGATAGAAAAATTTAAGGAAATGAAAATAACTCAAAATAAACAACATAAAGATATGCACAATATTGTTTATGAAAGTCATGTTGTTAGTCATAAAAGATGATGGAAGACAACAAAGGCAGAGGCAATACAAAAGTGGGGTGTCAACGGATCAACACCAAAGCACAAACCATTGGGGAGCGCACAAAACACATAGAAAGATTAAAAGATCACACCAAAATATGTGAGCGCCAAGAGAGCTTCAAAATAGATTGCACAACAACATTTTCCACCCAAAATAGAGAGTAAAATCGCCAATGGATATTAAGATAAAGCCATAAACAACAGAAAATAAAAACAAAATACAAACTAAATATGAGCAAAACTTTAACTGACATGTCAGGCTCGAGCGAAGAGCAAGCACAAGACAGCAAATCCAAGCGAGTGAGCAACATTTGCGGGCCAACTCATAGTTGTTGTTGACGCGCCATAAACTGGGCACAGGCACTACAAGTTGATCAAACCACAGGCAGTTAGTCGGTCGCGTTAAGTTCCAACGATTGGATGTTTGAATTTTGCGATCACGAACACGTACAACTGAACAAAATAGATCAGACGGACGGTAGTTTTGAAAAATACAATTTTGTTTTAAATTTTTTCGCGATTTGCATGCCAAACGTGTTGAGCATAGAAAGTGTTTTTAGCTCATTTTTCAATGAGGATGAATATAAAAATGCAATGTTAAAATAAAACGCCAGAAAAAGCAAAGTAAAAAGAAATCTGGTTGTATGTGAATGTGAAGCTCAATGGTGTGCAGTGGTGTTGCTCAACCTACAACCTCCAATCAATGCGCGCACCACCCGCCGCCCCCCAAAAGTGTAGAGTAGTGTAGACTTTAAATTGCAACGGTGTTTAAGATACTAATATTGCGCGCCACGGTTACTATAACAACCTCACGAAGTGCAGTTAGTAGAGATCTATGTATTGTTGTACCTTTGAATATGATGATCGCACAAAAGGCTACTTCGATGCGATCATTAGTGATCACGGGTGAAGTGATGACGAAATGTGGAACAAAAACCAGTTTAATATAAAACAAATTTTTATTCAACTGAATGATATTAAAAAAAAAAGCGTGAAAAACCTTGAAATTAAGATGAGGCTCTAATGTATTGTTTAAAAAGCGGTTTTTTTTTTTGTCAAGGAAAGAAAACAAAAACAATTTAAAGCGCATCGCGAAAAGTTTTGAATTTTTAAATTCAAAATACACATCTATAAAAGCATGTAAATTTTAAACAAGAAGAAAAGAAAAAGAAAAATACACGATTGACTACAAAAACGACGACGAAAAAAAACTTGACTATCAACCTGCCTGTAAGTTAGGCTAAAATTTTCTCCATTACTTGTGGCGTCACATAAAGTTCAGTGATCGCATTGCAAGTGCTTTTAAGCTCACGCGTTTGCACCAGAGAAGCCCTCACAATTATTTTGTAGACTACGTAATGCCGATGCTGCTGCTGCTGCTGTAGCTATTATTCAATGATGAGCCAGCAATTCATCATAACATATTTTTAGTTATGACTTTTACCATTTTGACCATCTTTAAATTTTAAAACAAAAAATAATATAAATAAAAACTAATTGTCTTAAAAGCTTTTTAGAAAGTCTCAATTGCTTGGATTAGCCCTACTAAAGATTTTCATTTCGGTTTTGTTTTACTTCAAGCTATCACATGCAACGACCTTGAAACTTTAGACCCTGTTATTTGATTTGACTTCTTTAATTTGTATTCTAAGTAAATTATACAGCATAAACATGCTAGAAAAAGTGAAAGCTTAGCCCAACTTAGTGAACTCGTATAACTTGTATTTTAGCATTTGAAAGATTTCACGGTTACTGCGCACGGCTAGAATCATCATAGCTCAAGCGTGTAATTCAAATCTGAGGAGCTTAATTTTAGTTGGCTCTTAGCGTAGCACTTAATTGCAAATTCATCACTAAAACCATTTACAAAAGTCGTTATAATTTTGTGTTAATGTGCACCGAAATTAGCGGTTGGCTAGAGATTTTTTTTTTAGGTTTTACAAGTTCCTGCCAAACTTACATAATCTGCTTTAAGATGAGTATCTAAAATCAGTCGGTGTGGGATAACCTAAAAGCTTTTAAGACTTTTTTAAGCTACAGAGCTTCTGGACAGATATTATAAAAAACTTCTTCAAATATTTTTTTTAAAGAAGAGATATAATTTTGAAAGATCAAAAACTAAACCTATAAAATTTCAAAATCGGTACTAAACATTTTTGAAGTGAAACTTCTTTGACGGCGAGTGAAATTTCAAGAACTCTTATTCGTGGCGCTAGGCTAACGTTTTCAAATCATATGAAAATTTTCAAAAAATAATCAACGCTAGCGGGAATTGAACCCATACCTCCGTTACTAGTATATAATAACATTCGGAAGCCTTGCCATTACGCCACATATGCTCATGATAATTAAGCAAACAAAATATAATTAATATTGAACGGGTTTTGATCCGTAACAAGTTATCACAGACACAAACCATGGAGAAAGAGCAACAGATACATACATACTTTGCTGTAATATATCAACTGTAATAAATGCTTTAATAACATTAATAAACTTATAATTTTAATGCAACACTTACTGCATATTTTTTTTTTGCTGAATATCAAATCCTAGCGAAAAAAATTCGATTGCCTGATCGCTGCATACTCAGCTTAAAGCTTAATTTGAAAGAGCATATCATAACGTTGGTTGTTATCAAAAACTTGACAGATGATTGACAATATGCAAAACAGTTAATACAATATAAAATTAAAAGCAAAAAGTGTTGAGGTGAAATAATTAAGATTAAATTAAGAATTAAAAAACGATTCACGTTTTTGACATACCAAAAAATGTCACGAAGCTAAGAAAAGTAGCTTAAACAGGAGCAGAGCGCGTCAAAAATAACAGTTATTTTGAAACTTTTATTTTTTCGGTCAAAAATATCAGGCAATTTGTGTTTTTTTAAAAGCCGCTTGACAGATTGTTCACACCATGTGTAAAATGTCTCCGATGATATAAAATAATGGTATCAGTAGTTTTTGGGTCGGGAAAATTACCTTTGAAAAAATACAAATTGCAAATAAAAGTCAAAAGTAACTGTTATTTTTATTTGACCCAAAAAATATAAAGCACAAAATAACTTTTATTTTTGTCAGAAAAAATAAAAGTTAAAAGATAACAGTACATATGTGATAATGAATATTATTCTATTCGTATTCACGTTATGAATATTATTGAATATTTTTCCATTTCGTATTGATTAAATTTATTTTCAGATACTTTCTCTCTCTATTTCACACTTTAATCTCTCTTATTTTTTACTGTTTTAGAAGTTTCACTTCTGCCACGTGTACGGTGCAACTCGCGAGTTTTTTTTTTTTTAAATGTCCCTCGTAAGTACCTTTTCAATAGCAGCAAATGAGCTACCAAAAGTTAAGAATGCACTCTTACCAAAATATACCCTCAAAATATCCTGCCAAATACAGACTTACAATGAACAAAAAAAGTACAAAATAATTATGAATATTTATGCATATGCTCTCCAAAATTCATCGCATTTATGAACTAATTACATCAGTCACATGAACTATTCATGATATCAATGTACAAAATACATTAAAAAAGAAAAGCCAATTGCTTAAAGTTCATAAAGTGTGTTTACAAGGTACATCAACCAATAAAAAATTTCATAAATTCCATGAAAAAATACAGCAGGAACATGAATCATTCATAATTCATACAAATACAAGTTGAACAAAAAAAATTCATGAGATAAGTCACAAATGCAAATATCTCATGAAAAATAAAAAGAGAATTTGCAAAAGGGAATAAAATATTTATTTCTCATATATTCTCAAATATTTCTCATGAAAAATAAAAAGAGAATTTGCAAAAGGGAATAAAATATTTATTTGGAGCGATACACCAATGCCTGCCATTTACTTTTTAAAAATTATTTCAAGAAAGCTCAATCTTTTTTGGCATACTTTTCCCAGCGTTTCGACCGGAATCTCACCAATGTCAGATGTAATGTTATTTTCAGCGCTGCAATTGTGGCTGGGTTGTCCCTGTACACGAGAAACTTCAGGTAGTCTCACAAAAAATAGTCTCGTGGAGTCAAATCGCATGATCTTGGTGGCCATTAAACTGCTCTAAAATGTGATATTAATTGCTCGCCTTTTAAGGCCTCAGTAGTCGAGTGGTTAGCGTGCTTGACTGTTAACCCAGAGGTTGCGGGTTCGAATCCTGGTCTAGCCATAGGCCTACACTTTTACTTCTTTATTTCTTTCCTCATTTCTAATCAAATGAAATTTAAATTCATCAATATATATGACTTTGGATGTTATAGTTGGTGGTTGAAATGTATGTGGAATGAGATTTTGCTTTATAATTAGAATTTACTGAGGTAAAGGCATAATACTTGCCTCAGATTGAAATTCGCATGTTGATATAGCGCTCCGCCACACATGCAGCATCCTACTTTTGTTTCTCTTGAAGGATATCAAGATATCTCTCCTACTTATCTATCACCCCATTTTAGAACCAAGGCAGATTTGGACTATAGGTTTGACACCTGAAATCCTTTGTTCAAAGCTACAAAAAAAAAATACCTTGAGTAGCCTGTTCGGTGGGTCGATTATGACGACCATAAAATGGGCGAAATTTGCCGAACACACTTCTTACAAATCACAAATTTGTATAATAAAATTTGCAGAGCTAAAAAAGGAGATAGATAGAATAGGAAGAAAGAACTTCTTAAACTTTTCTTGAAAGCGCTTTTAAAGACCTCCATGATGTAAGAAACAAGGTGAGCTTACAAAATTGCGAGCGTAAGAACCGAACAGCAATAGGATGTATAGGTAATAGATTAGTTGGAGGGTGGGAAAAATGAAGAAGTGACAGCGACCATTTGTTTTAAATGTACACAGGTCGAAACATCTTGAAAAAAGATCCTCACGGATCCGCAATTATTCCACAATTTTATTGACTTTTAAATTTTTTCGACTGAAGAACAAATTATCTCGATAATGTGAAGTTCTGTTGAGCATGAAGGCAATACTGTAGGCATAGACTGCCCGATGGACCTGGGAAATACTAGAGTTGGTGTAGTCAGGTCTCGTGTACCTCACTTCAAGCTGTGTCATAAAAGTACATATAGAAAAAGTTTAAGGAACCAACATTTCGTCGATGATGAAGAGAGTTGAGAGAGAATGAAAAGATTTCACCCCCAATCAAATACAACGCATGACTTTGTATTCGGTTCAGAAACTCCAAACAATATCTTAAAGCCCCAGCCCAAGAGATAGAACTGAACCCTGCGTCACTTCTGCATCGATGGCGTGTTCTCTGGACAAAATGCCATCGAATACGATATGTAAGCATCTAACCTTGAGAAAACACTTGACGTGAAAACACCACATGCAATTAGTTTTGACACGAGCGCATTATGCCCAACTCGGTGGAATCCCTTTGAAATGTCAATATCAATCATTAGTTCCATTTTTGACGAGGAATGCCACCAAGTAACTAGTAGAGCATGTCTTACGGAAACCATATTGGAGATCACGGAGCATTTCGTTTTTCTAAAGATAATTCATGAGGTTAAAATTGATTACGCCCTCTACAACTTTGAAGAGCTAAGAGCTTAGAGCATATCGTTATGGGTGGGTAGTTCGCAGGGTTCTTAGCATCGCACGGTTTAGGTACCGGCCGGACATTTTCGACATTCCAACAAGATGATAGTACTCCTGTAGTACTTCCCCATCTTGTGAGAGATATTGAAAAGATTTCGTACAGATAATATCTGTATATTCGTACAGATTTCGTACGCTGAGATAAATAGTAGAGGCACACATTTTAAGCAAAATTGGTGGTATGCCACCAGGGCCATAGGCTTTCAGGCTTGTGTTGAGGTTGGCGAGGATCTTTTTAACTGCTCTCGTTCAAAAGTATATCTGCTGCATTGCAGAAGGTTTAATTTCTATGGTAGCAGGGATTGTAGAGTCCTCAGCAAATAATTTAATTCCAGGTTCGCCTTATCAGCCGAGTCAATAAAGATTTGGACATCTTTTTAAAGATTTGGATTCGACGAAGATGTCGGATTCTTTATTCCTTTAACGAATAACCGAATTAAGTTTTTGCTTCCTTTGGGGCAGAGAAGAAGCTGTTCTCTTACGCGAGTTTCGTGAAGAAACTTTTCGCAGTCTATTACAGCGGTTCTGAGCTTCGATACGAAGTCTGTTGGTATCATAATTTTTCTAAGAACGCTAATTCTAAAAGGCTTCCTCTTTTGAACTGACTGCAATCCTGCAAGTCTCATTAAACCAAGATTAGGAAAAAAGTTAGTGCCTTCACTAGTTGAATCAATAGGTTTGATTCAGTAAAAAACTTCACGTATTGACCTTCCCGTACTATGAGAGCGAAGACTGTTGAACGTATAGGTGCTCTTTTAAATTATTCGTCATATCTTCGGCATTTACAGCCCGCTCTTAAAGTATGATAAACCGATGTTTTTGTCGTGAAGAGCCCAATTTTGTTCTTCAACGGTCATTGACCGCAAGTAACCCGTTCTAATACTTCCCCACCAGATCTCCACCACCAGAAAAAATTTTAGTTAGCAAAAAAATCATTCGACTGTGCTCAAGGCTGCGCGCATAGTAAACGCCGATTCAGACAGGCAGGCAAACGAGAAAGAAATAGCTATTTATCCCTCTTGTTCACACACATGTTCACATGAACGCAACCTTAGGTTGTGGCTAGAGTGAATCCAGTTGCAGACAGGCAGGCTGAATTCTTACTATTTATTTCTTGTTTGTTCGCATTGTTTGCCTGCCTGCATTTCGATTATTCAAAACTATTTAAAAAATATTTTTTTAATTTTTTGGAAAATGCTTTGAATACGATGGTGTACGTGTTTGCCCATTAGAAGAGTTCATAACAGTAAACTCATCTTAAAGCACATTTTTGTTGACCTTTATATATACCGTAGAGTCTACGGCATAGACGATTAGCTTTTCCCTCATTCAGGTGAAGGTTAATTTATGATAATATTATAAAGTCACGTAACGAAAACGAAAAAACAAAACTAGTGTGAACTAAAAAATAAATCAACAACTAGTAAACAATGTAGATATGTCTATTCGAAATATTTCATTAATAAAAACTTCAAACAAAACTGAATGGTGATGAGAGTACAAAACATAAAAGGTCAACAATTTCAAAGCTAGCAAAGTAAAAAACGTGGCAAAAACATGCTTACGGCTTTTGTCAAGTGTCACATAGTGTTATGGTAAAGCTTACTGTTAAAGCAGAGTTAACAAAAGCTTTTTTATCTATGAAAAAAATTGATAAAAGTAGAAAAACATGCCAAAAAATTGATAAAAACCAACATATGTTACATCTGGTAAGAATAATTAGTTTCGACAAAAATTGACTAGAACTCAGTTTAAGCAACTAAGTGTCACAACTAAATGTCATCTAAGCAACAATTTAGCAATGACGGCATTAGTCTAAAGTGCAGGCACTTGTCTGAATTTTAAGCACAAATTTTTTATAATTTTCAAATTATATAAAATTAAAATTTGTAATTTTAACACCGTCATTTGGACTGCCTATCACAGCCAGCCACCTGGCAAAAACAGCTAAAGTCACAGTTGAATGATTACGCATTTAGTATGGCAGAAGCCAAAAACTTAAACCGCTGCTTGGATTGTAACATATACCAAGCCAACCCATATAAGTATGTTTCAATTTTTCCATATAAACGCAAAACTCGATTAATTTTTTTTTGTACCGCAAGGGTGAGCAACAGACCGGTTCAAAATAAGCTGATGTTTTGTGGCATATAAAACGCAAGCTTCTAGTTGGATTTTTTTGTTTTGCTGGATTTTAAGCTTGTAGCTAAGCAGACACTTGTTTTTGTTTTTCCTTTGAGTGGGTTTTTTATCTGACTGGCAGAAAAATGCGCCAAAACCGGATTAATAAAACAGTCTAAAAGTTTATTAATTTCAACAGAGTTATACATCATCGTATACTCCTGAAAGAAGACGTTAGGCAGACCATTTTTTTGCAGAAACAAATATTAGTTCAGAACATAAGTTTCTGTCATTTATTTTCACTTAAGGTTATATGGGTTGTATTAGTAAAAAATCAACTAAAATTCTTTCTTTTTCTAGTCATTAGCCAAAAAGAAGAGTTGGCTGAAATATTAAATTGATAGATCATTCGACTTTAATGGTTTTCAGCAGTTTTTTTTCCAGATTATCTAATAATAAAGTAATCTTAATGTTAATGTTAATGTTAATGTTAATGTTAATGTTAATGTTAATGTTAATGTTAATGTTAATGTTAATGTTAATGTTAATGTTAATGTTAATGTTAATGTTAATGTTAATGTTAATGTTAATGTTAATGTTAATGTTAATGTTAATGTTAATGTTAATGTTAATGTTAATGTTAATGTTAATGTTAATGTTAATGTTAATGTTAATGTTAATGTTAATGTTAATGTTAATGTTAATGTTAATGTTAATGTTAATGTTAATGTTAATGTTAATGTTAATGTTAATGTTAATGTTAATGTTAATGTTAATGTTAATGTTAATGTTAATGTTAATGTTAATGTTAATGTTAATGTTAATGTTAATGTTAATGTTAATGTTAATGTTAATGTTAATGTTAATGTTAATGTTAATGTTAATGTTAATGTTAATGTTAATGTTAATGTTAATGTTAATGTTAATGTTAATGTTAATGTTAATGTTAATGTTAATGTTAATGTTAATGTTAATGTTAATGTTAATGTTAATGTTAATGTTAATGTTAATGTTAATGTTAATGTTAATGTTAATGTTAATGTTAATGTTAATGTTAATGTTAATGTTAATGTTAATGTTAATGTTAATGTTAATGTTAATGTTAATGTTAATGTTAATGTTAATGTTAATGTTAATGTTAATGTTAATGTTAATGTTAATGTTAATGTTAATGTTAATGTTAATGTTAATGTTAATGTTAATGTTAATGTTAATGTTAATGTTAATGTTAATGTTAATGTTAATGTTAATGTTAATGTTAATGTTAATGTTAATGTTAATGTTAATGTTAATGTTAATGTTAATGTTAATGTTAATGTTAATGTTAATGTTAATGTTAATGTTAATGTTAATGTTAATGTTAATGTTAATGTTAATGTTAATGTTAATGTTAATGTTAATGTTAATGTTAATGTTAATGTTAATGTTAATGTTAATGTTAATGTTAATGTTAATGTTAATGTTAATGTTAATGTTAATGTTAATGTTAATGTTAATGTTAATGTTAATGTTAATGTTAATGTTAATGTTAATGTTAATGTTAATGTTAATGTTAATGTTAATGTTAATGTTAATGTTAATGTTAATGTTAATGTTAATGTTAATGTTAATGTTAATGTTAATGTTAATGTTAATGTTAATGTTAATGTTAATGTTAATGTTAATGTTAATGTTAATGTTAATGTTAATGTTAATGTTAATGTTAATGTTAATGTTAATGTTAATGTTAATGTTAATGTTAATGTTAATGTTAATGTTAATGTTAATGTTAATGTTAATGTTAATGTTAATGTTAATGTTAATGTTAATGTTAATGTTAATGTTAATGTTAATGTTAATGTTAATGTTAATGTTAATGTTAATGTTAATGTTAATGTTAATGTTAATGTTAATGTTAATGTTAATGTTAATGTTAATGTTAATGTTAATGTTAATGTTAATGTTAATGTTAATGTTAATGTTAATGTTAATGTTAATGTTAATGTTAATGTTAATGTTAATGTTAATGTTAATGTTAATGTTAATGTTAATGTTAATGTTAATGTTAATGTTAATGTTAATGTTAATGTTAATGTTAATGTTAATGTTAATGTTAATGTTAATGTTAATGTTAATGTTAATGTTAATGTTAATGTTAATGTTAATGTTAATGTTAATGTTAATGTTAATGTTAATGTTAATGTTAATGTTAATGTTAATGTTAATGTTAATGTTAATGTTAATGTTAATGTTAATGTTAATGTTAATGTTAATGTTAATGTTAATGTTAATGTTAATGTTAATGTTAATGTTAATGTTAATGTTAATGTTAATGTTAATGTTAATGTTAATGTTAATGTTAATGTTAATGTTAATGTTAATGTTAATGTTAATGTTAATGTTAATGTTAATGTTAATGTTAATGTTAATGTTAATGTTAATGTTAATGTTAATGTTAATGTTAATGTTAATGTTAATGTTAATGTTAATGTTAATGTTAATGTTAATGTTAATGTTAATGTTAATGTTAATGTTAATGTTAATGTTAATGTTAATGTTAATGTTAATGTTAATGTTAATGTTAATGTTAATGTTAATGTTAATGTTAATGTTAATGTTAATGTTAATGTTAATGTTAATGTTAATGTTAATGTTAATGTTAATGTTAATGTTAATGTTAATGTTAATGTTAATGTTAATGTTAATGTTAATGTTAATGTTAATGTTAATGTTAATGTTAATGTTAATGTTAATGTTAATGTTAATGTTAATGTTAATGTTAATGTTAATGTTAATGTTAATGTTAATGTTAATGTTAATGTTAATGTTAATGTTAATGTTAATGTTAATGTTAATGTTAATGTTAATGTTAATGTTAATGTTAATGTTAATGTTAATGTTAATGTTAATGTTAATGTTAATGTTAATGTTAATGTTAATGTTAATGTTAATGTTAATGTTAATGTTAATGTTAATGTTAATGTTAATGTTAATGTTAATGTTAATGTTAATGTTAATGTTAATGTTAATGTTAATGTTAATGTTAATGTTAATGTTAATGTTAATGTTAATGTTAATGTTAATGTTAATGTTAATGTTAATGTTAATGTTAATGTTAATGTTAATGTTAATGTTAATGTTAATGTTAATGTTAATGTTAATGTTAATGTTAATGTTAATGTTAATGTTAATGTTAATGTTAATGTTAATGTTAATGTTAATGTTAATGTTAATGTTAATGTTAATGTTAATGTTAATGTTAATGTTAATGTTAATGTTAATGTTAATGTTAATGTTAATGTTAATGTTAATGTTAATGTTAATGTTAATGTTAATGTTAATGTTAATGTTAATGTTAATGTTAATGTTAATGTTAATGTTAATGTTAATGTTAATGTTAATGTTAATGTTAATGTTAATGTTAATGTTAATGTTAATGTTAATGTTAATGTTAATGTTAATGTTAATGTTAATGTTAATGTTAATGTTAATGTTAATGTTAATGTTAATGTTAATGTTAATGTTAATGTTAATGTTAATGTTAATGTTAATGTTAATGTTAATGTTAATGTTAATGTTAATGTTAATGTTAATGTTAATGTTAATGTTAATGTTAATGTTAATGTTAATGTTAATGTTAATGTTAATGTTAATGTTAATGTTAATGTTAATGTTAATGTTAATGTTAATGTTAATGTTAATGTTAATGTTAATGTTAATGTTAATGTTAATGTTAATGTTAATGTTAATGTTAATGTTAATGTTAATGTTAATGTTAATGTTAATGTTAATGTTAATGTTAATGTTAATGTTAATGTTAATGTTAATGTTAATGTTAATGTTAATGTTAATGTTAATGTTAATGTTAATGTTAATGTTAATGTTAATGTTAATGTTAATGTTAATGTTAATGTTAATGTTAATGTTAATGTTAATGTTAATGTTAATGTTAATGTTAATGTTAATGTTAATGTTAATGTTAATGTTAATGTTAATGTTAATGTTAATGTTAATGTTAATGTTAATGTTAATGTTAATGTTAATGTTAATGTTAATGTTAATGTTAATGTTAATGTTAATGTTAATGTTAATGTTAATGTTAATGTTAATGTTAATGTTAATGTTAATGTTAATGTTAATGTTAATGTTAATGTTAATGTTAATGTTAATGTTAATGTTAATGTTAATGTTAATGTTAATGTTAATGTTAATGTTAATGTTAATGTTAATGTTAATGTTAATGTTAATGTTAATGTTAATGTTAATGTTAATGTTAATGTTAATGTTAATGTTAATGTTAATGTTAATGTTAATGTTAATGTTAATGTTAATGTTAATGTTAATGTTAATGTTAATGTTAATGTTAATGTTAATGTTAATGTTAATGTTAATGTTAATGTTAATGTTAATGTTAATGTTAATGTTAATGTTAATGTTAATGTTAATGTTAATGTTAATGTTAATGTTAATGTTAATGTTAATGTTAATGTTAATGTTAATGTTAATGTTAATGTTAATGTTAATGTTAATGTTAATGTTAATGTTAATGTTAATGTTAATGTTAATGTTAATGTTAATGTTAATGTTAATGTTAATGTTAATGTTAATGTTAATGTTAATGTTAATGTTAATGTTAATGTTAATGTTAATGTTAATGTTAATGTTAATGTTAATGTTAATGTTAATGTTAATGTTAATGTTAATGTTAATGTTAATGTTAATGTTAATGTTAATGTTAATGTTAATGTTAATGTTAATGTTAATGTTAATGTTAATGTTAATGTTAATGTTAATGTTAATGTTAATGTTAATGTTAATGTTAATGTTAATGTTAATGTTAATGTTAATGTTAATGTTAATGTTAATGTTAATGTTAATGTTAATGTTAATGTTAATGTTAATGTTAATGTTAATGTTAATGTTAATGTTAATGTTAATGTTAATGTTAATGTTAATGTTAATGTTAATGTTAATGTTAATGTTAATGTTAATGTTAATGTTAATGTTAATGTTAATGTTAATGTTAATGTTAATGTTAATGTTAATGTTAATGTTAATGTTAATGTTAATGTTAATGTTAATGTTAATGTTAATGTTAATGTTAATGTTAATGTTAATGTTAATGTTAATGTTAATGTTAATGTTAATGTTAATGTTAATGTTAATGTTAATGTTAATGTTAATGTTAATGTTAATGTTAATGTTAATGTTAATGTTAATGTTAATGTTAATGTTAATGTTAATGTTAATGTTAATGTTAATGTTAATGTTAATGTTAATGTTAATGTTAATGTTAATGTTAATGTTAATGTTAATGTTAATGTTAATGTTAATGTTAATGTTAATGTTAATGTTAATGTTAATGTTAATGTTAATGTTAATGTTAATGTTAATGTTAATGTTAATGTTAATGTTAATGTTAATGTTAATGTTAATGTTAATGTTAATGTTAATGTTAATGTTAATGTTAATGTTAATGTTAATGTTAATGTTAATGTTAATGTTAATGTTAATGTTAATGTTAATGTTAATGTTAATGTTAATGTTAATGTTAATGTTAATGTTAATGTTAATGTTAATGTTAATGTTAATGTTAATGTTAATGTTAATGTTAATGTTAATGTTAATGTTAATGTTAATGTTAATGTTAATGTTAATGTTAATGTTAATGTTAATGTTAATGTTAATGTTAATGTTAATGTTAATGTTAATGTTAATGTTAATGTTAATGTTAATGTTAATGTTAATGTTAATGTTAATGTTAATGTTAATGTTAATGTTAATGTTAATGTTAATGTTAATGTTAATGTTAATGTTAATGTTAATGTTAATGTTAATGTTAATGTTAATGTTAATGTTAATGTTAATGTTAATGTTAATGTTAATGTTAATGTTAATGTTAATGTTAATGTTAATGTTAATGTTAATGTTAATGTTAATGTTAATGTTAATGTTAATGTTAATGTTAATGTTAATGTTAATGTTAATGTTAATGTTAATGTTAATGTTAATGTTAATGTTAATGTTAATGTTAATGTTAATGTTAATGTTAATGTTAATGTTAATGTTAATGTTAATGTTAATGTTAATGTTAATGTTAATGTTAATGTTAATGTTAATGTTAATGTTAATGTTAATGTTAATGTTAATGTTAATGTTAATGTTAATGTTAATGTTAATGTTAATGTTAATGTTAATGTTAATGTTAATGTTAATGTTAATGTTAATGTTAATGTTAATGTTAATGTTAATGTTAATGTTAATGTTAATGTTAATGTTAATGTTAATGTTAATGTTAATGTTAATGTTAATGTTAATGTTAATGTTAATGTTAATGTTAATGTTAATGTTAATGTTAATGTTAATGTTAATGTTAATGTTAATGTTAATGTTAATGTTAATGTTAATGTTAATGTTAATGTTAATGTTAATGTTAATGTTAATGTTAATGTTAATGTTAATGTTAATGTTAATGTTAATGTTAATGTTAATGTTAATGTTAATGTTAATGTTAATGTTAATGTTAATGTTAATGTTAATGTTAATGTTAATGTTAATGTTAATGTTAATGTTAATGTTAATGTTAATGTTAATGTTAATGTTAATGTTAATGTTAATGTTAATGTTAATGTTAATGTTAATGTTAATGTTAATGTTAATGTTAATGTTAATGTTAATGTTTATGTTTATGTTAATGTTTATGTTTATGTTAATGTTAATGTTAATGTTAATGTTAATGTTAATGTTCTTCTGGTAGAGAATGTTTTCCCAAGCAATTCCCTTAATGCATTTAGCAATAACCTCAAAGCATTTTACAAAAATATTTATAAACTTTAGAATTTGCTTGAGGCTTATTCCAAGCTTAGTTGTCTGTATGGGCTATTCTATTAAAATTTAGCCTTGGCTTATCTTTTACTTTGTTACATTTTTGAAAATTGTGCCACTCTAACATAAATGGCGAGTGAACTAAGACATAAATATTGACCTTTTTAAAATTTTTAATCAGTCTTAATTAAACAAGCCTTGCTTTGTTGTCGAAGTAAGAATTCATGTAACTGTTGTTAAAGTTATTAAAGTCAAACACGCATAAGTTTAAGTCATTTTCATTACAATGAAACTGAGAGCACTTAACGTATAACTCTTCAGAAACGAGTATATTTAGACATGAATTGGTGCAATCTTTCAGTATAAGTGATAAATATAATCGTCAGCAATAATATTGCTGACTGTTATAGTAAGTTGACTATTGGCACGTGATTATCTGTGTATTGTAGATCGAGCTTAAAACTACTCCAATAAGACAACCATACTAAAATACATGCATAACTATCAACAATCTATAGTAGTAAAGTTCATGATCTTGTTTGACCTTGTATATTGCTTTAGTAATCATAAAACTGGCTTTAGTGTCTCCAGTTTATTGTTTGCCAGCGTCGACAACAAAGATGGACTTGGTCCAATAATACTATGAAATGCGATTTTTTTTTTCTGATCATTGTTTTTCGCTGCCTGCGGCAAAATATGTATAAATATTTATTTACAAAATAGTCAGAGAGAAAAATAAAAACAAAAAAAAAATACATAAAATAATGCGCCAATGCATGTAGGTAGATTGGCTATTTACAGAAAAACAAGATCTTTAGAGAGAAAAAAAATAAACAATTTAATTATGCCTTTATAATTGAATCTGCGCTATTGTCTAGGAATACGTTTTTTTTTTCTTATTATATAATTATTTCTTCTTTGGTTTTATAAAATTGAACGCATTTTTTTTTTTGTGTTGCAAATTAATTTTATATTTTTTTGGCTTTGTTATACCAAACCGGAAGTAAAATTCTACTGTGCGTATCGTGACTAAAGAAACAAGTTATTTAGAGCAACAATCTACGCATAGCGGTGTAGAAATAGCCTGGGAACCTTTGTTTGGGCTATTAGTAGCGGTAATGCTGCTGTTTAGGAGTTAAAAAAAAGAATAAAGAAGTCAAAATTCAACTCACAATTCATGTTGTTTTAAACAAAAAACACTGGTTTATCAGCTACTATTTTGTTAAATCATGTGTCAACTTCAATTATTCAAGATCATTCATGATCAAAGTTATATTCTGAATAATTAATGAATCAATTCTGTCAATCAGTATGTCAGTTTTTAGACTGAAATGATTTTTTGAAATCAATCAGCATAACCACCCGAGTTGATTTTGCCCTGTCCGTCTGTCGACACAATTACAGCCGTGATTTTCAAGCTATCGTTATGAATTCGATATTTAAGATTTTTTTCAAAAAAATGTTTGAAAAATGGATGTCATCCACCCACGAACACGCCCACCTCCCATATAACCTCAAAATTAAAAACTATTTAAAGAGGCTTCTCTTTAAGCTACAGTAAAAAATTAAGTACGTTTGTATTCTGTATCAGAACTAAATCGTTTTATAAAACTGGGCACCATCCACCCACTAACACACCCACTTTCGATTTTCATAAATAAATTATAAAAAGTATACAAATTTTAACCTATTCTTTGTGCGAGTAGGCAGTTGGGGTATTTTAACTTCAGCCAAGCCGAAGATATATCTTAATAGCCGTCTTTTGGTTTTCGTTTATAAAATGGCTACTTTTTGATATGTGAGTTCACAACTTGGTAGGAAAATGTTGTTTTTGGAATAAAGATTGCAAATTAAAGTCTAATATAAAGTCATAATCGACCCACCGAACAGGCTATTAAAGGTATTGTGACCAAATTTTGCACCAGCTTCACTTTATTGGACATTAATCCATCGGAGAGAGCGTGCCGAGAAGTTTATTGTTCCTATATATGACTCCGTTCTCAAAAATTGGACTTCTGTTATCCTCGATATGAAACAACAACCACAATTTGGCCATTTCAGCCCTTGAAAAGACTTTGACCGAGCTTCTTATGCTCAATTGTGTTTTGTGTGTTATTAAATGTTTGCACACAATTAACCGAGAACTGGACCTACATGTTTTATGCCGACTCCGAACGGATAAAGTTCATGTTCTCAAGAAGCTTTACATGGCATAATTTACTCTCTGAAGTTTGCCATTGTCTGCAGAGAGGTGGTGACCGATCAGAAAAATTTTTTTATTGAAAAAACTTTTCCCCGTGACTGGGGATCGAACTCGGGCTCCGAGCATGCTAAGCCACACACTTAACCTGCATGCCACGGTCACCACGGTATGAAACCATACAAAATATAGCTGGTGCAAGAATTGAAGCCGGGTGACTTGCCACAACGTCGTTTGTTTGTTGAATGGGCTTTAGAATAGTTGGCCTTGGTATGCCACATGGTACGCGATGCCATGGATCTATTGAGAGGCGAGTTTGGTGAGCAATTAATCTTACGTTTTGGAGCAGTCCAATGGCCACCAAGATCTTGCGATTTGACGCCACTAGACTATTTTTTGTGAGGCTTTGTAAAGTATCTTGTATAAAGGGACAAGCCAGCCTTAGGAGTAGTCACGGGCAACATTTACATGATATAATCATTAAAAAGTTAAACGGCAGGCATTGATGTATCGCTCCAAATAAATATTTCATTAACTATTGCAAATTTTCTATATATTTTTAAATTTACAAAAACAAAAACGCTTAAGAAATCACCCAACAGTCCCATCCATAAACATCTCAACCAACTAACAACTACAAGCTTTTGCGTAAATTTTGATGCATTTTTATTTAAAATCAATTGATTAGAAATGAAAAAAGAATTTAAGAAAACTTAAAGCGTAGGTGAGTCAGGCAGAGTTTCGAACTCGGGGCAGTCACATACGATTACCACTATATTGTTTTCTTTTAAAACTTGATTGAGTCAAGTCATACATATTGACTGATTTTCTTAAATTTTCAACCAGATTTTCAATCTTCTTTGATCTTCATAAAGTATTTTTTTTTTTATTAGAATTGATTAACGTCAATCTTCCTCCATATCAAGCAACGATCACTTTCAAATACCTTATTATTTGATATCATGACATTTAATATGATATATATACCTTATTAAATAAGTTCTCTTCTTAGGGTGCGAAAATAGACCCACCCTTCCAGACGATTTTTTTCTTAACTCGACTTCCTCTTTTACCTCCGTAAATATGCGACACCCTGTATAAATATCTTTCTTGCTATTTTTGTATTTCTGTTATATTCTCTTTTCTGTCAAACTTCTTCTGTCAAATCTAATTTTTATTGATTTAATTTCATCTTCATCAATCTTCTTTTTCTTCTTTTATCTGTTGATTTTTTTCATCTCACCCGAATTTTATTGTTTTTAATCGATCTTTATGAATGATGTCCTCCTTTTATTATAATTCTTTGATCTTGTAAATATTGTCTAGAATGAAATTATAGAATCTTTTCTATCTTTGTTTTACTTTAGCAATTCTTATCAACCTTCTTGATCTTCTTGTGTCTTCTTTGGTTGGTTAATGTTCTTCTTTGTTCAATATTCTGTAGTATAAATAAATTTTAAGCCTTCACTCTTCATTATTTTTTTCTCTAAGTCAATCTCCACTTTAACCAATTGTCAATAAATTCCTTCGAACCCATTTGATACCCTTCAATTTTATTTAGTCTTGTTAACTTCTTCGAAACTTTTTCTGTTTTTATTCACACACCAAACTTTTTTTCGATTTAATCAATGTCGATTTCATCGATTTACTTTGTATGTCCATTCATCTTTTTGAATTTTTTTTCGATCTACATCGATCTTTTTAGGGTTTTTCCAACATATTGCTTCCATCTTTTTAGAGAAACATTTTTCTTTACTAAACCATTTTATACTAAAAAAAAAAAGCGTTTTGAGTTTATAGCTATCAGACAGACATACAGGAATCTTATCTTAGCACCTACATACCAAGTTTAACCCTCCATCACTAACCTTAGAATGGAATCCACCCAGTCACACTTTCTATGTAAGATTTCCAATGCAATACTTGTGTGACGAACTAACAGTCAAAATCTAATCTCTATTCAATATTTTCAATTCAATAATTTTCAGTTTCTAGTGTTCTTCGAGATATAAGCGTGAGAGCGCGATTAAAATAAGAAGTGGTTGGGTTCTTTGCACCCAGGTTAGTTACAAAATACTTTTTTTTTACTTACATAATACAATAAAATTGTGTCCTTATTATTGAGGAATTGTGGAAGACACCCGTAGTTAGTTGTGATGCAACTCAGCCTTAGGTTAGTGATCCAGGGCTAAATTCAATTCAATTATTGCCTATATTTGAGGTTAGTTTTGTAGTACTGGGAAGTTTTTTTTTTAAATATATATTTTGTTATCTCTAATGATGTTGATCGATCAATGAAGCTACTTTGTGTATTTTTTCAATTCTTATCAATCGTCGCCGATATTTTTCGTCGATTGTGTTTAACAGTCTTCGATATTCTTCAGTATTTCTCGTTCAATATATTCGAGCTTCATCGATCAATTTAAGTTCTTTATGCCTTTTTCAAATCCACACTGATCTTCACCGACTTTTTTATTCGTTTTTCTTTGACGATTTTTGTTTACCTTCATATTTTCTGCTCAATATTTGTCGATCTTCATTGATCTTTCTTGATCGTTTTATTAGTCTTTTTTTATTAACATTCACAAGCTTAATAGAGCTCCGAACTTCATTGATATTCTTCTTTATCTATCGTTCTTTTTCAACTTTAATTGATTACCTTGAGTTTCAACGATCTATTTTGATCTGTATTGATTTTCATAGGTTTTTCCTCGAGCGTGATAAAAAACCATTTTTTTTTTTTATTAACCATACTTTTAGTTTTATGTAAAATTTTTCTGTGTAGATTTTCAAGTTGTCAGTTTTCATAAAAAAAAATATTCTTCAACACATAAAATATTCAAGCAAATGCTTCTTCATCAGACATCTTCTTAACGCCGAAGAAAAGACAACGAGTTTAAATTATAAATGATACAAACACAAGAAGGCAAACTAAGACATTTCTTGGAATGCCTTTAAGAGTGAAATAAATTGAGTAAACAACAAAAAACTTCAATTAATTTAGTGCAGCAAGTTGCAGCGAATTAATTGCGATCAATTAAGCTGAGCAACCCTAACTCAGAACGTTAAAGACAAACACCATTTCGGGCAATTTCATAAAATTTATTTGAATTAAATTTAAAGCAACAATTTTGCAAGTGAAATAAATTTCTTAAATTAACTAACTATTATGGTGTTAAAATAATAAGTAAAATTATAGAAATAATAAATAAATTATTTTTTTTCAACCGCGTGTAAACAAATATTAAGATTAAAATAAAAATTAAAACGTTGAAATTCGAAACTATGAACTCTGTGAAATTGCA
Organism: Tetanocera ferruginea; assembly: GCA_958299015.1. Lineage (NCBI taxonomy): Eukaryota > Metazoa > Arthropoda > Insecta > Diptera > Sciomyzidae > Tetanocera > Tetanocera ferruginea. Next base: position 107,040,801 of record OY282644.1, read on the forward strand.
GCATGGCAACAATAGCGCAAACAACGCAACAATGCAACAACATCAACAGCAACTACAATACAATGCAAACAATGCCAAGAAAACGTCGCCCCCGCGCAGTGGGTGAGGTCTATATAACGTCTACCTCGAGTCAGGTTTACCTGAATAGCGAGGTTAACGAACAGAACGAAATTGTCGAACCAATTTATCAGAATACTTGTATAGAAGAGCAACAATTGTTGCGACATAGTAGCAGAAGAAGTAGCAACATAAGAGCAGGACATCTCAGCTTTGTGCGTTCTACAATTTTTGAGTGCAATGAAGAGCGAGAATCAATGGTTGTGAGCACTTTCGTAGGTTGGTCAAAACACACATGATAGGAAAACATAAACTTGACAAAACATAAATTGAAGAAATCTGCATATAAATCGTAATAACTTTCATGTTCTCTCTTTCTCTTTTAGACGATTCTGATCATTACTATGAGTCGCTATCGCCCACGGGCAATAAACGTCATCCTACTCAGATGGTGCAACGCTCGAGCAGTCATCACAAACGTAATCAGGATCTGCCACGCTATGCTTTAAAAGCATCGCAACGTGGTCAGAAACATTCAGCTTCGGCACATGCACTGGGACAGGGCATATCGGATGATTATGATTCATTTGACACTGATACGGATGATATCTACGAAGCGGAAGAGAATCTTAAAAATGTAAGCAGCAAGCATAGTTTAACAAATAAGGATGTGCTGCAATGTGCCCAAAATTTGCTTTTTTATGCCCAAATGCGCCACACACATCAGGCACATTGCAGCACATTTCATTTTAAATTTCAATTCAAAAATGGTGCAGCTCTAATTTTGCACATCTTTGTATCAATCACTTTTAAAACTATTCCCTTTCCACAGCACAACGATAGCGGCGTCGATATACGCAATGTTAAGCTACCAGATCCACCCTCCTCTACCAACCAAGTCTATGCCATGGTCAAGAAATTGAAGAATTTCATCTCAAGCAAAAAATCGCCCACTACGTCAAAATTCTTTGGCAGCCAACAGAAGCTCTACGAGAACTCATCCCAATTCTATATCGAAGGAAATCTATATCAGGATTCACCCAAAACGACAACAAATACAGCAAAATCTGCTAACCTAAAGCAGAGCAGCCGCAAGACACCACATTTAAGTATAGAACATGATGACTATGAGAACACCGAGTTCCACACTCCACCCATTCTAACTACACCGGAAGCCAACAAACAGCTGAGTACCTCCGATAAAAACCTCAGCTTAGAGCGAACGAACACGGAATTGACAGAATCAGCTACAACAATAACGCCGCGTTCCAAATCCAAGTCAGGCAAAAGCTTTAAGTCACGTCTGCGCAAAAGTATTGTCGGCTCTACGTTCGATAGCAAGCAGCTCTCGTCCTTGTTGCCCAACCGCAGCACGTTTTATGTTGAGGAACCACATCACAGTGGTTCAGGTGAGCTCGATTCGGGCTTTTCCGAAAAAACCTCCACAGGCGATTTGACCGTTGAAACTACAACTGTGCCTTCAACCACAGACAGCAGCACCACGCCCACGGCAGAGTCGCAAAAGTTTTGCACAGCAACACGCAAGGCCAAAAAAGAAGCCAAGTCTGCTAACTCACAACGACGTCGCACGATTATAGGCATACGACCGCATGAACCACCACCACCACCACCGCCCACAGAGGAAGCACAGCTACGCTTGAAACAAGGCAGCTCTAGCGCCAATACTTCCTGGTATGCGGAATGTGGTGTTTTTAAGAATGGCACCAGTTTGCATGCCGAACACTCCCTGCTAAACGGCAGCGTTAGTCCAAGTGTTGGCAAAAGTGGCAGTCAAAGTCAGCTCGGTTCAATGTCTTTGAGTGGCGGTAGTCATACATCGTGGTATGCTGAAGCAGGTCTCTATCAGACGAGCGATGTTTCTGTAGCCAGTTCAAGTGGCAGTTCGGGTGTCTCGACAGGCAATGAGGCAGGTTTGGGTGATGAAATGCCCCATAGCATGTTTCTCAACGAGCCCTTGTACCAGATCTATAGTGCGGCAAAATTGCAGGTAAGCTTTAGTTATGAGTGTGCCATGTTAGAGAGTCTAGATTGTTTTTTATTTTTTGCTCTACAGTCAATATCTCGTGATATGGAAGACCAAGGTTCTTCTACCGATGGCTATGAGGAGATCGGTCAATATGGTGGTGCTGGCGATGGACCATCAAGAACTGAGCAAACGCAAAGAACTTCAAGACCTACTGCACTACAGCTAGTCGGACCAAAAAGTGGCCCATCACGTACGTTATGGAGCGAGATACCAGAGGTTATACATTCCTGCATATTACGTAAGTATTGAAAATAACGAAAATACATATAAAATTAGAATCCATTAATCGATAGCAAAATCCCAAACCCAAAATCCCAAAAATTAGAATAATACCTATGACTATAAATGATATATAAATACCTATGAGAATAAACCATACCCCGAACGGAAATATATATAATTGAAGGTCACATAAAGGGTTTTCAAATATTTTATTTCGTTCGAAAGGTCACGCAATAGGATTATGTGTGAAGAATTCGCGGATATGTTCACCGCAACTATTCCGTAGATATCTCACTCTTTCAGTCATATTTTCGATGACATTTTGCTGTATGGCCACCGGAATGGCCCGAATCATCGATGCCATATATTGCTTTTCAAGTCTGGAATCGTCTTCGGATCATTCACATAGACTTTATCCTTCGTGTAACCTCAGAGAAAATTGTCCAACGGCGTCAAATCGCATGATCTGGGCTGCCAATTTACATCACCGCGACGAGAAATTACACGGTTCGGGAATTTGCGATCGAAACAAGTGTTAATCTGAAGCTGCAAGGTCCAGGTTATGTGATGGATGCAACAAAATTTCCCAGCCAACCTCTCTCTCAGTTTCAGTTTCTCAGGTCATCAAAGATGTAACCAACACCTTTGCTGATGATCAATTAATTGTTTAAAGTAGAGAACAGAGTAAATCGTTTGACCAGGTTTTATCATGGTTCGTCCATGATCTTTTTCGCACATTATTGTCGTAAGTGATCGTGATTTTTCATCGCCCGAAATTTTCATCGCCCGTTACACTGTGCGACAATTTAAGGGTCAATTGGAATAACCTCAAATATCGCAATGGTTTATGATAGTGCATGGTCTATATATTATGCCCTCATACTCAGTTTTATCAGATTAGGTCAAATAAGAGAGAAATTCAAGGTCAAATTTCACCTTTAAGTCACAAATTTTTTCTTATAACTCTTAAACTAATTTCAAATCCTATGTAGTAATTGCATCTAAATTTTAGTAATGGATGATTCTTTACATTTTGAGACCATTTTTTGCTTAAAAATTTACGTAAGGAGGTTAATTTCTTCTTCAAAAACAAGGCTTTTTCAAAATAAAAAAAATTTTCAATAGTTCAGTTACTTCGTATTTGTCTTCAAAACCAATCAGATTTAGATGAATTTTTGCACACACCTTAAGCATCATAAAATAAACCCCCTCCGAAAAGATCACAACAATTAAATGTGCGCATCCAAAGATATTCGTATTCAAAGATTACCAAAGATGGTAACTTCGTTAATGTAATCCTTAGAGTAAAAACATTCAGATGAAAATTGTAGATCCAACAATTTTTTTCAAAACTGTCCTTAATATCTTTACTGAAAGAGTTACTGTTTTAAAGATATGCGCGTAAATATGTAATTACAATTATATGAAGATTATATATGAAAAATTTAAACGGTTAAAATAAAAATTATTTTTATTTCTATTTCTTCTCAAGTTCGAATTTTTCATATATGTTGTAATTACATATTTACGCGCATATCTCTAAAACGGTAATTTTTTCGGTAAAAATGTTAAGGACAGTTTTGAAGAAAATTATTGGGTCTATAATTTTCATCTGAATGATTTGACTCTAGGGATTACATTAACGAAGTTACCATCTTTGGTAATCTTTGAATCCGAATATCTTTGGATGCGCACATGTAATTTTTGTGATCTTTCCAGAGGTGGATTATTTTATTATACTTAATGTGTGTGCAAAAATTCAGCAAAATCTGATTGTTTTTGAAGACAAATACAAAGTAACTGAACTATTGAAAATTTTTTTTTATTTTAAAAAAGCCTTGTTTTCGAAGAAATAATTAACCCCCTTAGGTAACTCTTTGAGCAAAAAATGGTCTCAAAATATAAAGAATCATCCATTGCAAATATATAGGTTCAGTTACTACACAGGCTTTGAATTTAGTTTAAGAGTTATAAGAAAAAATTTGTGACTTAAAGGTGAAATTTGACCTTGAATTTCTCTCTTATTTGACCTAATCCGATAAAACTGAGTATGAGGGCATAATATATAGACCATGCATTACTAGAAACCATTGAGATATTTTAGGTTATTTTTTCGTGTCGCACTGTGTTATCATTCGCTTGAGAAATGGTTCGATTTCGTTCCGTTTTAGCATTGATTCGAGTATGGATATTCGGTCAATAAAAGTTATCGCTGTTTATACATGTGGCACCCAAACATCGAGTTTTTTAGTGTGCCTCGGTTTCTTCAAATGGTTATTAATTTTTTGGTGATGATTGCATAGTTCCCTAGCAATGTCCATGCAGCTTATCTCCCGGTCTTGCACAATTTTTTCCATGATTTCATCGACTTTTCCAGTGATTGCTCGACCAGAGCGAGGTTCATCTTTAAAATCACAAAACTGTCAGATCAGTAACGAGCAAAGCACTTCCCTGCTGGTTTTCTAGTTACAACATCATATCTGAAAACTTCACAAATTTTTCAGAAGCCTGCGAAATCACCTCTAAAATAGGCCTATCTTATTCAAATGTCTTTAAAGCTAAAAAATCACAAAATTTGTGAACTTCCACCAATATCGTAATATTCCTATTGCATCAAAACACTCCTATCACCAATAAGCCGTGGTGAACTATCTATAATTTAGTTGATTTTTTTACTGTTAATTCCATTACTTATCATCTCTTATTTGTAGATACCTTAACGCCCCGCGAACGTGGTCTCCAGGAGGCCAAATTCGAAATCATCACATCCGAAGCTAGTTATTTGAAATCATTGAATCTCCTGCGCAGTCACTTTATGAATCATCCCGTATTTCGTGATACCAATGTCGTAAATGCACGCGATCGTAAAGCACTTTTCTCCCACATCGTACCCGTACACGAGTGCTCTGAACGGCTGCTAACAGCACTCGAGTCCTGTTGGCAGGACAATATCATGTTGCTTGGACTAAGCAAAAGTATTTATGCCATAGCTGAGAAATATTTCCATGTGTACATATCTTTCTGCGAGCACCAAGGTCGCATGGATCGCACATTGCGTCGCCTTAAAGAGTCCAAAGGAACATTCTCACAAAACTTGGATTTACTGGAATCGAGTACAAACTGTTGTGGCCTGAATTTGCACTCTTTTCTCATGCTGCCCATGCAACGCATAACACGTCTGCCGCTGCTCATCGATGCAGTCTTTAGCAAGACCAGCGCAAATGATGACGAATATGAAAACTGGAAGATGACATTCGCCATCATGAATAAAATCGTAGCGCAGTGTAATGAAGCGGCAAATCGATGTGAGCAAGCTTACGAAATTGAACGCATCGCTAGGCAGCTAGAATTTCCAACGACTATACGAGCGCTGGCCATTGCACCGGTTGGTGTGGCGGCGCCTGGAGCGAAGCCACGGTTTCTGGTTAAGAAGGGCGAGCTAACGCATTTGATATGGCGCGGCGATGATGCCAAGCTAACGTTCGGCAAGAAGTTCATCAAAACCACAGTATTTGCGTTTCTCTTCTCGGATCTATTGGTGCTGACCAAACGCAGAGCAGAGCAGCAATTTTTAGTTTTCGACTATTGCCCACGTAATATGTTGACAATATCATCGGGTGATACGCTGCCACAGCTGCCGACAAAAGACATCAATCAGACGGGCAAGAATCTGATATTGATGACTTTGCTAGAGAACCACGAGCGCAAAACTGTTGAGCTGGTGATTAACTCGAGACTGGCCTTAGCAATTAAATTTTATATTAAATATTGATTAATTTTTTCAGGTGCTTTCTTGCCCTTCCGTCTCTGAGCAAGAACGCTGGCTGGCAGCTATGCGTCCACCTGAGGCCGAACAGCCTGGTGAGAAGCTTTACGAACAATGGGATTGTCCGCAGGTGGTAACAACACATGCTTACGAGACAAATGAGCCCGATGCACTAAGCTTAGAAGTAGGCGACGTCATTAATGTCACACGCAAATTGCCAGATGGTAAGTCTTGTTGATCTTTAATAATTATTCTCTAACGATTTATTTAAATCGCACTACAGGCTGGTATCAAGGTGAACGCATACGTGATGGTGCCATCGGCTGGTTCCCTGGAAACCATACCGAAGAAGTTAACTCAGCGCATGTGCGTGCGCGCAATTTAAAACAACGCTATCGACTGCTTACATTTACGGCGACTTATTTGGAAACGCAAAAACGCAAATAATATTTCAAATAATTCTTAGTCATAGTCATAATTCTAATTTAAAAAATATTAAACCCAAATTAAAACAAACAAACAAAACAAAAAACTGCAGTCAGAAAGTTAGATTTAAAATATTAACGTCTCTAAATGAAGAAATTGTACATTAACGTAAATATTATTATATTTAAAATAAAATCGTATAGTAGAGTTTAGTTAAATTGTGATAAAAAAAAATTTATTAAAGTTCATATTTTACGTATGTTTATGTAGCTTAGATTTATAACAAATTAACAGAGTATTTAGCAATTATTTATATAAAGATTACTTATTAAACATTAACATTATTTTAGTTGTTTATGGCAATGAATGTACGTATGTATGTATATTACAAAGATTAAAATTAAATATTAATATAACTTTGTAAAAAATATAAAAAAACATTTTTAAAACAAAACAAAACATAAGATATTGTATCGATTGAACAACGATTTGGAAAAAATTCAAACATATCTTTTATAGCCTCACTTAACAAAGGTAAAAAATTAGGTAAAATATACTGATACTTTTAATACAGTTTTAATACTTTTAAATGAGAGAAAGTCATAATGTAAGCAAAAAAAAAAATTAAAAACTTTGTTGTTTTCAAAACTAAAAATTAGCAAGATTTTCACATAACGTAATGGTATATAATGTTATGCATTCTAATAGCAGCAGAAAAAAATTAAGCCACAAAAACTGTTTCAGCTAAAGCTGTTAAAAATATAACCAATTGTTGTTCATCTGGCGTCAAGAGAGTTGGAGATGTGCTGCTATTCTCCTCATTGCCTATGCCGCTGTCAGACATTCCACTGCTATTCAATTTGGTGATCAATTCTAAAACTTGCTTGTGTTTACTGGCTATTGGCTTAGCGTATAGCAATGTTCAATAATGTTGAAAGTGTCGATCGCGTCCGAGCTGTTGAGAGCGCAACTCAGTTGGCGTCTGCCTTTCAATATAGCTTATTAAAGCAGGATTAGTTATCAGCAAAGATTCCAAGAGTTCCTGTGAATTAAAAGAGAAATATAGATCATTTTTGTATTCCAATTGATTAAACGAGTTATATCGAGATAAGTTAATTATTTTAGATAAAAAATAATTAATTTTCAGTCATGTTTATTACCATAACATGTTTAGTGGTGACCGTGGCGTGCAGGTTTAATGCGTGGCTTAGCACGCTCGGAGCACGAGTTCGATTCCCAGTCACGGCGAAAAGTTTTTTCAATAAAAAAATTTATCTGATCCGTCACCACCTCTCTGCATACAATGGCAATCCTCAGAGAGTAAATAATGCCATGTAAAGCTTCTTGAGAACATGCACTTTAGCCGTTCGGAGTCGGCAGAAAACTTGTAGGTCCAGTTCTCGGTCAATTGTGTGCAAACATTTAATAACACACACAACACAATTGATCATAAGAAGCTCTGTCAAAGTCTTTTCAAGGCTGAAATGGCCAATTTGTTTTTTGTTTTTTTTTTTGTTTATTCCCGGAAAACGGTATTTTTGAACCTAGAACTACAAGGATATATTTCTTAAAACCGTTATAAAATTAAAATTGAAGCACTTTGAAGGCTACCCCGCTACCCCATAAGATGCGGGTGGAAAATCTACACTATTTCACCAAAAAATTTAAATCTTTTTCTAAAAAAAAAACTTTGTTTAGAAAGGTATGAATATGGAAACAAAATTATTTGGAAAAGTATCAAACGGTTGCGATACACAAAAACATTTGGAACAATTTTTTTTTCAAGTTCACCCTGCAAGAACCGCCGTTAAAAATTTTAAAAATTTCAAAGAGAGGAACAAATAAAACACATTTTTCGAGCCATTACACGATCAACCATATTAAATTGATGTGACATCCTCAAAAAAACCTTAATTACCTTACTACTTAGTTTAGATTTTTGCATTTATTGAAAATTCTAGCCTGCATAGAGGTATATTTTACTACGTTTTAAAGCAAAAATTTTTTAAATCTTGATCTAACTTTTTAAATTGCTCTTCTGAACATAGTCTTCAAAGCATTTAAGCCCATTTGACTTATTTGTCGAGATATACCTATTCAATAAAGTATATTTTAAATTATGATTAACTAAGATCAATATTAGATGCACCTCTTATTACATCCTTTTTGTCATTAAAAAACAAAAAGTATTAAATACAAACCTTTAGAAGTCGCAGTTTTTGCTGTATACTCAAGGCATGTAATCCAATATTTTTGATTATTGCTGCATCTTCTGCTGAGTATGTCACACAGTATGCAATCAAATCTTCCAAAAATTTGCGTCTAACCATCGGTCTTCCAGCTTTTAGAAACAATTGTATGATGAAATTTTGGAAGTCTGTAGGCACTGTAATGAGCAATTCACATAGATATTAAAATAATGTTTTATTAAAAATTAGAACAAATTGAAACTTACACTTTTCGGTGTTGCTAAGCCACTCTAATAAGTTTTGAAAATTTGGCACATTGAGATCCAGCGGCATTGCAAATTTTTGAAGAAATCCGCAAATCACAGCAAAATCAGGTTCGCAGAGTACAGCATTTGTGGACGTTAAATTGGTTAATTCATGGCTAGTTATTAATTTCTGTGCTTTTATTTTCTTTGGTTCGAAATTGAATTGATTTTGAAGAAACATTTTGGAAACAATACAAACTGCGCAGCTACTTTACGAAATAACAATTCACTAACTAGGTATTTGGCAAGCTTTGCGCGGGCAAGAATGGCTTCGTATTTGACATTTGCACCATAAACACAACTGACAGCTGTATCATTTGTTTACATTTTTTTTTTTTTTTCTACAATTAAATCACAAAAGCCAAACTTATCATTTTTAAACTTTAAATATAACAACGCGTTTTAAAAAAAAGACTAATAAAAGAAAATTTAAAAAAGACTAATTTGAAATGAAGATTTAAATCATTGAAAATTGGAAAATGCCAAAATATTTAAGAATTCAATCAGCTGTTTTTCGTCCCACTGCGCGTTAACATTTGCTGGACCTCTTCGCTGGTAAAACGATATAAGTTTTATTAAGCAAAAGATTTCTCTACGATTGGAAGCTACAAAATATTCATGTCCACGTGATTTGCAGAAAATATTTAGCTTTTGAGTTTCGGGGGAAAAATACATCAGATAATGGTTGCCAAGGCGATCTTTTCCTAGATGCTGTGCACGCATGTCATCCGTAAATGTTTTAGTAAAATTTGCAAGTTTGCCGCTACGATCGAATAGCGTATCCTGCAGTGCCTATAAAATAAAAATGAGCTGGTGAAAGTGATTCGTTCCTGCGTGACTAACTTACACGTAAGATTTCTAAACGTGTGCTTAGATCGACTAGTCCGTATCTGCCTTCACTTACTAATGCACCTGCGCCTTCGGGCCAGAAATTCTCACAAAATTCTTTTAGTAGCATCTCCCAAGAACACCCCTTATGTTTAGTGAAGAATATCTTATTCTTTTGCAACAAATTTTTGTGTACTTGAATTAGACCAGGTGCAACTTTAAAATTAATTTATTTATACTATTTAACAGAGAATATTCACTTATCTTTCTTCACTCACCATCTGGTCCTATTTGTACCAACCATGTCTGCAGTTCTTCAAAGTCAGGTACATCGATGTTAACTATATCCCCGAACTGTTGATAGAAACCGCAAATTTCAGCAAATGATTGTTTATCTAATAAATTTTTAATCTTCATGATTTGGAGAAAACACGCGAAATTTCTAAAACACACAAATTTAAAACTGAAATTAAACAAAAAGTTGCTGCAAATTTATTAATTGAGTAAATTCAGAAGCGGGATAATATTTTAAAAACTGACATATAGAAAAAGAATCCTTGACAAGGTTGCAAAGAATGTACTTTCGTACTATGTGGAGTACATATTTATTTTTATACAAAATTTCACAACTGCGACCTCGCGACCAGTTTTCTAGTTAACAGTCCTTGGCAAGCAAGCTTGGGGGAGATTACGATTTCCTGGGCGCCGCGATCTGACAATGGATTCGTGAAGTACTTTAAATATAAATAAGAATTGCCGAAGGAAAAATCGATTTATCGATTAGTTTTCGAGTTATCGATTTTTTAAAATAATTTTCTTTTTATAAGGTCTTCTTAGAAAACTGACTATATTTTTCTTATTATTAAACCGATATTAACGGTAATAGTACCATTTTGAAGATATTTCAATAAGCTTTTAGAAAAATGTATAATTAATCAAAACCGTTTATTATTTCATATTTTATAACTGTTTGAATGCAAAAGTAAAATAATTGCTTACATTTAACCGTTATTTTCTCAAAAATTGCCGTTATTACTATGAATTATAGAAAGTAAATTATAGAAGCCTGAAAATTTTTCTTTCACTTGGTATATAATTTATATGATCTTATTATTTTGTTATGGTGTCTTTTGATGATGAATTGATTTGCCCTTGTACAGAATGTTATTCTTTTAAGCATATTTACAATAGTTGTTCTGCTTTCTTACTACATATTTCCTTATATCACCATTGCAATAAGCAAATGCCCTTAATGAAACATTGTTACTGTAATATTTATGTGAATTTATAGGATTTTCCAAGCAATGAAAAAAATTCGCAACTTTAGTTGATCAATTTTGGTTTTATTAAATCCAATAGTTGATCTTCGCTTATACCATTAATAAATGCAAATGTAGTCACGGTCAATTGTGATTTATGCGACTATTTTCCAAAAAATGCATTTATTTTAATTTGTAGCATGTTGTTCCCGAAAAACGTCATCGAGTTTTAACCACCCAGGAGGAGATACAATCTTAGGAAGAAGAGAATGAAGAAGAACAATGCGAAGATTTCTATTGAAGGTTTTCATTAGATTTATATTATTAATATCCTATTAAGATAATAATTATATTTAGATAAACGTGGTTTTCCCTTGTACGAAATGTTAAAAACAAGCTTGGTAGTAATTTTTGGCAGTAAAAAGGTAATTTTTCCACAATTTCATTAATTTTATATCCTAAAGCTTTTGTAAACGGGTTTTTTATATATTTTTTTGGAGTACGCAAGTCCAAATACATATAAAAAAAATATAAAAAGAAATCTGGGTTTGCCACCTTAAGTGTAGTTATTCCAAAACAATTTTTTTTTATATTCTATGTAACATATATATCGAATATAGTGTTTATTTAAAAAAAAACTTTTAACTATTGCATACCAAATGAAAGCTAAGGTTTCAGGCTTTAAAAATAAAGTAGATTTTAAGCATATTAATATTGCAAATTTTTGAGAAAATAACGGTTTTATCAGTAGTAAAAAGTAAATATAATATAAAATCTCTTTAAAATTATACATCTTGCCGAAATGAACTTTTTTTTGTATTTTTTCTAACAGATAATTTAATTGTCTTTTCAACAACGTATCGATACATAAAATCTATTGGATATTGGAAAAGATATAGATGTTTATTTCAACAGATCTTGTAACAAGTAAACAATTTTAAAAAATCGATAACTCGATAACGAGATGAGATATCGATATTTTGATCGACCAAACCTATTTTTTTGTTGTTTTAAACAAAAAAACACTTTCAAATCGCGGCGCCCAGGAAATCGTAATCGTGCCCAAGCTTGGCATACTGGTTGGCTTGTTGCCAACAATTTTTTATTTTCTCTATCCTAAGCTAAGTTTACACGTCAATAAAATTTAATTCTGTCTTTGGAATATTTGATTAAAACGCATTATAACTAAAACCAGATAAAACATATAACCTCTATAGAACGCGTTAACATTTTTTCAAATTGTTTACTCAGTTTTTTTGCTTAATTTTTCGAGTGTTGTAAATTAGTACATGCTTTAATAACGTGTTGAAAAAGTCACAGCATCAAATCTGTATAAACATTTTAGCGTTTTGATTGAACTGACTTTTAAATAAAAACCCAGCTATAAAACTTGTTACAAATTTACAACAATTTCTGTGGCTTTTAAGCATAACTGAATTTTAATTTAAAACCGAGGCTATAGATTTCGTAATATTTCGATATATGATGCCGTGCTTATGCTAGCCAAACATTTTTTGGTGTTTATTTTCGTTAATTTTTCGCTTTGCTCAAATGTTGATTGGTCAAATGGCTATACTTCTCTTTGCTGCACAGTTACATTGTAAAAACAACCCTCGACAGAAAACTCTTACAAAAGAAAACACAAAAATCGTATAGCTCTGAAATGATTGGAGTATTTGCTGTTTCAATCAGCAATCAAAAATGTTTGGTCCGAAAACGAAAGAATGAATTTGAGAAGTTAATTTCTCAGTTTTACACGTAAATGTTCGCCAATCACGTTTGGCTAGCATAACCACATCAAACCGATTTAGTTACAAAACAAGTTTTATATATATAACTTCACAAACAAACCGGCAGTATGACTGGTTGATCCAGGTCTGGCGCTTAAAGCCGCGTTTCCATGTGGTCTTATCTTATCTCACATCAAAAACATTTGCTATATCGAGCGAGATGGATATAGATAATGGAGAGACGCTTACATTAGTCAACACCATAATATGGCACGCATGCTTTTTATTTCTTACTAAAAATGGGACAATATAAGATAAGATAAGATAAGATAAGGTGACATCGAAACGCTGCTAAATCAAAATTTTGATTGATGCGATGAACTTCTAAAGCTTCATTTTCACTCTCGCACAGAGATTTTGTTTTGCTGCGAAAACAACAACAAATTTTGATTGTTCAACCAATTTGATTTGCCCATATTACCTATTGCACCGGCGTGAAATGAAAATTTATTACTTTTTACTTTTGCACTTAGGTCGAGCGACGGTTGTGGCCAATTTAAACAATTTGTATCTTTTCCAAAATCCATTTTAACCCTACGTTTGGGGTCATTATCTTGCATAAATGAAGTATTGCATATTTCACATCCGAATTCTAAGGGTGACAGATGGAGTTTACAATACTGAACAGCGCAATAGAATTGTATAAGAGATTCTACCTTTCAGTGTTCTCAACTTAATGACACATAATAATAAGATATATAATTATAAGTCTAAAAGAGTTCGCTATCAAAGCAAAAACCTATATAGGCTCAACTTAAAGCTATCGAATTGTTTAAACTTGAAATTGCTTCGAAAAAATAGGCAAGTGTGGAAGACTTCGGAAACGTTTTTCCAACACAAAAAAAAATTTATTTACAGGGAACAAACTGTTTTTTAAGAGAACGTTTTAACTGTTTTCAATTGTAACCCAGTGTCTGCCAAACAGTTTCTGTATTTAAACGCTCACTTTTCACACACGTTCATGCCGCAAAATTGTTTTTCACACGAGTTCATAGATGTGAAAGCCATATAAAACAGAATTAATTTATTTCGTTTATTTTAATATTTATTTATTATTATAGTTCAACATATAGTATAATATATTATTAGCCAGTGGCGACTTCTGTGTTTTATTTAGACCACATTTTGGGATTAGTAAACATGAACAAATTATTTGTTTATAAAATTTCTTTTTTGCAATAAACTAAACTGCATATTATTCACATTAAAAATATTTGTAGTTTTTGTCAGCAAAAGCTGTGAAAGGTTGGGGGCGAACGAAAATTTTTCGCGTCAACTACGTTAGTGAACTTTCAAAGCCCGGTAAAAGCCGCTTCAAACTATCTGATAAATCATACACGTTCTCATATGATCTGTCAAACAATGAAGCTCTTAAATTCTTTAAAATTATGGAATATAATAAGTAGTGTCCGACCGAATATTCAGTTTTGGCCATTTTAACTAGTTTCGGCTATTCGGTATCAATATGGCTGAAACCGAATATTGGGTTCATTTATTTCAATCAATGTGAGTTCGCTTTCATCAAAATTTTGAATGTTGTTAAGTAGAACAAAAACGTGAAATTCACACTCACTTGATTGACCGTGTGAGTTGGGCCCAGCACAAAACGATAAATGTATTTTGTTTCATTTTGAAAATACAGACAAGCTCTTATTTTTACCTTATAATATTTAATTATTTAACTTAAAATACTAAAATGTTCCTTAAAGTGGTATTAAAAATAATCTCTTTATTTATTATTTTAAAGTTTAACTTTAATATTCAAAGAGTATTTATCGTATGTAATTTTCATTCGTAAGATTGCTGTTTCGTGCATGGATCTGACAATTCGTCACCTGTTTGAAATATGTTTATAATTCCCGTTTGAATATGTTTTTTAAGCTTTTAACAAAAAATACGAGAAAAAAAAAATGTTCTTTACAAAAATGTTCATGTAGCCTTCAGATTCGGTTTCGGACGAATATTACAAAAATAGCCCAATTTTGGTTTCGCATTCGTCCAAAATTTTGGTTTCGGTTGGACACTTATAACAAGATTGCAAATTGATTAAATCAATAACTTTCGTGCATTATCATTGACTTGTACGAAGTGAACTTTTCTCTAATGTGGCTCTCACATCTGTGAACTCGTGTGGCAAACAATATGGCGGCTTGTATGTGTTCGGTAAAGCGAGCGTTCAAATTACGGAATATTTTTGGCACACACAGGGTTACACTTGAGAACAATAGAAATGTACTCTTAAAGAAGTATTTAGTGCTTCGAAATAAAATTATTTTTGCGTGGGGAAAATTAAGAAAAAATGCTTCCCAAGTCCTTAACACCAGTATAATTTTTTGAAATAACTTCCATACTGTATCAAAACAAAGTTATCACATATACTGTATGCAACTTACATAGAATACTACCAAATAGAAAAGAAAGAGTACCAAACATTTCCCACATCGTCTTTAAATCATCAAAATGTACTCTACATAGTACTAGACTAATGTTTCAATACAACCCTGGTTACGTAAAGACTATAGAGAATGTTTTTTGACGTAAAATTACGTCTTAAGGTCTATGCCCACTTACGGCACGTAACGAAACGACACGAAACTTCAAAATATAACTAACCTGTGTTCTTATGTATACATGTCCACTTACCGTAAACGAAACGGCGACGACTGTTGACGCCGACGAAAAAGCCGGTGGGAATCGTTGCAAAGAATTCTAACCGACATGTCGTTCGCTTTGTTGACAAAAACTTAGCTGCAAAACATGTATTCTGAAAAAAAATTTAATTTTTGAGCGAAAATGTTGCTTTATATGACATGAGTTGCAAACATTATAGCAACAAAGTTTTAAAAAATCAATTGTAGACTGTTGCTCTCATATTAAAGATTGATTTGTTTTGATTTGTTATTGCCGCCGTTACGCTAAGTGTGCATGAAACAGTTCTTTGCCTTGCCGCCTCAGAGACCTTTAGAGCGTTATTTGTATGGGGTCGTTTTAAAAGATTTTTTGAAGGTCATGCAACTTTTTGGCTAATACTTTAGAGTATATCTACAGCCTTTAATACTTATCGTTCAAAGATAATATATATACTAAAATATCAGATATATCCTGTGCTGAACGAATATCTTATTTTTAAAAATATCTCACTATTATATTTAAGTCACAAAATAGTAAAATATAAGAAGAAAAATTTATGTTTTTATATAAGAAAATCAATCATTAGCTGCTTATAATGTGCCTGCTGCTTTCTTTGTTTTTGTTTCGTTGCTTATGCTTGTATTGCTTATGTTTTGCACGAACTAATTGGTTAGCTTTTGCAGCATTGTAAGCATTGGTTCCCATTGGGTTTATGTATGCACTACTACTCTAGTATACTAAGTGCTCTATTTTGAAACCAGAGGTCATGAACCTTTTTTCAACTCAGTCAATGAACTCAAACTGTCAAATTTAACGAAATGAGTCTGTGATCCGGTTAGATTTAACTCATATGAAAAAAAAACGAGTTGGATCATATGGTTTTACCCAATAGATGGCGTAAAATTTTAATTTTTGCTTTTCATGCAAATTAATTTGGATTCCACATCCCACTGGCACTAGCGAGTGTAGCTCGCAAACTATACATCGGACAGAGACGAAAGTGTAGCTCGCAAACTAAATATCGGACAGAGACGAGAGTGGCACTAATGGAAAGGACATGTGCTCAGCGTGAAATATAGTTACCATACGATTTTTTAAAAATCGGGGTCTTAATTTTAATTTGAAATTAGTAGTTAAACTGACTGTAGCTCGCTAACTACACTCAAAAAAATGCTGTAGTAAAAATAAATAAAAATTTATTTAAAACAAATGTAAAGTAGTAGCTCACCGTCCAAATAAAAATGTATTTATTATGACTAATTTATTTTATTTATTTTTTTGTATTGTATTTTTTTATTGTAGTAAATTTGACTACAATTGTAGCATATTTTACTACACATGTATTTAATCGAATTTTAAAAATCAAATTTTTTTTTATGTAGTAATTTATAAATTTTTACTACATTTGTAGTTATTTTTACTGCAATTAAATAAAATGAAAAATTATTTTATTTTTGGTTGCAATTAATATTTATTAACAACACATAAATTACAAAGTTAGCAAACAATTTTTACATAATATTGAAGTAATTAATGAACACGGTTTATATTTAAACTATTATTAAACTCTTTATGCTGTTTCGCGAAAGCGCACCCCAACGATAAGCAAGACACGAGAAGCTTTATTTTATTCCAAACAAAAATCTATTGCTTCACGCGTCTTGCTCGTATTTGGAGTGCTTTTCGTGATACAACGTGGGTAAATTTAATGATGACGACGCTAAAAAGTCACGGCTTTCTTTTAGCTGTTCTTGAATGTTATGAAGAAGAGCTCAAAAATCACAGTGAGAAGGAGAGCAGCGGTTAGATGTTTGCTTAACAATTCCAGAATTGTGATTCATCTTTGCCAGGCCAGGATATTAGCTTAAAATACAGCCATCTCAAAGCTCAAAGTAAGAGTGTCCGCTGAAAGAAGAGCTTAGTTATAAAAAGGTACTAGAAATCAGGGATTACTTACCAAAAGCTTACAAGTCAGCGCCAATACTTTTTTTAATAAAAATTAAAAATATTTTTCCAGCCTTCAAGTTACTTTTTATTTATTGAAAAAAAAAACAATATAAACAAAAAATTACAGATTGCTATTAAAAAAAAAATTTTTATTGACAAATAAATACATTTAAACAAGTACTGACTGCATACAACTACGTCGTGTAGTACTAGATATATAAATGTAAATGAAGTTTAAAGATTTGGAATAAATACTTGTGTATTTAAAAATAAATAAAACTACAAACTAATGAAACAAATACACGTTATGCAGTAAATTTTACTACAGTATTTTTTTGAGTGTATGTATCGGGTAGAGACGAAAGTGGCACCAATGGAAAGTGCATTTGCTTCGCCTTCTTTTCAACTAAGTCAATGAACTCAACCTGTCAAATTTAACGAAGTGATCGAAAAAATTTTACATATTGTTTGTTTCTTTTTGCTTGCTCATTTTATTATGCTTTCTTTTAACGTTTTCTTTGTTTTGGTCTCGATAAGAAGTCCATAATTGAGTGTTATTAATTTATTTATTAATTTTTGGAAGATCAATAACATTTACGTGCAAAATGGACAAAACAATCTGACCAAATAGATAAAGTAGAAGTGGTTGCAGCTTAAACGGAATTCGACGTCTACACTTACGATACTATCGAAACTCGTTCTTTTTTTTTGCTTTGGTGGATACAGAAAATCAAAAATTTTTGTCAACAAGCCAACTTATGTGCCAAACTGGCGAATAAGCTTCTTAACTTTCGAACCTGTGTGGAAATGGCCGCCGTGTGGCACACAAGAATGCAGATTTGAAGCCTGCATTATAGAAAGCCTTTTATTGCGAACAGAATTATCCGAAAATGCTATGATCAGTCAAATTTTTTGAGTACTCTTGACAAGCATGAAAAGAGTTGTGTGATGTATCAAATAGTCTGAGTTGATAGTTAACGTCAATATTGTTTGAGTTGCAGTCTCACTTCTTTCTCTGAAAATTACGTTTACTGGGTAACTACTTTTTAGCGACTTTTGACATATGTCAAAACGTTACGTTTTGACAATCATTACGTTAATTTTGTTATTTCTTGGCAATTTTGTAAATTTTCATTTTGAGATTTATATATGTTTATTGGAAAGTAATTAAACACAATAAATAATGATTTATTAAAAAAAAAAACAATTTCAAGTATTGCTTTTCAATACAATGAACGCACATTTCCACACACCTTCATTTGGAGACGAAGTTTTTGACCTGTCTGATATTGAATACAACGCCAACGCTAATTTTGTACATCACCAACAATTGCAAGTAAGTTTATAAAAAGAAGAGTTTATAAGTTTATCAAGAAATTGATTTAATCAAAGTAAATTAGAAACTGTTCTTTAGCCCGAGAAAATCTTTAACTGCAATAACAAGCAACTTTTATGCAAAGAAACGCTTTCTTAAACCCAGAGCAAAAAGTACTATGAGAAGCTCTCTAATATTCCGCAGTAGTGGTATTGACCAAAGGGTAAAGAACGATTTTCGATGTAAGCTTGTGAAAATTGTCATTTTGGCTATCATAGAAGTTCCATCCGAAGAATAAAGCAGAAATTAGCACTCAAAAGCACACAAACTGTTTTTTAAGGAGCACAAACATTTTTTCTCTAAAGCACTAGTGAGTGCTGATTGCAGGACACTGATACTGTTCTCTCAAAACTTGTCCTTATGATGACTATTCCAAGCTACAGGCAGATAACTATTCACCAGGCTGAGGCTGTATAGAGTTTTAGAAACCTTATGGCAGAGTAGTTAAATATTCATTCGCTGTGATAAGATGCAAGCATAGTAGAGTTATTGAGTTTTATACGAGTCCTGGAAGTGAGTATAAGAAGGTAGTTTTTGTCTTTCTTTCGTATTCATATCTCAAGTCGCGAAAAGATTATATGTGATGAGAGCACAGGAGTAGCAGCTCCAGTTACTTTCGCTTTGTGTTCCAATGTTAACCTTATGTAAATAATAAAAATATAAAGCTTGTCAAAAAAATTGATTATTTTATTAATCAATTAATTATTAATTTTAATTAATCAATCAGTCTTCAAAAACAATAAAATTGTGCTTTTATTCTATAAAATAAACAAAATCTACAACTCCGAGATATTTGACATCTCCGAAGTCTATTATTTGGGCCCTATATAGTAGCTCAAAATTTATTTTCTTAAGAACTCAGTTTCATAAGATTACATTCTCGGTACGATGGAACTTCGTGATACCCCTCCAATAATTTCGATGCCAACCTTTGAGTAAAAAAAAAACCATCTTGAGGTAGTCTCATATAATTCTATGCAGGCAGAAGAGGAGTTCGTAGTGTTCAAGAAATTCTAATATTTTGCTCAAGTTTAAACGAAATAAGGCAGTAAGACAACGTCTTATGACTGATGTTATTGGTTTGAAGTTCCTTATTTGCATTATCAGGGATATAACAGCGTTTCGAGCATACCATAAATTATCTTCGCTCCAAATGCAATAATTTTGCTGAATGTAAATTCTATTGAACCACAAATGAGCGTAATTGATGAACAAAATGTTTTGTTAAAGTTATTTATCCAATGCCAGTTCATTTTTAGTCCATTCCCTGAAATTTTTACACAAAGAGTAATAAATAAAAAAATTTCTAAACATATTTTTATTTAAATTTCTACATTTTTTACCGTAGCATTGCTTCTTTCATTACTATTCGTCTCCGTTGTTGTTTTCGTTATTGCGCGATTTCCTGCTTTAGACTCTGACTCGCATTTAAACTAAACAGTATATTTGCATCCAGCAGCATGTGTTCAAATATTTGTGAAGTGATATTTGACTTTATCTGGCATGCTTAAAATGTGTTCTACTCTGACTTTAAAGAGTTAAATACACACCCTGTTCTTATTTTTTCACATCACGGTCCATTAATTAGTTTTGGAATAACTAGTAATTCAATTTGCGTGTAATTTTTTCTAATATCATTGATTATTAGTGTTTCATTTAAGATCTGCGAGCTTATCACGTTTTATAAATTTTTCATTCTACATTCTTCCGGCAAGAATAACTTAAGTTGTTGAAATAAACTAAACCTAAACAATCGTTGAAGGCTTTGAGATACGTGACCAAGTGTTCTCTGATAGTTAAAAGCTTTGTTTCTTGAATCTTCAAGCTTCACCCCTACAGCTTCAACGAAAGCTAAGAGAACGTTTTTGGGTTATACAGGATGCAGCTGTTCAAATACAAACAAAACTTGAAACTAAAAAAACCTTCATACTAAATTTGAATGAACATTTTATTTTGTCTTTCAAAATAATAAAAAAAAGCAAACCAAATACTGAACAGTTTTCGTTTCTAACATAAATATTATATTTAATAGATGTACTATTATCTGATGAAAGCTAATCTAGACAAGCGATCAGTTATTTATGTACAGTTGTATATGGATAACATGTGTGTCATCGCGCGCGCTGTATTCAACTAAGTAGCTTAAACAATCGCGCTATCAGCTACAATTAAAAAGCACTGAACACAACTACAGCGCATTTAATTGACCCAAGAAGTCGTTACGTGGTGTTTGGAAAAAAAACAACGGCATTTGAACAACAAATAGCCGACATAAATAATCGCAAACAAACACAGCAAATTTAAATTAAAAGTCAATTCGAAAAATCGTTCGGTTCAATATTGTTTTATGTGATTTTTCCGTAGTGACTCAATTATTGTACACAAATTAGTCACAAAAAAAAAAAAAACAAAAAAGAAAAACTTTGAAGAGGTTATCGATTTATCGACCGCAAAGCAACAACAATCACATCATCATATATTATATTAAACAATATCTCTAAAATGTTAGGCATGCTCGTAGCTAAAAAGAATTTCATTAGTTTAAGATAACCGCTACAAAACTAAATCAAAATTTTAAATTAGTTTCTAACATTAGTTGAGCTAGTAAGCAGATGAAGAAGTTTTTAGTAAGTGGACTAAACTGCTAGTATTTTGCTCGTACCATTGATAAAATTTGTTTCTAATCTTTTTCTCTCCCTCTCTTTCTTTCACGCTCTTTTACTTCTTTATATTTCCGTATGCGCTCTACAACAGTCAAAAAGAATGCGTGGCAGCATGGACAACTCTCTGGATGAATATCACTCGGCAAATGATGAATCGTTCGTAGCCAACAACAACAGCTCAGCGCTCATTGCTAGTCCAACGCCAACGGCAACAGCCACTGCTGCTGCACGCAAACAACTAACGCCTTCTTCTGATCCGAACGAACCTGCAAAACCACTCTCCGCTTATGCGCTCTTCTTTCGCGATACCGTGAGCGCAATAAAGCAACAAAATCCAAATTGCTCTTTTCAGGAGATATCGCGCATTGTTGCTTCTATGTGGGAAGCTTTAGATCCAAGTCACAAAAATGTTTACAATAAGAAAAATGAAATGGCCAAGAATGAGTACATCAAGCAGATGCGCATCTATCGGCAGCAGCAATTGGAACAACAACAACTTGCTCAAAATTCATCGCCACCAATTCAAACGAGACCAGCTGTCTTTACCATAACACGCAAAAATTCTGATAGCGATGGCCAAACGTATGGTCACAATTCTGCCAATCATCAGCAAAATAATTCGCCACCCCAGCAACAACATATTCAGGCACAAAATCAACAATCGCACTATCAGCAGCAATTTGAAATGCAGCAACAACAAAATTACAACTCAAATCACAACCAACAAACACAACAATCTCAAGTGGAGCAACAGCAACAGCAGCAACAACAGCAGAACAATTCTTATTCAACTACAACCACCAATTGTGTTGATTCTCAACCGCCGCCTGCGCAACAAATTCAGCTGCTGACCGAAGCGGGTTCTGTGCAGAAATGCATACGTGATCATTGTTCCAAACGCGCCATCATCAATCCCGACTGGGAGGACGAATATTGCAGCAACGAATGCGTTGTCATTCATTGCCGCAACGTATTTAATTCATGGGTGCAGGCAAATTTAGATGCGCGTACCCAGTAAATAAAACTGAAAAATATGCAATTTTATTCATTAACTTTTCAATTTGAATTACATTTGAATTTTATTACATTAGAAATGCTTTTGTAAATTAAAGCAGCATCAGATTCTCGTTATGCAAATAAAGTATTATGATACTTGAACTAATAAAATCGGCAAAAAATCAATTGAGTTGTTGTACTAATAAATTTTTAACCTAGCTTTAACTTTTAATTTACAAAATAATTCAAATGTTATTTCTTTATGTTTATTAAGGTCATTTCTTTATGTTTATTAAACAAACGAACAAACGAAACAAAATTAACGAGAACGTTCTCATCATCGCCAAAGTACAACTGCAGGTTTTTGAAAATGTAAGAAGACAACACATAGGGTTGACGATTCCGTTATAGACAATTTTCAACATCAATTTTTAAACCACAGTATTTGTTACTTTTGTTTCGATGTGAGTGGAAAGAAGGTAAAAATTAAATATAAAAACAAAATATTGGATTTTACTTAATATAACAATTTTTTGCAAAATTTTGAAAAATGTTCATTCAAAGTGTTAATATATAACAAAACCACATAGTGCAGCACTGGACGAAACACCTGTTACTAACAGTTTAAGGTTATATTTTACCGGCTACATGTCCACATTTATTCTTACATGCCAAAATATGTAAATAATTATTATTATTCATTTAGCATTATTGACTACAAGTAGAATGTTTCACACGTAATAAAAAATGTTTACAGAAATAAAGTCTTGTACCTTTATAAAATTAAGAAGAAACCGAAGGCACACTTAAATCAATCTTTATTTAAAAGTGGAATGTTAGCTAAATTAAAATAAACGTTGATTCAAAATGGATGCACCTACGCTCGTGATATTAAGATCTTCAGAAGCTATATATTTCTATTTTGGTTTTCCTTGTGTTGAAGGACGAATGTGCTTTTTTTAATTCACTTTTTATACTTGCGAACAATGTTTTGAAGGACTGTATTTTGACTACTGGCAACTCCATTAAGGAGGGACATTACATTCGCGGTAGAGAAAACAGACCTTTTTTTAAAGATTCGTAACTCAGTTAAAAATAAACATTTTTCCAAAATTTATTTTTATTATTGTTGAAAATTGAACAAATTACAAGAAAAAAATTCAGAAAAATATATTTTTCACTCCAACATGGTTTAATAGAGTTCCAAACTGGCGGCAGAGAAAAAAATTGTCCGATTTTTGGTGATGTTCCAAATTTGAAAGTGTGTTTTTTCGAAAAAAATATTGACTTTAAAAATTCATAAAAAATCGAAAAAAATTTGAAAAAAAGCTCGTCATACGATAGCGAATCAAGTTTAAAAAAAAAAAAAAAAAACGTTTTAGTTCAAAACAACTTTAAATATTTGCCACTTGCGTTATATTACAGCGGTCAAAAAATAGTAGTGATTATAAAAAGTTCAACAAAATTTGAAAAATAACAAAAAATTTGGTAATTGACTTCACGGTTCAGATAAGTTGTAATTCTTTCTTGTGATTAATACTTACTTACTTAATATTCTTAGCAAATACTGCTTTACAACGACGAAGCATCGAGTTCACAAGATCCTGACATGTCCTGATAGGTGTGGAGTACAAATTGACTCAACCTCTTTCCAAAGCTGATGTTTGTCTGAAAGTTTAGAGTCAGCAATACCCTTTTTAACATCACAACATACGGAAGCATAGTTTCCTGTAACATTTTGACGTAAAGATGTTAATCTATTAATGCTTCTATACAATAAATTGGACCAACACCATAGAAAGAAAAGCATGTCCAAGTCATGATTTTGTAACCACCGTGCTAAATGGTTTTTGTGGTATACTTCGGGTTGAATTGACTATTTTTTGGGATGTCGAACATATTGACGAGACCCTTTACTGCCGTACATTACAATTTTGGACTCGTCCCACCATCAAATGTTCCTTCATTTTTCATTTGACTACGAAGAATGATTTCTGGCTTGCTGAATCCTTTTTAGAACATACTTCTTGGTTAAAAGTGGCACTTTACGAGAGCCATGCGTACTCAAATATTGTTCCTTAAGGAGTCTACGTCAAGTACGAATACTTGCGCTACATACATTAAGCTGTTCTTATATTTGTAGTTCAGAGGCAAATGGATTGGGCTTATAGTACCTTATCACTTGTTTAATCAATTGCACCGTCATAACTGTCTTGCGTCCACGTGTCACTATTTATATATATATATATTATATTATATTTTATGGCATTGAAAATCGTGGTTGGTGAACATTTGAGCAGATTTTCAACCTCTTTGTATGTTTTCTTTATCAATTCTTAAATTTTTTTATCAATTCTCGCTTTTCAACAGAACAATGTTTTCCTCGCCCCATTTTTGAAAAAATACGGCACAACTTAATTTTTTTTTGTATAAACTGATGGAAACAACTTTATTTTGTTTTTATATAAACTGATGGAAAATAGCTCACTACTTACTTTTTTGTGCATTTATAATATAATTTAGCGAAATTTTGCAATGACTTGTATGTATTAATAAAACGCTACTATTTTTTTGACCACACAAATTTGCATTAATTCTCAATAAAAGTGAATTTACAAAAACAACAAAGAGTTATTGTTTACAAGATCAGGTCACCAGATTATATACTCACCATATATTGGTATAACAGCGGAGGCGAGTAAAAAGGGCATGTTGCTTGACCGCAACTGTAGGTAGCGCGAAAATTAAAAATGCGCTCTCACTAATCCGGCTGTAACTTTTGAACTCGTAGGAATTTTTCTAAGAATTTTAAGAATATTTACTAAAAGACAAAATTTTAAAAACGAAAGAAAGAAAAGTCCCCCCTTAATGGATAGTACATTACTTTTTGCAGAAAACATTTGAGTATATCAAGTCGATTTCTAATAAAATAACATTTTAAAAACGACTTAAGGGCAATGTCCGGAAATATAACTGGACATTGTAAACAAAAGAAAAATCTGCAAAAAATTAATCTCTCAATTGATTCATTTATTGTAGACTAAGCCTTGAGGATAAAGAAATCTCCAGACATATTCTCATTTAATGTTCAACTCTTCTCCAAGTATGGAAAATACATCTCGATGGTGAGTAAGTCAATTTAGAATATTTCTTATTAGGACAGTTTTTTAGTTAATTTTCCAAATCCTCATTTTGATATCTTTGCTCTCGATGAATCAGAATTGTTTTATTTTTGAGAGCAAAATCTGGAAATGAAGAATTTTCTTAAGATCGCACGAAATTTATTAAAAGTGAAATAGTGGAGAACTAATAATTTGATTTCTTTTAAAATTCCATAAGCAAACATTTGACTTTAAAAAAAACACCAGCGCATTTTTATTTAATTTCGTAATTTTATTGTATTTCATTATTGTTTATAATATTGGTATTGGAAAGCTGAACAGCATTATTCTTTTCTTTTTATTAATTCTTAATATTCTTTTTATTTTCAACTATTTTTTTTTTATTCAGAAAAATTCATTAAACAAAAAGTACATATATAACATGATACTTGATTAATTGTGAATATAACATTATATCTATAACTCTAACTTCATAATTTATATAATTTTAAAAATTCATGTAAACACAATATAAAAATGTCACTTATGCGGCCGTTAAAAAGAATTGATTTGCTCAAAACTGCTGCAACTTATAATAAGCGAAATATATATAAATATATCCTATAAAAAAACAAAATATTACACATATTTGCAGAGAGACAGAGAGAGCAGTGAAGATCTTAATAAATAGCTGTACGCTTAAAACTACACATATTGTGCATGCATTAAAAAAAAAACCTAGAAAGGGACGAATTTGTATGATAACATTTATGATTTTGTTTTAAGTTGCTGCTTTATTTTTTCTCCATTAATTTAAAAAAGTTAAATGCGAAAGCAACTGCTGGTTTTTAAAGCACTTTATGCGCATTTGTAAGTATAAAAAATTGTAGGTTTTTAATATATAGAATTTTTATAAATAGAAAAGCTAGAAAAGTTGTTGGTTGACAGAACCTATCGAAGGTTTTTATCGTTCAGTTTTAAGCAATTGCATTTGAGTACAAAGAGTTAATAAATAAATATAGAACAAAACGAAAATAAAGCATTAAATTAATACATTACAATTTAAAGAGAGTCTACAAACTATGATTACAAACTAAAGCGAAAGCTTTCTTTCTTTATGAAAAAAATAAGCATTCATATAATATCACCAAAAAATATTTTTTCTTAAAATTTTTTGTTGTTTTTTTTTTCATTAATAAAATGATCATTTAATAGATCCTTTAAGTCCATTTGAAGTGCAAGCAGCTAAATATTTAACTAACTGTATGCTTGCGCGGTGGAACAATACAATTTTTTTTGCACAATATATCCTTTATTTTCAAACACAAATACTTGAGACCTTTTTAAAAACTTTACCAAAGATCATAAATTCAAAATTCCTTCAACATTCAGATGTTTTTATTGTAGCATTTAAGCTGCGCGTTGCTATTTCTACAAACTACGTTTTCGTCTTTTTTAAACACACACACATACATACATAAATACAAACATGCTTTTGCACGTATGTGTGTGTCATTGGACATGGTGGACATTTGGGGCTTAAATGGTATTAAGTAAATATATAGCTTTAATTGAGTTTGCTTTGCAAACTCAAGCATTATTTTGAGTTTGCTTAAAGTATTTTTAATTAAGTTGATGAATTAATTGTTGTTTTGTTTTGTTGCTGCAACTGATTATTGACTAGAGTTGCCTTATTTATTCAACTTTGTATTGGAGCGGGTTGTTGGTGGATGAGTGCGTGTTTCCACTGCATCGCCTACGACTCAGTCAGTTGATCTGCCAGTTAGATGTATATGAATATCTGAAATAGCTTAAGGCAATAGTTAGTTAAAATGAGTTCTTAAGTGACGCTTGATTTACTATTTTGTAACTGTAGAGTTATCAATAAATTTGTTTGGAAAAAAGTTATTCAAGTTATTCACTATTGTAATTTTGAGTTATAATAGTGAATAAAATGGCCCTTAAATTGCCAAATAATGTTTATTTATAGCTAAAAATTAATGTGCTGCAATAACCTCGTTTTATACAGATTAAATTTTCTTAAAATAAAGGTGACGGATTTGAGAACCGATTTAAAAAACATAAATTAAATTCAGTCGTTTTGGGATTTCGTTTCCGACTTAATTCTACTAGTTTTTTGGAACCTAGCCGATAATCTTATAAAAACCCAATGTCGCACTGATGGCACATATCAGACACATTGCAGCACATTTTTTATGCATAACAGTTTACCTCTTTTAAATTTGAGCATTTTTACATCTATTCAATTATCTGCAACTCATTCAAATCTAAATCTGAGCTTTCCTTGCAGAATGTGCCTGAGCGCTCTAACTTCGATTCGCCAGGCAAATCATCATCCTTCAGTTTTGGCCGCACCACCGCATTATCAATTAATAACTCAATCTTTTGCTGCACAGCATGACCCACAACGGCTGACTTATAGCCATGAATGCTGGCCACTTTGTTGCGAATGTTGGTGGTTGTGGTTTTATTGTTGTTGTTGCTATTGTTGGTGGTAGTCATGGTGGTTTGATGGGTTTTCTTCAAGTTTAGTGTATTTGGACGTCTTGTTGGTATATTCGATGTGAGAGAGTTGCGATTGATAGCTGCCAGCGGCACAGCAGCCAACGAACTGGAACGTGTTGGTGCCATAGAAGCAGACTGTGTGTGCGTGGAATGCGTTGTTTTCTCATCGCCTGAGCTGCCAGCTTGCTGTAAATGTTGCTGCTGTTGCTGTTTGTTTTTTTCAGCACGTCGCGCAAGTATCTCACGTGATTTAGCTGAGAGAAAACTACGCCGTTGCTGCTGTTGACCAGCTGGAGAGTTTTTATCTTGTCCCGCTGGCACCGAAATCGAACGATGTTTGTAGAGATCACGCGCAGATGTTGTTGAGCTGACGGATGACAAGCGGCTGGTGGACTTTGTTGTCACCACCGAGGATGGACTGGAGCCGGTGGATATAGTTTTACTGTGTTGCTGCAGTTGTTTCTGTTGTTGATGCAGCTGCAGCTGTTTCTGCTGCGCTCTTTGTGGCACTTTCATTTGTGGCTTCAAGAGGTTGCCATTTAATTTGCTGCTCTGCTGCGAGGTGCGGAATATTTTATTATTAGTGTTGATGTTGTTGTTGTGGCTTTGCAATGACGTGCCATTGAGCGGAATTTGTGGATTTGAACGCGTTAGTTTGGTCACAGTGTTGAGCGACTCTTGTGATATGGTTTTGTTGGTGTTGCTTATCATGGAGCTCTTCATGCTCTCGACCAGCGAGTCAACGCCAACATCAGAGTAACGCTCATTGTCAGTAGAAGATTTCATGTGCTTGGGACGTCTGGATGGTGAGGACAAACTATCCATAGAAAGGTTAATGGATGACTTGGTGGATTTAGTTGCGGCCACATTGGTTAGTTTATTGCGTGCTGCCGGACTTGAGTTGCGGGAGCTATCGCTGGAAGAGATGTGATGGTGACCTTTGGCTTTGGAGGCTGTAATGCTACCACTGGTAGCGCTGCGAACGGGACCATTTGTAGCAACAACATGGCCGCGTGGCTTCCGTGGTTCCAAATAACGTGGACGTATTTCGGTTAGACGCGGTTTTGGCGCTGGTTTTGGATCCGGTAACTTTTGCGATTGTTGAGCTTGTTGCATGGCAGCAGCTGCTTTGAGAGTGGCCGATGTAGGCGCTTCTGACTGCGTGCGGCGATGTGTGTTGATGCTATTGCGTTCCGAGTTAACCACCGATGAGGTTGTGCTCTGTGCAGCCTTATAAGCTTGTGGGACATGAGCTCGTGAATTAGATTTAAGAACTTTACCTGGTAAGGAGAGAAAAAAGCGTTAACAAAAAATAAATTTAAAACCATTCCATATGTAAAACTTACTTGTTCCTTCACCTCTCATGTCATGATTCGCCTGCACGCCGCGCTCTGCGGTCTGCACATTACAGCCAGCTTCATGTGTCTGCGTTGCCTTGTACAACTGCGTATCCTGCGCAAGTGCTCGCTTTGAATGCGCCTGTATTGCTAATTTTACCTGATACAAATCCTGATTTCTGGTGCTGCCACCGAATGAAAATGCTTTGGCCACAGATTTGCTGCCACTGCCACCAACGCCAACGCCACGTTTCAAGTCTACCGGCTCTGTGAGACGCGCCAAAGTTTGTATTTTCTTGCGCAATTCCAAATCCATGCGTTGCCAGGCGGTGACGCGCATTGCACGTGAGCACTGTCGCGTCAAACACTGCTCCACTGTCGAGAGTATGGCACTCACGAGTCGTATATACTCCGGATCCCAGTCGAGATCTTCATCCTGCAGACTTTGCAGCTCCTTAGCCAAATCACCCAAATTGGCAGGCATTTTAATTACTTTGGCCTGTAGTACGGTATTAAGACGTGTGACACGCTGATAACTTCGACAAGCCTGATCCGGTGTAAGTGTGGATGCAGTTCGTAGCAGCACTTCCTGTAATCTTGGTATATGACAGCTTTTGTCATGACCCAATGAGAGGAAAGCATCGCTGGCGATGAGACTGGCAAAGTGATCACCTATGTAGGCATAGGCAGCGTCCATGATGTCACGCACAAGATTCTCACAAACGCCACCCCAGCGGTAGGGCGCAAGCTGGTCAATAAGATTATCGCAATCGAGCACAGTATCGAGCACTGTTTCAGAGGTCTGAAAATAAAATAATAAAATTATTAATAATAAAAATGGAATTATTATTAAACTTCAAAACTTATATCTTAAGTTTTGAGCATGAATTAAAAAAGTGGATTCGGATATTGAGACTCGTGGACTCGGACATTGAGACTCGCTGCAAATCTTTATCAAAACAAAGATATTCTATCTTTATGCATTGAAGAGAAGTGAGCTTTTATTATTTATCTAAATAACTTTATTATCCTTCGAATTAAAGCTATAAATTTAATATAGAAAGTACTCTAGAGGAAGTCTTGAGGTTTGATAGTAGATGCTACATAAAAAAGGGCGCTGAACAAAATGGCGTACGCAGATTTAACGCAATGACAGCGTGATTACAAAATAAAAAAGCCAAAGTCATATCTTCTCAGGCTTACTAACATATGTTTGTTTAAAGCTATTCAAGCTATTAAATCTAAATCGATCATCAAACTATTGAACAAAAGCCTGTTAGAATAAAAGCCCGCAAAAATAAATCAGATCTTGTTTTGAATTCTCTTATCGATCCTTCTTTTTTCCATTCCCTTTTTCTCATAGCTGCATTCCATGCCGTTATCTCTGCTATATTGTTGCGTATCTTTTAACCTCTTAATAACTTGCCGGCCACTCGAATATCGCGCAAACTTCAATGCCAAATAAATAAATTCTTTTTCTTATCTCTGCAGTTAAGCTAAACAAACTGTTGATTATAAGCAATCGAGAGAGAGAAGAAGAGAAAAAATGAAATGACTAGAAATTATTAAACAGTTCAACCTACCAAGTATGCCACGATCTGTTGTCGACAACGTCCCAATATATCGGATGGCAGCTGTGCAAATTGACGCGTTGGCCAAACTTTCAGATAGTGGCGACATGTCCAACGCAAGCACTTGCGATAGAGATCATCGAGCGCATGATTCAGTGCGACGGGCAAGACTTGCAGAATTCCATCAATACAGCCGGAACAGGGTTTGTGAAAATTATGACAATAGTTCGTCTTAAGAGCATGCGCCGTAACCTCCTTTAGGCCCTCCAGTCCTAGCAGATCTGCCAGAGCTGCCAACTCCATTAGACTAATGCCGTCTGGCGGATGTGAGGCACCCGAATAGATGTGACAGAGCGCAAAATGCACTGCCGAGTACGAATAGCCCGGTAGAGTAACCACACTCTGACCACCACCGTTGCCAGCCAGCATGGCAGCAAAGTATTGACAACGCGAACGCAAGATACACTTGTGAGCGCGTATGCGACGGCCACTGACCTCGACCAACATGTCGGTAGCAATCTCCTGCAAGAACATCTTAAGCAGATCTTCACCCAAGCGACGTGGCTGGCGACACGATAACGACGACTCATCCATGCCGGAACGACTGAAACTCGATGCTAGACTTGAATCGGCGCTTATGTCTGTCTGTATGTAGTCGTCTATCTGTTGATCCAATATCATGTCGTTGGGCAACGAGTTGGAGAATTCTTTGGAGAAATTCGGAAAGATTCGTGACAAGCTGCGCAGATTATCAACGGAGGTGGTAATGTTGAGAAAACTCGCATTGCCTGTGGAGCGCGTCATCATAGTCCACGAGTGCGGGCGTGCTGCTGCAGATGAGGGTTTCATAGCATCATCGCGGAAGAGCCGATTCATTTGCCGATGCGTACCACCTGCACTTTTGCTCATCACAATTTCCGGTGAGTGCGGCTCATACTTAACGGGCTTATCCATATCGGAGAGTTTAACAAAGACCGCTGCTGTATTCTTCTCGTGCGTATCAACGCCAGCATGTTCTATGACCGTTTCGAGCAGCTGCTTTTGTTTCTCGATAGTGGCATGTAGCGTTTCCATGGTATGGCCCAAGGCGTTCTTCTTAGGCGAAGATGTCTCCTTAGCCTCCAATATGGTTTCCATTATAACGGCCGAAGAACGCGCCGAGGTAACTTGCAGCACGCTAGGCATTTGCTGCAGTGCTGCTTCACGGCAGGCTAGCTCCTCGTCTTGCTGAAAGGTTAGATCATCCGTATCCGTTGTGGAAGCAGGCGACAAATCCTTTGACAGCACCCCATCTGTCAGCGAGGCTATGCTACTCTTGTCAAAGGTCTCATTGATTTGTACATCCTTGCGTCGCTTTTTCATCTTCGCCGCATGACTGAGATTATCCTCACCTGCTGAGTTATTCGAGCAGCTGCTTAGCTCCGATTTGGAAGCCGTCAGATCATCATAGGGTGACAAAGAGCTGTCGATGGATAGTGAGGAAGTTTTAGAAATAAGCGGTAGTTTATCGATAATGCTCATCAAGCCGCCTCCACCAATTTCCTTGCAATCGCCATTAGCCGTTAAGCTAATCGACCGTTTGTAGTCAGTGCTGGGTGGAAGGCCATCATTTGTTGGCCCGCTATTACCCCATGAATGACGTTTGGAAGCTTCGCTTTGAGCACGTTGCTGCTGGGAAATACGTTTTAGATCGGCTACTGTAATTGGCTTTTCCAGATTGCACTTGTAGTCCAGCGATTTGCTTTCCACTATTTGTAAATCATTATCCGCGTAGGTCTTGAAAGTGTTGCTCTTGGACATGAGTGTCTCTGTAGAACTGGCACTAGAGCGCAGTGGGTCCTCTGCTCTACGCGTAGGTGCTGCATGCACAGCGGTAGAGGTAAATGAACTGGAAAGACGTGCTGCCAAGTTGAAGGGTTCTCGCTTGCCATTCGTTGGCGCCGACTTTTTTTCACCGAAATCTATAAACATGCTGAAAATATTCTTCTTGTCTGCATTCGACTCTTTGCCGCTTACGCGCTGTGGCGCTGTTTGTTCACTCGGCTCATTGCCATTGGAGCTAGTTTTTGATGGTGTTTCCTGTTCTTCAAGATTAACAAAAAATCCTGCCGAACGCGGTCCGGTGTAGGACTTGCTCATCTGTGCGGCTGGTTTTTTATTTTCCAAATCAGCCGTCGTCGTTGTTGTTTCAACCTTTGTCTGATTATCATCCATGCGCTCGAGTGAAACATAAAAGCCACAACCACTTTTATAAGAACTGCCGGAATCTGTACGTTCTCTAAATCTGGCTACCTGTGCATTCTCAATACTCGAGGCAGAGCTGCTAGTGCTCTTACGTCGCTCGGATCTACAATCACTCATATCTACAATCCAAGATGAGGTCAAGGCCGAGATAGGTTTACGCGTGGAGGGTTTGGCACGTAGCTCCACCTCCTCATCTTCACCATCAGCCTGCGGATGCGTCTGCTCAAAGTCCAAAGATCTAAAACCACCTGAAACTATGGGACAGTTATCCGTACGACGCTTTAGTGTTGGACTTTCGCACTGTTTAATACTAAAATCCTTGATGGTGGAACCACCCGACACAATTGGATTTGCTTCATCGCATTTGGAACGTTTGGGTGTGCGTGGCATGGGTATTGGAGAGTCGGTGGCATCGCTGCAGTAGGCGCCAGAGTCACGTTGTTGTGAGAGCGACGACGATAACGTATAGTCGCGATGTATGGAAGAGCTAGTGCTCAAATTGGGTTCGTTTATGTGCGCTATGGAATTATGCGGTGTGTCCGGCATCATGGGACAAGATTTGTGCAGATGTGCATCGTAGTCTTCGACGAGTTGGTGATGGTGGTGGTGGTGATGGGCAGGTAAGCGGCTAAAGCCGCTACCACTTGAACGATGTTCATGCTCGGACCAGATAAGACTTGGCGCCGGACTAGATGAAGAATAGTCAGTAGTGTAGCTGAGATCGCTGTGCTGTGCCAAGTTAGCGGACACTGTGGATACATTATGAAAGTTGAGCTTTGCGTACTGCTGTTGTGGATGACTCTGTTGGAATATTTGAGCGCTCTGACGTCGCTCTTGTTCGCGTCTTAACTTGCCAATTTCTGAAGAGTCGGATGAATCAAAATCCACAGCCAATGAAATGGAGGGCTCTGTCACATCCTCATGCGCTGCCGACAGCATATGCAGATTTGCCTCGTGTGAGTCCTGTTGTTCCTTGGCAGCGTTACATGAGCTTGCGGGCTGTGATTTTGTCGTTGTCGTCACGGTGGTGGAGCTTGCTGAAAGTTCGCGTTTCCATAACTTTTCTTCGTCCGATAGATTGTTAGTTATGGAAGCGGTAGACGCACCTTTATGTGGTGAATCTGAACTAGAGCTGGAGCTAGAGCTCGAGCTGACTTTGGTTGGCACCTCATGTGGTTCTTTTGTCTTAGCTTTGCACTTGGCAAAAGTTTTATGGAATGTTTCGAGTTGTTTTGTAGGTGAATCCTCTAAATCATTAACTACCGCTGCTGCTGCAGTGTGTTTTTCTTCTTCTGCTTCCTTACAGAGCCCATCGAGGCCATCAATTGACTGTTGACCATCTAAGCTAGGAAATGAGAGAACTTCATCTTCGTCGCGCAGCGATGACGCGTCAATGAAGCAGGCGCTGGTGCCAGATGTGGAGAGTGCATTATCGCTACGCATCATAAGCAGCGATGTGGAACTGCCACCACCTACACCATTAAAAAGCGAACTGGTGTCGGCAGTGGGCGGTGCAGCTTCGCCGCCAGAGTAGGTGCGCGCACGTAATGGCTCCGTGTCCCTTAAATTACTCAAAGCTGGATCACGTAAGTACAGCGGCGCTGCTTCTTCACGATAGTAGCTTTCATAACGTTCTTTGTCCTTCTCCTTAGGTTTATCTGACTTGATGCGTTCGTGTTGTAGGAAGTCAGAGCAACAATTACGCAAATCAAGCGTTTCGTCGACATCAAGATGTTCAACACAATTGCTGCTGCTGCTGCTGGCAACGGGTTGAACAGCTGCTTGTGTTGCAGCATGTGGAAAAACTGATTCCCAAGAACCTGTCTCAGAGGAAATCGATGATGTCTCCATTATAACAATTTCTTCGTTTTGACGCTGTTTCTCCTCTTTGGATGGCGCAGTAGTGAGTGTGGCGTTTGTGCTGCTACTACTACCAACTACTTTGTTGTTGCTAATGCTGCTATGCTGGTCATAAATTTTATTATCAACTGTTGTAGGTTGTGCTATTGGCGCCACAGCGCTGCCATTGCAAATCCCAGAAGTGGCGGCAACCGCATCACTCGGACTATTACTGTGACTGCTGCTCAATGGCGAATAGGAATCACGTTCTTCCTCACCCAAATCTACCTCGCAGGTTTTCGTGGATGAGGCACTGCTCTGGCGTTGCAATAAATCTAGAGTGGCTGGTAAGACAACACGACCAAATAAGTCATCGCCGTAGACGGGTGCAGAGGATGTTGATGTCGTCGATGTTGATGCCGCCGATGATGATGAGTGTGAGTTGGGCGATTTAATAGCAGCTTCATCGTCAGCATCATCTATATCAATGTTGTTATAGTTCAATGTACGGCCAGTGGCAGCAGCTGTTGTTGTTGTTGTGGCATCCATGTCTATGTTGCACGCGGTTTGAAGCTTGACTAAACTACTAAACTTAGTTTTAAAGCCTTTTTGCCTTGGTTTCGATTTGTTTGATTTAATAATTTTGCTTCTATTCTATAGAATTTTTGTTGATTCGTTCGATCGTTCGTTGCTACGTGCTACCTCGTGAACAATGCTACTTCAAGTTGGCCTCACCTAGCTTTTGTTGTGCTAATCAATGTGCGCCTTTTAGAGCATACAATGGAATTGCTTCTAGAGTGGCTATTCAGCTTGCATTTCTCTAGCCTTTATCTTTTTGCCTTTTTTTTCAACAAGTATTGAAAACAAATTGAATTCTGTTGCAAGTAGCTGCTGAGGTGCTTCTCACAACTTCAGCATGTTGTCAACGACTTCCTTTGCAGTTTTTTTTTTTGCTGTGCTTGTGCTTTTTAGCTTCAACAACGCCTTTTATTAGTTCAAGCAGCGAGCTATTCTAAAAGATGTGTGTTGTTCCTTTTGTCTCATTGCAACAACGACGCGTCGCATTCCGTTGCCGCTTTTGGTGAATTGCTGTCAGCGGAGATATTTGCACCGAGCGTTTCTGTCGCTTCTTTCTCTTCAATGCGAAAACACAGTGAAGTTTGTTATACCAACTAGCCTGCTAGCCGGCATTTTTTGCATTGTTATTGTTGTTGTCGTTGTTGTTGCTGTTCTTATTGCTACCGCAATTGTATAAAAATAGCTTAACGTTGCTTGTTATTATTTATTTGTTTGTTTTTTTTTTATCTTTTTTTTCTTTTAGGTAATCGATATTATTTTTACAAAGCTATTCGTAGTATTCTGTTGGCTAGGCAGGAGGCGTGGGCATGAGGCAGGAGGCTGAACAGGCAAAACGTCAGTGTTGTTGTTGTTGTCGTCATGAACGTTGATTGTAACTAAGCAATGCTCATTTTCTACTTGTCGCTCGCACACTGCTGATTATTGTTGTTGCTGTTGCTGTTGCTACTTGATTTTTTCCTGCTGCTGGTGTTGCTCGTAAGTTGCGGTTGAAGAACACGTATTTGCTGTTACTTGAGTGCCACTGAATGAGTGCTGATTATGTGTTAATGATACAAAATGCAGCAAATAAACGTTGCTAGTATCTGGGTTTGTTTGATTGTTGTTGTAGTTGTTACGGTTGCAAGTGATTCAAACAGTTGTTAAGTTGATTTATCTCGTGTTTACTTCTGTTGTTGTTGTTGTTGTTGTTTTACAAAAAATGCATCTGTAATGAATTAAGAAAAAATATGTTTAAATATGTGGCTAAATTTTTTATGGAAAATAAAATTAAATTAAAATTTTTCGTGGAATTTTTCTTCACGTCAGTTTTTGAAGCATCTTCTTTAATTTTCGTAGATCGTGATTGATCTTCGATGTTTATTTTTCACACTTACTTAAACTCATTTAAACAAAAAAAAATGCATCCATAAAAACTGCTCAGAATGAAATCCAAGATAAAAATTTCAATAAGTTTAAAGATAAAATCAAAATTTGATTCAAATTGACTTCAAGATAAAATCCAAATTAAAGTCGAATTCAAGTCGAAATTAAATTAAAAATTCAATGATATTCACTTCGATGTTTATTTTTCACACTTAAACTCATTTAAAAAAAACAAAAAAAAAAAATGCATCCATAAAAACTGATCAAAATGAAATCCAAGATCAAAATTTCAACGAGTTGAAAGAAAAAATTAAAAATTTGATTCAAATTGACTTCAAAATAAAATCCAAATTCAAGCCAAAATTAAATTAAAAATTCAATGATATTCAAATCAAAATTAGAGTAAGAGTCTAATCCAAAAATTTCAAGTAATAATCTATGTCAAAACTCAAATGCAAATTCAAGTCCAACTTAAAGACAAAATTCAAGTTAAAATCAAATTTAAAATCGATGTAAAAATGCAAGCCAAAATACACATCAAAATCCAAATTTAAGCCCATACAAATCTAAGTCAAAATAAAAATCCATGCCAAATTCAAAGACAAATAAAATACAAATCAATATCGAATTTTAAATCCATGTCAAAACTCTCATCAAAGTCAAAACCCTTATAAAATTCAAGTAAAAATCAAAGTGAAACAAGATAAAATCAAAATCAAATCAAAATTCAAATCAAAAACCAAGTCAAAATCAGAATCAAAATTCTAAAAAAAAAACGAAACCATTCGAAAAAAATCAAAGTCGGTATTCTGATCTAAAACCAAGTCACAATAGAATTAAGTATCAATATAAAAATTAAAATCCATATCTAAATCTAATGAAAAATGATATTAAAAATCAAAAGTTCTAATCAAAGTACTAAAAAGACACAGTTTTAACAAAAATACAAACCAAATTTAAGCAAAATCGGTTAAATTCAATTACAAACTTAAGTTAAAATTCACATCAAACCAAATTTTAATCCAAGTCACAATCAAAATACAACATACAACATACACATACAACATTCTGCACTTGTTTCTCTTGATATCCTTTTCTCTCCTATTTATCTATATCCCCATTTCCGAACCAAGGCAGACTTGACTGAATAGGTTTGACACCTGAAATCCTTGGTTCAAAGCTAAAAAAAAATATAGTTCAAGTTTAAGTCAAAATTCTAATCAATAACCAATTCGAACCCAAAGATAAAATTCAAATAAAAATCCAAGTCAAAGTTCACATCAAAATCCACACCAAAACCTAAATAAAAATCAAAATTCACATTTAAATCCAAGTCAAAATATAGGTCAAAATCCAATTCAAAATCGAATTAATATTCGGTAAAATTTGCATTAAAACCCTATTCAAAAGCCAAGCAAAATTTCACTTCAAAATCTTCAGGTCCAAATTCAAGTTGAATCCAAATGAAAATTCACAACAAAATTCAATCCAAAGACCAAGTGAAAATCAATTTCAAATTGATGATTTTTAAAAAATCAAATCAAACATTCCTCGTCAATATCAAAAACAAAATTGATTTGAAAATTTAACTAAAAAAACAAGTTAAAATTAAACTCAAAAAAATTGAATTCAAAATCAAAATCTAAGTCAAAGGATCTCAAATTTAAGTCAAAACTCACATCAAAATCCAAGTCAAAATAAAAAAATTTTTAAATAAATATCATGTTATCAACCAAACCAAAATCAAATAAATATTCAAAGCAAAATTTAAGTCAAAACCCAAGATAAAATTGAAGTCACATCAACATCCACGTCAAAATCTAATTTTAAATTCTCATCAAAAACAAAGTGAAAATCCAAGCCAAAATCAAAATCGTTCATATGCAATTCAAAATCTAAGTTTAAATTCACATCAAAATTCAAAATCGAACTCAAAGATAAAATTCAAATTAAGATCCAATTGAAAATTAACATTAAAATACATACCAAAATCCAAGTAAAATTCATAATTCAGATCAAACTCCAAGTCAAAATTTAAATCAAAATCGAATTTTATATTCGAGACAAAATTTACACCAAAACTCAAGTACAACTTCACACCAAAATCCAAGTTCGAATTTAAGTTTTACAATCCAAATACCCTAGTAAATCCTAGTCAATATCAACAACATACTAAAAATTTAGACAAAATTTTAGTGAGACTCCAAGTAAAAATTGGTACCGAAGTCCAAGTCAAAATTAAAGTAAACAACAAAGTCGATATTTGGATGTCTAAATATCGATATTTGGATGTCAAATCCAATAAGGTAAGGTAATGTAGGGTAAGGTAAGTTAAGTTAAGTTAAGTTAAGTTAAGTTAAGTTAAGTTAAGTTAAGTTAAGTTAAGGTAAGGTAAGTAAGGTTAGGTAAGATAAGGTTAGGTAAGATAAGGTAAGGTAAGATAAGATAAGGTAAGATAAGATAAGGTAAGATAAGGTAAGTTAAACTAAGGTAAGGTTAGGCGTGTTCAGATCAAAATCAGTCATTTTCAAGTCCTAGTTAAGTTCTAGTCAAGTCCTAGTTCAGTTCTAGTCAAGTCCTAGTCAAGTTCTAGTCAAGTTCAAGTCAAGTCCCAGGTAAGGTAAGGTAAGGTAAGATAACATAAGATAAGGTAAGATAAGGAACGATAAGGTAAGTTAAGCTTAGGTAAGTGAAGGTAAGGTTAGACTAGGTCAGGTCAAGACCAGTCATTTTCAAGTCTTAGTTAAATTCTAGTCAAGTACTAGTCAAGTACTAGCCAAGTGCTAGTCAAGTCCTAGTTAAGTTCTAGTCAAGTCCTAGTCAAGTTCTAGTCAAGTTCAAGTCAAGTCCCAGGTAAGGTAAGGTAAGGTAAGATAACATAAGATAAGGTAAGATAAGGTAAGATAAGGAACGATAAGGTAAGTTAAGCTTAGGTAAGTGAAGGTAAGGTTAGACTAGGTCAGGTCAAGACCAGTCATTTTCAAGTCTTAGTTAAATTCTAGTCAAGTACTAGTCAAGTACTAGCCAAGTGCTAGTCAAGTCCTAGTCAAGTTCTAGTCCAGTCCTAGCCAAGTCCTTCTTCAAGTTCTAGTTAAGTCCTAGTCAAGTTCTAGTCAGATTCTAGTCAAGTCCTGGTCAAGTCCCATTCAAGTTCTAGTCGAGTCCTAGTCAAGTCCTACTCAAGTTCTAGTCAAGTCCTAGTCAAGTTCTAGTCAGATCCTAGTCAAGTCCTGGTCAAGTCCCAGTGAAGTTCTTGTCAAGTTCTAGTGAAGTCCTAGTCAAGTCCCAGGTAAGGTAAGGTAAGGTAAGGTAAGATAACATAAGATAAGGTAAGATAAGGAACGATAAGGTAAGTTAAGTTTAGGTAAGCGAAGGTGAGGTTAGACTAGGTCAGGTCAAGACCAGTCATTTTCAAGTTCTAGTTAAGTTCTAGTCAAGTCCTAGTCCAGTCCTAGCCAAGTCCTAGTCAAGTTCTAGTCAAGTTTTAGTCAAGTTCTAGTCAAGTCCCAGTCAAGTTCTAGTCAGATCCTAGTCAAGTCCTGGTCAAGTTCCAGTAAAGTTCAAGTGAAGTCCTAATCAACTCCTAGTCAAGTCCTAGTCAAGTTCTAGTGAAGTCCAAGTCAAGTCCTAGATAACGTTTTCTACATTATGTTATCATGTAGAAAAGTTTAATCAACTAAAACATAGAGTAATATTTTATACCTAGCTTCATTATTAATGTTCTGTCTTTTAATGCTATGCAAGTCGTTTCCATCCGATGCATATATGTAAATATTTGATTTTAAATTTACTAGCATACTTTATTGCTTTAAGTATAAACACATTTATTAAATGGAATTTCCGTTAAAGACAGCAAATTTAAAACAATAACATAAAAAAATTTTGTTTAAAATTCATTGAATTTTCAGGCTGAATAAATATTGTACAGAGTTCAACAAAAAAATAAAGACGCAAAGATTTGGAGCCCCAGTAAGAAAATATAAAATACTTATTAAAGCAATCAAAGGTACTTAAATTAAGTTTAAGAGATTGAAAAATTATTTTGTTCAAAGTGAAAGAGTTTATTTAATACAAATATGATTTATTTTTATATTTTGTTTCAATATGTTTGAGGTGAAATATTGTCTATTTTAGAAAATTCTTCTATTCTTTTTAAAAATTTTTTTCTCAACATAAAACATATTGAAAGAAAATATAAAAATAAACCATATTTTTAAGCTCTTAATTGTTATTATTTGTTTGGAGAACAACATAAACAAATTTTATTAAACATATTGCATTTGTAGCAAAAAGTATTTATTTGAACATAAATGAAACTTTTTACCTTTGTTTTTGTTTTTGCCAAACACATTATTTGCATGTAATATATCTTTATTTAAACAAAAGGTATTTTAAAAATTGAAACTAAAGCCTAAAAGCACTAACAAATAAAAAATGAGCAGAAAAAACAATTTTTAAAGAATTAATGTAGTCACACACTTAAAAATTTGAACTCCGAACGGTATTTCAGGGAGTCCAACACCATTCGGTGTGAATGAAATCTGATTGAGCAGAGTTGAAAAATTTACTCCGAACGAAGATATATTTGAAACACCAAAAGGTGTTCAAGTTTTTCAAGTTCAACCTCATAATAATTTAGAAAATAAATATTCGGTCATCAGAGTTCAAAATTATTGAAAATTTTTTAAATGTGCACGAAATTCGAAATTTTTCAAACTTAAAAGAAATAGGAAAATACTGATTTAACGAAGTGTATGACAAATACATATATTTCTGCTTTGGTTTTGTGGCAGTGTGGCTTGTTTGTTTTTCAAAGTTAGTGAATTGCAGAAGCCACTAGCAATCATATCAGATAGCAATCATACAGATAGATAAGTTGGTGTAACCGCCAACGGACACTGCTGTAGGAATTCTACTAAAGTTAGTTTTTTTAAAAAACTTCGTTACTGAAGCAATCTCTTATTTTTTGAATTTTTGTCATTTAAGCTTAGCATATAAATCTTCAAATTCTTATAATCCAACATAGCTCAATTAAATATGTTTAAACCAATTGATAAAACAGCTTAATGCAACTACAATGTGTTTACAGCAAATATTTTATATGTTTAAACATTTTTTTTATGTTTGAATGTTAATTAACTTTTTACGAGAAAAAAATTTATTTTAGTAGAACAGTTCGATGCAAGTAAATAAAGTTTTTTTTTATACACATTGTTTTTTGGAGGAATAAGAATTTGTTTGAGTAAAAGTAAACTCTAATTTACAAAAAAACATCATCAAAGCTTAAAGTTTTTCGAAATTTTTTCTAAAATTTTATCTTTGAGGTTTTTTTGTAAAAAAAAGTTTACTTTACTTATACTCAAACAAATTGTTATAACATGCAAAAACATTATGCTTTTGCATAGAAAAAAAGAGTTTCAAGATAACAGAATAAACATAGAAACCTTTAGAAAAATGAACATAATTTTAAACAATTGTAAACTTGTTTCAAAAATGCCCAGAACTTGATGTAAAAAAAGTTTCTTCGGGTTGATGTCATAGGAATGTCATAGTTGCCATACTAACTACTTTTCCATCTATTTGTTTTTACAAAATAAAAATAATATTGAATTAATGAACATCATAATACATCTT
Source organism: Tetanocera ferruginea (assembly GCA_958299015.1). Lineage (NCBI taxonomy): Eukaryota > Metazoa > Arthropoda > Insecta > Diptera > Sciomyzidae > Tetanocera > Tetanocera ferruginea. The sequence continues at coordinate 107,083,495 of OY282644.1, forward strand.
TGCAAATGGTACCAGCAGAATCTCGGAATCTGAAAATAATTCAAAATAATATTGCTTTTTTGGCATAATGATAATACATATTACTTCAGCGATTACCAAGAATATCTTTACTATCGCAAACTTTTGCTGACTGAGCAGCTGAACTGAATAAAGCAAGAGTAAAAATTGTTCTATTTTCATGGTTCTTGCCAGCACTATCAAGAAAAAGAAGACGATCGACAACAACATTATCATCAACCAATAACAACAACCAACAACATCAACATCTTGAATTTTCACTGCAATTGTGTTTACATACAAATTTGTTGCTACTTTATGGAAATCTATTTCTTGTTGTAATTTAATTTAGTTGCATGTGTTTGTACGAATATGTATGTTTGCTGCTGTTTCTGCTGCTGTTCACGAGCAAGTGAGTATCTATGATGATGTTTGTAAGTGTTACAATATCACACAGCAAGATAGCAAAACAAGTGCGCTACATACGCTCGAATTGCTTGAAGTGGGTGTTGATGCAGGGAATTGATGGTATTGATTTGTGGGCGTGTGTGTGTGAGTTATTATTTAATATTTGAATAAAATTTATAAGCATAAAACTTATACAATTGATTTTTGTTTTTTTGCTTTTGTTATGATTTTACAAAAGCACAAATATTTTCCGCATGAGGGCGTTTTCAAATAATAGTAAAGAAAAAAAGAAAATAGACTTATTATAATAGATAAAAACAAAATAATAATAGGTAATAAATATATTGAAAAAAGTTCGACATCAAAGTCGGCTTATAACATATTAGCTTTGATGACAACGACACACATTGTATTGAAGGTCAACAATTATGGGCAATGTGGCCAAGTGTTGGAAAAAGGTGTGTTAGAATATTGGTAGTAGGAAGGAACATGTTATTGTATTTTCTTGTTTTAGAGAAATTATTGATTTTTGCTTGAATTTACTGAGTTTTAAATCTATTGATGAGTTCTTAACACGTAAAAAACAAGAATATCCTAAAGTTCTGATTGAAATCGTATCGGAAATAACCATGACACAATTGAACTGTCAAATTTATAAAGAATGAGTGAAAAGCAATTTTTCACTTTTTTAAGCAAATTTCATCGGTTTTAGTTTTTTTTTTTGTTTTAAATATAAAAGACAAGGTAATAAATGTCAGGAATAATAAGATAGAGAGAAAAGTTATAACAACTATTACCTACACTGAAAATAAAGGGTTTTCCCAATGAGAGGTGTTATTTTGATATTCAAAGAAAAATTCCATTTTTTGAGATAAATGATCGGCTGTTTATTTCACAATAAAGAGGAAGATATGCCGTTAATAATGAAAAACAAGTAAAGAAAGTCTAAAGTCGGTCTAGACCCGACTATGAAATACCCTAAACCCACTTTTCAAAAACAAAAAAATTTTTATTGTAAATGGGCGTCTCCGTGGGCAGATGAAGCCTATATCTTATATGCATTTAAATGTTGATGAAAAATGTACACATACCAAGTTTTATTCCTGTAGCTCACATTTAATGCCTTTATTGTGCTTTCGCTATGGGAGGTGGGCGTGTTCGTGGACGGATTACTCCCAATTTTTGAGTTAACATTTAATTTAATTTCTCTATGACAAACATAACCTTATTTATTGAGTTTTAATCTCTTTGGGTTGTAAGGGAAGTAGGCGTGTCCGTAGGCAGATGACGTCCATTTTTCAAAACCATCTTTTTTTTGACATAAAAAACATGCGTGCCAAATTTTAGCTCTGTAAGTTAAACAGAGGCTTATTTATTTCGTATCCAATTTTTGGGTTGTATGGGAGGTGGGCGTGTCCGTGGGCAGATGACGTCCGTTTTTCAAAAAAATCTTTGTTTTGTTATAAAAAACATATGTTTCAAATTTTAGCTCTGTGGATTAAACAGAGGCTTAGTTATTGCGTTTTCAATTTTTGGGTTGTATGGGAGGTGGGCGTGTCCGTGAGCGGATGACGTCCATTTTCCTAAGACATCTTTGTGTTGATATAAAACATATACACACCAAATTTTATTATTGTAGGCTTATTATGAGCTGAGTTATGTAGTTTTAAATTTTTGCGTTGTATGGGACGTAGGCGTGTACGTGGGCGGATTCCAAAAATATTCAATAGTGCAGTTCCTTGGGTGCATGTGACCATGTGTACCAAGTTTCATGCAATTATCTCGACTCCTTCTTCTTATCCTGTGTTTACGGACAACACACAGACGGACGGACGGACGGACGGACGGACGGACATGAATAGCTCGACTCACGTGGTGACGCTGATCAAGAATATATATTCTTTTCTATACCGGACTCGCTTCGTTCTATGCGTTACAAACGTTTGCACAAAGTTAATATACCCTCACCTTTCAGGTTTAGGGTATAACAACATCAGCCAAATGCCCACCACGACCATGCTTACAGGACCATAGCCTCTTCATGAAATTTTCCATAACAAAATTGCAAAGTGGCTGTCCTATGTCTTTGATAGACTCACGAATTCCATCATTGAGGTCTTTAATCGACGCTGGGCTTTTGGCGTAGACCTTATGTTTCACGTGGCTCCAAAGTAAGAAGTCGAAAGGTGTTAAATCACAATCTCGGTGGCCAATTGGGATCACCTCTTCGAGAGATAACACGGTCCGGAAACTTTTCCCGTAAAAGATCAATGGTTTCGTGGCTTGTGTGGCACGTAGCGCCGCCTTGTTGAAAGTAAAAGTTGTCCAGATCAATACCATCCAACTGCGGCCATAAAAAAATCATTTATCATTTCTCGATAGCGCAATCCATTCACCGTAACTGTTGAATGGACAATATTCTCAGTTGTTATTGAGCGACGTGCACGGGTTTTATTCCTCACATCACTAACTTGTCCCAACAGCTTGAATTTTTCCACCAATTTCTGTATTGCGCTCCCACAAGGTGCTTCACGACGACCAAAAAATGTAGTGAGTTTTTATAATTTCAATGCGTTGCTGAAGCGTGTATCGTTCCATTTTTAGTAATGGCGTAGTTTCTACTTGTCAAATGTCATAAAATAACAGCTTCAAAAGTGACAGCTACCGAATTAACGGGCTATTCAAAATAACACCTCTTATTGGAAAACCCTTTATAAATAATGTATGCGTTTATATAAAACCTACATGAATTTTGCGTTCACTGATCATGTGTACTTGTACATAAACTCCAAGTAATTATACATGGCTTGAGTGAATTCATACACAAGCCCATGTAAAATACAAGAATAAGTTATGTAAACGTATAAAAACGTTCACAAAACTGTCGTATACAAAATTTCTGAACAATATAGATACATGAGTTTTATGCAATTTTTGCACTTATCTTATGAACTATTCTTGCTGCCCTTGTATTTGTACATGATTTATGTGAATTTCGGTCACTTAACTCATAAAGTAGTTCATGTTTCCCTTGAATACGTACATGAGATTCATGCATTTTTGTTATTTATCTAATGAACTGTTATTGTTTCCCACGTACTTTTACATGAATTTAATACACAAAAATTATGAATGATTCATGTTGCCGCCGTATTTTATCATGGCATTTACGAAATTTTTTATTGGTTCATGTATCTTATACACACATTTTATGAACTTTAAGCACGAGGCTACTGAAATATACATGTTATCGTGGTTTTTTTCTTTTGAACATTGTTATCAGAAATCATGGTTCATCATACGAATCATGGAGATCATGTAAAAATTCAAAATTCATAAGCGAAGGAAACTTTGCTAGTAGATGATATAAGCTATGCTTTTCCATGTCAGAGTGAAAGCATTTTTTTATTACTAGAAATTCTGAATTTTTCATACAAAACATTTAAAAAATCGATCGAACGCTTAAAATTTTCAAAGTAGCTTATAAGGATAATTTCAACCCAGTTTGTCAGATTTGTTTTTATGTGAAAACCGACCCTTCTTTACGCACATAGGATGTATGAATTTTGATCACTTATAGCATAAAGTAGTTTACGCTTATATTGTATAAGTACATGAGTTTAATGCATTTTTTACTATTATCTAATGAACTATTATTATTACTACCCTTGAATTTGTACATGAATTATTAGAATTTAGGTTACCAAACTTATAAAGTAGTTTACGTTTCTCTTGTATATGTACATGAGATTCATGTATTTTTCACTTTTCTCATGAACTGGTCTTGTTCAACTCGTATTTGTACATGAATTTTATCTATTTTATACACAGTTATAGGTTCTGTTCATGAGCTGAGTATGGTCATATATGAGTCTGTCATATGCAACTTTACATGATCTCAGTCTGCTCATACGTTAAGTCATGTATGAGCACACTATTTATGTGTAACTATTCACAAATAATATTGGACCAATAGTTTTTAAAGCATTTTGTTGCTAGCGACAAACATAAAAACTCAGTCTGTTTTCGCGTTGGCTCACATGCGGACATGCAGCTGAACCTAAAAAATTGTAAAGGCAATTTTTTCAAAAACTTCAGGTAGCTTAAAGAGTGAATGTCTTAGTAATAATGCATCACGTGATTGTTTCGTAGAGGTTATTAAAATGAGCCAGAGAATATTTTAATTCAATTTATCAGTCCTTTTTTTTTGTGTTAAGAAGGGTTCGTCCTAATGTACATAGAATGTACGAATTTTGGTCACTAAATACATAAATAAGTTCACGCGTTCGTTGTATAAGTACTTGAGTTTTATGCATTTATAACTCTTATCTTATGAACTACTCTTACTGCCCTTGATTTTGTACATGGATTATATGAATTTCAAACATAGTTCACGTTTTCCTTGTTTATGTACTTGAGATTCTTCTCTTCATATTTGTATATGATTTTTTTTTTTTTACTTTTATTCACAAACATTACGAATTGTTCATGTTTCTCTTGTATTTTTTCACAATATTTGCGAATTTTTTATTGATTTTCATATTGTTTTATTTTAATACAATTGAAAAACTAACAAAATGAATTAATCTGAAATATCAATAAAATAGTCGAATTAATGTATAATTAAGTTGTATGCTCTGGAGTTGCTATCGTTAGAGCTTAATGTTGTAAACTTAGGCGAAGTTTTTTTTTCGCCCTTGCTGATCTAATGTTAAAACAGCGTTTTTATGTATTTCATTTCTCATATTCTTGCCTTGAATTTTTTCATCTATACTTGACTAAAGATACTTTGAAATAGTAGCTTGAATATTCTAGCTTGTTACTGTATTCCCTGTGGATGGTGCCAACCAGTGCTGGCGCAATCTTTGTAAATTTTCATTTATTTTTTTTTTTTTTCTTAAATTCAGACATTATATGTTAACGGCATGTTTTAAGTATTGGGTGTCTTATTACCATGGCGGCAATCATGCGCATTATTATCTTTTCAACGTACTTAGTTGCTGTTGGTTTTTGACTTGCTTAATTTTTTTGCTGGCTGACTGGCTATTCGTTGCGAATATTAATCATCAGTTTGAATCTTTGTGTTGAAATTAGCTATTAATTTGAGAATTTTATTTTTCTATTTGTTTTTTATTTTCAATCATTTCTGCGTTCTATTCTTATTGCTTGCGTATTTCGTAATTAACTTTTGTTTGCTGCAAACGCGTGCTGATTCTTTTAAAATAGCTAAATGCTAAGCTTTATAGTCATATTTGTGTGTTTGTCTGTCTGTCTGTCTATGTTTTATAAATATTAAAATCTTTCTATTAAATATTCATTGTTTGGCTGGCCTCAACATATTTGATTTATTCGAATCCATCTAACCCACGCTCGCTGGCACTTTATGTTTAATTATTTATGTATCATGTGTGTGTGTGTGTGTGTGGCTTTTTGTTTAAGAATGCAATGTGCGTTTGTTTGTTCAATCAGTCTGACAGTCCGTGAGTTCCTGCTAGAATATTTCCATATTTGGCAAAATCATGTAGAAGAAATATCTTTTCATCTGTTTATTTTGAATAACAGAGCTACGTTTTGGTGGAATAAAATTATTAAATATAAATATTTTTATTACCCGCGTTCGAGAACAACAACAACAGTAACAATATTAATTATTATAACAACTACAATAATTGACCTTTGTTGTTAATTTATAAAAAAAAAAAATTCTGCTTTACGCTGACTGATTTAATGTGTGCTGCTTGTTTTGAACGTTTACAACGTGACTGTATTTTTATATGTGTTTTAATAATTGTTACGAGTCTGAGTTCATCACAGTTTCATTGAACTATGTTTAAATTTGTTGTTTTTTTTTTCTTTAAAAAAAACTTCGTTTCTCATGAAAACAACAAACATTCTTTAGAGTGATAACTTGAACGCATAGCTTTTCTCAAGAACAAAATCAGAGACTCTTCAGCAAGTTTTCATTCAAAAGAAGCTAAGAATAAGTTTTTTCTAGTCTAGGAAAACTGCCTAAAACATTAAAATGTCTGGGTTTTGTTATTACTTCCTTGGCTCCTGCACTTAAAGTTTAACGACCGTATAGTTTGATAAGAAATGCGATTCTATTGTATGCAGTTGACCGAGTTTATAACAAAAAAAAAAAAAACATGAACGAAAGTCAAAACTGTAGTAAAGAAAATTAGGGTGAGTATAACTTACAACGGTCGATTACTTTAACGATTAACTCAATGATGCCGACTACTTTGACGACATTTCTAAATGAAGCTTAATACAAACTAAACGTATCATTTAAGTTAATGCTAAGTTTTTAAAAAATAATAAAAATAGACACATTGAAAATAGTCAATGATATTCATGATATCAATGTACAAAATACACAAAAAAACTGCAGAACATGAATATTTCATAAGCCTAGTGTTTAAAGTTCATAAAGTGTGTGTACAAGATACATGAACCAATAAATAATTACGTAAATGTCATGAAAAATTACATGGGGAACAAGAATCATTCATAATGTTTGTGAATACAATTCATAAAATGCATGTACAAATACGAGGAGAAGAAGAACATTTCAAGAATTAAGTGAAAAAAATGCATGAATCTCATGTATGTACGTACATATAGAAAAAATATATGTACAAGGAAAACATAAACTTGTTTAGAAGTTTATTGACCAAAATTCCATGTACAAATTCAAGGGAAGCAATAATAGTTCATAAGATAAGAGTAAAATCTATTAAACTCATGTACTTATACAATGGAAGCGTCAACTTATTTATGAATTAAGTGACCAAAATAACGTAAGGACAACTCGGTCTTCACAAAAACAAAACATAAACTGATAAACTGGGTTAAAATATTCATTTAAGTCTTTAAGTTCTTAGGCTTCCTTGAAACAAACTGAGTTTTTATGGCTGTCGCTAGCGATGAGATGCTTTAAAAACAAATAGTTTCAATAGCGGTTTTCACGATCTGGAGTTTATGGTCTTGTATTCTGTATTTTTGATAAGTTTGATATTTGTAGTAAATTTGACAATTGTACACAAACAAAACATTTACATTTTCCAATTACTATAAATACTAAATTTACAATGGTGGAACCCTATTGTAAATTTTGCATAGTATTTGTGTATTTGACAAACAGCTGACTTGACGGTATATGGCAGCACTGCATTGTAGGAGTGCTCACAATCTGTAGCAAATTCTTTTTAATTTACTAAAAATACTACAAAAACTCCAGATAGTGAATACCGCTATTGTTTGGAGTTTTTAAATATAATTAGTGTGCTCAATTATGAACTTACATATGAGTGGACTGAGATTATGTACAGTTTCATGAAGACGACAGTGCTTTAAACACAGACTCATACAAGAGTACACTGAGCTCATGAACAGAAACACAAAACATACAAAACTGTTTTTTAAATTTTCCCCCTAAATTTTAAACTGCTCAGCAAGAACTCAGCAAAATTTTCGATACAAACTTGACATGTATTCTTACACTCAGGGAAAAAATGCTGTTTTATCAAACAAATCATGGGTTGAAATAACAGATTTCATTGTTAAATACCATCCAACAAATGAAACTTTCAAATCAACAGTCGGTTGACTGTTGGTCTATAGAACACGAAACCCGTATAAAAACTTATTTATTGAAATTTGATCACTGGTTTGAAAGTTCATGTATGGCCGAGTGTGCTAACGTGTGCGTCTAGTACTCGAGTGTCCACGGTTCAAATCCGGCAAGGCCAATAAACAAATATTTTTTTTATTTAAAATATTTTTTTTAAATAAAAATGAAATTTGCAATTTTTTTTTTTTTTTTTGCAAATTGTAAGCATTTTATTTTGAAGGTTATTTTTGACCAAACTATTAATGAAACAGAATTATTATTACTTCAATTATTAAATTACAATTTTTGATACTTACACAGCTAGGGTTCGAACCCACGCCTCCCGCATGACAGTCTAGTGCACATCCACTGAGCTACTGGCAACGATAATATAAATATAGCAAAACACATATAAAAACTATTGCTTAGAAAAAATTTACAATTCAATATAAGTACAAAAAAATTTCAACAGATGATTTTAATAGCACAAAAATACTTTGAAACGTTCATTCAACAAAGAAAATTATTTACTTAAACGCAAATCATTCCAGAAGGCATCCAGAAGGCATTCTAAAAATCCAATTGTGCCTCTTCTCAGACTTATAGAAAAGTGCTTGCAGCAGGCATTCTCATAAACTTCTAAAAGACTATTTGAATATTTCGAGGAAGGCTTCCATGACATGGCTTGTGCAAGGCAATGGTTAAATATTTTCTAAGAAGCTTTTTGTCTTATGACTTCTGAATCATGGAATGCCGTCTTAAAGTTTTCCAGGAAAATACCTACTAGAATTCTTTCATTAAAGACCTCAAAGAAGGTCTTTAATGAATCTTCAATTGCAAAATTCTAGAAGCACTTTTAGAGTAGACTAAGAAAAGCATTCCTCCCAATGACAAGCATATGTTTAAAGAACTCCTTTTGAGTATGAAATTAGAAGGAATGGAACTCACGACTTTCCCTTCCACTTAACCGTCTGTAGTAGTACTTTTTTTGCAAAGAACACCTTCGAAGTACCAACGATGGAGAATACTCGACACAGTTTTGACTTCGAAGTATTAACGGGGCTTATACGAGGTACGACTCTCAAGACCAAGATAAGCTACTTCGCAAAAGTTTGATGCAAAGCACGTTAAACAAGCTCGCTCATTAAAACTTGAATGTGGCCTTCACAAGTACCTTCGAAGCATCATAGAATAATACTTTCCCTCACAAGTTCAGAGAGGCTTCTTGTGTCAACTTTGATTATACAAGAGGCTTATTTAAGAGGCTTATACAAGACTTAATACTTTCAAGACATCGATAATTACTTAGCAAGGGCAGCAATCGAAGCAAGGGAACCAGCTCTCTCACAAAAATTTAAAAACTTGACTTTACAAGTAATTTCTAAGTATAACCGTGGGAGAAAACATCAAAACTATATTAAGAAGTTTCATAGAAGTAATATCGAGATGGAAACCTCTTAGGAAGTCATGAAAATGGAACCTGTTGGAAGTTAAATTGTTAGTAGGACTTACACTCATGTAATCATCATTATATTTATCATTAATAGGGAAATCATTATATCATTAGAAGAGAAAATCCGAGAATATAGATGTCGTTATGATTTCCTCGAAAACTAAGAAATGTGCAAACCGATTTGCAATTTAATAGGCCTTTAAAGAGAGGATTGAATATACCTTGAACGTAAATAAAAATTGATTATTTTAGTCATTCAGGTCAAGGCATAGTATCATAACTAGAGCAGAATATACCTCTCAAAAGATTAGAAGATACCGAGAAAAAAATGGCCCAAAAACTGATTTTTTGAAAACGATATGAACGTTTCCGTGGCCTGTTACACCCGACCACAACCTTTTAACTTAGACGTGACATTTAGTATTTTATGGTGACCGTGGCATACAGGTTAAGTGTGTGGCTTAGCATGCTCAGAGCCCGGGTTCGATTCCCAGCCACGGCGGAAAGTTTTTTCAATAAAAATTTTTTTCTGATCGGTCACCACCTCCTGCAGACAATGGCAAACCTCAGAGAGTAAATAATGCCATGTAAAGCTTCATGAGAACATGAACTTTAGCCGTTCGGCGTCGGCATAAAACATGTAGGTCCAGTTCTCGGTCAATTGTGTGCAAAACATTTAACAACACACACAACACAATTGATCATAAGAAGCTCGGTCAAAGTCTTTTCAAGGGCTGAAATGGCCAATTTGTTTTTTTTTTTGTGACATTTAGTAATGGGTAAAATCAGTGGTTAAAATAATACCATAAAAATGTTCAAATATTAAAAATTTCCCATTTATAACAAATATCAAAGATGCAAAAAAATAAGTTCAGCAACAGTGAAATTCAAAAAGAAACAGTAACTTTTATTAAATTTGAAATCGCAACCTACTCACCTATTGTTGACAAAAAAAAACATGACAACAACAAATTATCGGCATTACTTCAAAGCAATAATAAAAAGACAACATTCAATTGTTGGTTATTTTTTGTATTTTTTTTTTTTGTTCCCATTTAATTTTTATGTATTCATTTAGATATTAATATTATACATATACTAGACATATGTATGCATGTATGTACAAAATGATTTGAAATTTTTTAACAGACATGACTTTTTTCAATTGATTATTAAATTTATGATAATAAACAATCAATTGTATGTGTGGTATACAGAGAATGTATACAAGTGTTTCTGTTTAAAGATAATAAAAACTAAAGTGAAAAAGACAAATTATGAGGGGAGTTAAAAAAATGAGTTTTATTGAAATTTATTGCTAGTTGGTGTGTGAAAAATATATTTTAAGCGCGACTAAATTTAGTTAAATTAAATCTAAAAAGCTGCCGACAATCAATTTGTTATAAAAGAAATTTGAATATGAATTCAGGCTATAAATAAACACTCACGTTAGAGTTCATAACGAGCGAGGTAAGATCTACACACAAGAAAAGATTCATTAAGCCACCATCAACAAAAAGGTGGATCTTTTGAAAAATATTAAGCTTTCAGGCTACTTCAGGCAATTCATCATTGGTGTGCAGCCGCTGATTATAAAATCAAATTGAAAACTTTGTAATAAAAAAACACAAAAATACAGCTAATAGCACATAAAACCTTGCGAACATTTTTCGCAACCTTAACGAACATGTATGAATGCATGAATGGTAAAGGTAAAACGTTAGATGCATTGATTGCGCAACATGAATGTTGCTAAACATGAATGCAGAACAGTTCAGCTGAATACACTGCGAACAAAATTCTTGTTTATATTTTTAATTATTTTACAACTAGTGTAAAAGCCCGTCCTACGACGGGAAGGAACCATTTAGAGTACAAAATGCGACAAAAAATTTATTGAATTTATATACAAAGGTTTTTATTTGAAAACATGTTTATTAAATTATTTTTATAAAACTTCCGTATATACAACATTTCTAGTAAAAAAATTCTTATGCTTGGTTTTCACTTAGGGCCAGTTTTTCAGTGCGGGTGTAAACTCTAGTCAAATTAAACCAAGGTTAACTCACCAAAATTGGACGTTTAAGCTCGGTTTAAGCAAAAAACAACACATCATATGATAATTTAAGTCAATTCAACTTAAACGAATGCTACAATATCTAGTTAAAGAGAGTTTCACATCTCTTTTTGGTGAATTAATCTCAGTTTAATTTGACTCGAGTTTAAACCCGCACTGAAAAACTGGCCCTTAGTCATTTTTGTTTGACAGGAAATTTAAAAGTTTAAAAAATCACATAAATAACATTTTTTTTTGCACTTTTTGCTATAAACATGTGAAGGTATCAGTTTTTCCTATTTTTCGCCATTGTCAAACAGAAAAAAATGACAACGTGTTGGCATTTTTCATGTGACTGACAACAACTGACCATTGAAATTGACATAGTGAAAACCCATGCTTTAGAATTTTAACCAATTAACCTTGTACCTTGCCATCTATAATGCTTAGTTTTACATCATCAGCCCGCTAAAACTGCCCATGACTAAATACCAGTTCTTTTAGAACAACTCCTACTTTTTGCAATATTTAACCTTGCAATGTATTTATGGTCATTGAAAATGTCAGTTTAGCTGGAAATTGACGGCTTCGGAGAGTGAAAGGCAAATCTGTGTTTGTCAGGCCAAATCAATTCTAGGTATGAAAACTATTTAATGTTCGCCAGTGCACCTGTCAATACTTGTGCGATGATAAATTAAGTTTTTAGGTTTTTCAAAACTAACCACCTTCCATTACAGATATCTCTTTTGGTATGGAAATTTCGAAGAAGTATTATAATACTTCCAATTTTGAGGTTTAACTTATGCAGTGGCATTCCTGAAGGATACAATTTATTCAAAAACTCGGCAGGGAAATTTTGTTTATCGCTATCATCACTGTCTTCAATTTAATCCGTGCTCAAATCTCTCACTGTGTCACCAACTAAAATATTTAGAACTTGCTCGTTGACTTCGTTCACTTCGGAATTTTTTGGGTACAGGATAGCAATTTTGGAATAATGGTTGATGATATTCGGACTCAAAGCATCGCCAAAAATCTATTTAACCCTTTCAATGCACTTGTCCATTATATTGGACACTTCGGAAAATTTTTTATTTTCCAAAGTTTTTTTCTAAAATCAAATAGGTTGGTGCTATGAAGTGAAGTTGTGCCAACATGACAAAAATAATTTTAGGGAGATATATAACGTTTAACTTAGTTAGATTTTCGATTTTATGCCCAACAGTAGCCTTCAATTTTTTTATATCGCGTGTTAATAAATTTTGCAAATAAAGTGAGTATTGTGATTGGTGTGCAAAGTATAATTTTTTTTTTATAAAAAAAAAAAAAACAAATTGGCCATTTCAGCCCTTGAAAGGACTTTGACCGAGCTTCTTATCATCAATTGTGTTATGTGTGTTATTAAATGTTTGCACACAATTAACCGAGAACTGGACCTACACGTTTTATGCCGACTCCGAACGGCTAAAGTTCATGTTCTCAAGAATCTTTACATGACATTATTTATTCTCTGAGGTTTGCCATTGTCTGCAGAGAGGTGGTGACCGATCTGAAAAATTTTTTATTGAAAAAACTTTTCGCCGCGGCTGGGGATCGAACTCGGGCTCCGAGCGTACTAAGCCACACACTTAACCTGCACGCCACGATCACCATAATTTTTTTTTTATAATAACATTTGCATAAATAACGCATTTGCATTTGTCTCCGGTTGTTTTAGTTGAACTAAAATATTATAATACAACGTTATCGTGGTTTTTTCCATTATATTAGACAGCCTGCCAAAAGCAAAGCAGCTCATGTAAAAATCAGAGGGAAGTTTTTTAATCTTTTTATTGCTTAAATGATGGGAATATAAGCTCAAAAAAATTGTCCACGATTATTCTAGGCAAGCCATTGAAAGGGTTAATAAGCGAACCTTTACAAACAAAATAATCTGGAATTTCTATGATATCTTCATCTCCATTTCCTAACTTGAGTAGCCAATCGCTAAAACTTGGATCAGAAGACCAAACATTGTGATTTAATTCTAGCAATTCCAATTGACACCAACGTCACTGAATGTAATAATTGCTGTTCAGTTTATGCAGACCGAATAGGTTGCGGTTCTGTTAATTAAGAAGCACTGTAATAGCAAGACATGATGTTTGATGTATAGTAGTTGAGGAAAATGACGATAGTCTTAAAGTACAAAGATTTCCAATACATAATTTAATAACAGGTTCTGGTCCATTGTGAACAGGTCTTAAAAGGTTTAGTAAGTACAAACATTTCAAATGGATAATTTTACAACAGGTTCTGGTCCAGGCTAAACATGTTTTACGATATAGAGCAAAAGGTTTAGTAAGTACAAACATTTCATATGGATAATTTTCTAACAGGTTCTGGTAAAGGCTGAACAGGTTTTACGATATAGGTTCTGGTCCAGGCTGAACATTTTTTACGATATTGGGCACGGAGCAGGACGCTTGTCTTTTATATATTAAGAAGATTTTTTAATTCAAAAGGAATAAATTAAATAAAATTGAACATCTTCAATAAAATTGAAAAAAATAGTAATCAGAAGATGCTGGTGGGCCAGAATTTTTCTATTAATATTTTCTAAATAGTTTCTTTTACTTGGTTTCCAATATATGGACTAGTATTGTAATGATGGGAAAATAATCATGGATGGAAAATAACGATTATTTTCAAATTTGTTAATTAAAAGATCATGTATATAAAAATGTAAAATATTTTTAAATAAAGCAATATGACGCTAAGGAGTCAGAGGTTCCATTTTCTACTTGATTCCTTTCTTATGATATTTGATAAAAATTATGTCAAATCAATAACACGGTAATACGATATCGACCTAAAAAAAAGCTAAAGTGTTTGATAGTCGATCTTACTCTAGGATGATATATGGGCATTTCCATAGTCGCGAACGCGACATTCGTACGCCTTTGAGGAGCAAAATAATAAAGAAAACTCAAGACAAATTTTCTTTTTTTTCAAGTTTTAGGTAGCATTTTATTAGCACTATATTTAGAAAAAAAAGTTAGGTTCTCTAGATTTTATGTTTCCAAAATATAAGCAATAAACATGGCATCGCGAACGCGACAAAAAATGGAACTCGTTTTCGACTGCATCTAGAAAAATGCAGATATCTGCGAAACGTTACATAATATTTTAAAGCGGTTAATTGTAAATTAAATAAGATTTATGTGGATTTCAAGAAATAGTTGTCATTTTAACAGATTTCTATTCGTTCTTTTTTTATTGAGCTTAAGCCTGATCGCGAACGCGACATCTAGCACGCGACATTTTTTCTCATCAGGATTTTAATAAGAATTAGTTAAAGTAATTTCAGCTAAATCAGCATTACCTATGATATTTGTTTGTAACCCCACCCGTACTACGTATGTGGTTATTTACTTTATGACGACGTTTTTTACGCCTATAAGTAGGCGTGGCAAATACAGAAAAGTGCATTTATTATACTGCAGTATCACCTTCTAAGTTGTTTTAACCATGGCATCCCTGTTTTTGTATGTCCCCCATCTTTTGGCATGATTACAGCCGTTATTATTAAGTTATAATAATGAAATTCGATATTTAAGCTTATATCGTAAAAAGAAAAATCATGTTCGAAAATAATCCAAATATGATGAAAACCACGTATACCTCCCATACAAATTGTTGTTCTCAAATTGGAATATTTCTTAAAAATCTATTAAAAGTCAATCCAATGACTTGAGAATTAGCTCATGAGCTTTAATTTGAACTATTAACACTTAGCAAAAAATTCAGAAAAATCGAATGGAACCTTTCCATACTTTCCCATACAAAGTGAATTAAAAATACGGCGCATGATCGCGAACGCGACACATTTTGATGATCAATATTAAATGTTTAGTATGATTTTTACCTGCAGTAACTTTTTTTTTATAGTGAGGCGACCATATTTGATTTAAGTTACAATTTTCAGACATTTGCTTAGAACGATCACGAAGTTCTGATAACAAATGATGATTTAGGTACAAGAACGCGACATTCGAATAGTAATTAAAGCAATATAAAAAATTTACCGTTACTCGTGCTTTGTTTGGTATCTTTTTATTTTTTATTGTTTATTTGTAGTTTATAGATGCATTTTATAAGAAGAGTGCAAACATAACGTTAATAAATAAACGAAAAATACTAAAGAGAAAAAGTCCTTAAAAGCAGCTAAAAGCAAGAAAAATATATTTCTCAGATATCAGGCCAATTTTCTCAGAATAAAAACTGAAATTAGTTGTAAATGCATTAAATTATAAAAATTCAAGCATTTTTTTTAAATAATAACAAAAAAATTATTTGTTTATTTAACATTTTTTTTTTCGGTCCCGGTAGACCTTTCTGTGGAAATGCCCATATATATGATGGTGTGCTCAGATTTTTCCATCATGTCTAAATCGATAACTTTTTAACATATAAGAGTAATTTATTTTTATTTAATTTTAAAGTATTTGAAAATTTTCAAATTATCATAACAGAAAATAAAAATTTACTTTTCTGAAAAAGATTTCTGACAGATGTATATCAAAAATTAAATTAAAAAATAAGAATATAAACACCCATAAAATTAAATAAAGAAACACATTGAAACTGACTGTTCACATTCTTTTGATTTCTTATCTAAAAGAAATTGATAAAAAAATATCTCTTTTTCCCGATTGAAATAATAACGATCCAAAAATAATTTTATTTTCTACACACAAAAAAAAGTTTCTCGGAATATTATAAAAAAGGCATCATATTTAGAAAAAAATGGTAAAGACTTTGCTCCAGCAGTGGCGTACCGAGAGTCTAAGCCGCCCGGTGCGGATTCCAAATTTGCCGCCCCTCTCATATGCAATACAAAAAAAAAACATCTTTTATATTAATTTACGGTTTTGTATGCATAGTTTTCACTTTAGAATGTGATCTTTCATTGTTCTCAATTAAATAAAAAAAAAAATTCTAATATACATATCATCAACCTATTTCTAATACGACGCAAGTTTGGAAAAAATGGAGCAAAACGCGCGCATGAGTCTAATTTTGCTCTCATTTCTCCCGTGGTATATCAAAATCAAGTAACTGCTAGTTAACTGCTAGTTACTTGGTTTTGTTGTTCTATCAAGTTTGAAAATCTAGAGCAAAAGGTCTACGAACAACTTCAATCCATTTTTGCCTATCTCATTTCTAAACACTAAAATTAAAAAAGAAATAAAACAAGTAGCTTGAAATGCTTTGATTAGATTAAAATGGGTTACAACAAAACCAAGTAACTTCAGTACTTTTCAGAACTTTACTTAAACGAAGTAAAATTTTATGCGAAAAAATTCACTTAAAAATACCGCAATCGAAAAATTATTTCCAAAATTTATTGAACATTTTTTCTTAGTCACATCTTCTTCTTCAAACGTGTCGAATATAATAAAAAACAGGGTACAATGTCGTCACTTGAAAAAAATTTCCATTTAATTGAAAATTTATAAGTAATATTATAAGATAAGTTCCTTGAATTTTTTTTTTTTAAATTATTACAAAAATATTAGTATACTCTCCAGTGATTTTTGCGATAATAATGGAGAAAGTAAAATTGATTTTAGTCCTGCATCGTCGTACTATGATCCTGATTTTGATCCAAAAAATGAAAAAAAAGTGACGAAGAGGAGCTCATGGACAATCATTTCATGGATTCTCGATCTGAAGATTCTCAAACAATCTTTTCCAATCGTACTACAAAGGATTCTCAAACATTCGTTTTCAATAGTACTACAAAGAAAAGATTATTGCATCCAGCATACAGCAATTGCCGAAAAAAATGTAATGCAAAATTTTCAGAAGAATTCGAAAAGGATTATTGTAATTTTTTATAAAACTTCCTTCGAAACCGATGCAAAGCTTTATGAATGCACATTAGTTCATCAAAAAGATCTTCTGAAATATTCAAATACAATTAAAGGAAATCGTGAAAAACCCATCTAAAAAGAAGGATATTAAGGATATATTAATTCCTTTAATACATGATAACACAAAAATTAATTTTTGGGAAGATTTTAAGGAATGTGCAGATTCTAAGGATCTTTCTATTGTTTTTACAAGCCAACACCACCAACATTCATGAATTTATTTATATGTTCTATTAATTTTGTTAAAAATAGTAACAAAAGATTTTTTATTGAGTTTAATGAATAGATTTATATATAATTTACTTAATAAGATACTTGTGAATTCTTTTTTCCATTTACCCTAAACAAGTTACAAATTAAAATTGTAACAAATGTTCAACTTATTTTCTAAACAATTGTGTTTTAATTGATACTAGTAAACCTGTTGCCCGGATTCGAGCAATTCAATAAAAATTAAGTGTTAGAAGCATTAAAGACGTTTAATATATGATATTCTATTCAGGAAGCTATTATACTCAATAACGATATATTTAGTCTCAATAATGATATAAAAGATCATTATCAGAATGGTTTGACTTGAAACGTATGATCTGACACTATATTTTTTAATGTAACTGTCAAAACACGAAGACGGACTTACACTTATATTACTACTGAGACAAACATTATGACTATTCGAAAACATCGCATCTTAACTCTTCCAGCTATAAAACATAACTAATTAAAAAAAAAACGCAGTGAAAAATAGATTTAAGACATAATACCAAGAGATATTTCAGAAATTAATAAAAGGTACTTACAGAACACTTACAAAATCGATTTATAACACCTTTAGATGAAAAAACGCGGTTTTTTTTGAAAACCGTTGAAATTTGACTGAGTTGTTTGCTCGGAAAGTGGAATTTTTGATTTTGGAACTGCATTTTTCGGACAATTGACATTTGAAGAATGCATAAAAGATAATTTTGGTTAAAAATTTTTAGATTTAAAAAAAATTCAAATTCGACCAATTCATAAGCTCTTCTCAAACTAAATTTCAAATTGATTAAATAGCGCATTTTTGTACAAAAATGTTATTTCTGTTTTAAAAGGTTTGGAACCCCTTGAAGTGAAATCACAATTTTTAAAAGTGGTTTGCACATCTACAGCCTAAACCTGATTTAATGACATCTGAATCGATAAAATCGGTTCATTGGTCTGGGAGGAGTTGAAGTCACAAAAAAAACCTTAGCCTATTAATTATATAAATTATACAACAAAACCAAGCAACTTTAAAGTTACTTGATTTTGAAAAAATAGGAAAGAATAGTGTTCTAAAATACATAAAAATGTTTTATTTGCTTTCAAGTAACTTCATAGTTGCTTGGTTTTGTGAAAACACAAAAAATCTTGTTTATATGAAATGTAAAAAAATTTTACAAACATTTTCTCAGTATCTTAAGTTCGACTTGATTGTTAAAAAACTGCAATGCAAAATAATTTGGCTAGTACAAGTTTCAAAAATTTCGACTCTTAACTCTTCAATAATTTGAAAAAATTGTTAAAAATCTTATATATGGAAAGATTATATCCTATAAGGCAAAACCTCAATTTATCACAATTCTCAAACAACAAGATACTTGGTTTTGTTATATCACGGGAGATTTCTATGTTTACTAAAATATAAATCTGATATATTGACACCTGAACAAGTATTTTTTAAGGAGTAACCTGGCATAATAAAATTTTGTCATTGCATGCACCCTACACTTATACCCTACAGTTGAAAATAAAATTTATTTATGATATATAAAGTGGTGAACAAAACATATAAAATTAAAAGCGCCATGAATTTTTAATGATTTTTTAAAAAAATTCCATTAGCAGTATATGTGATTAAAACAATAAAAAAATTTTTTTTTGCGAAATTTTTTTTCCGAAAAATATATTTTTAATTTTTAGAATTATTTCTTATTTTTATTGAACTTATACACATTTTAAAACATTCAAATAAACAAAATTTTTTGAAGAATCAGTTTCTTTGTGCGCAATAGAAACAATATTCTGAAGTATCTTTCTCTCAACGAGAAACTCTTCCTTGTCAATTTCTTCGTGACAGAATTCATTCAGTTTACATTCCAACTTATCATTCAGGAGAATCAAAGGAGTAAGAATTGCGAATTTTTCAGCAAGAGCATGAAGCTGCTGAAACCTTGTGGTCATTTCTCAAAATCAGTTCTTGAAAATTAATAATTAAATTATTAAATTAGAAAATGACCTAAATCAGTTTAGACCACGCCTAACTCCTCTCCAAAGTGATTTTATTAAAACAGTGAAATCCCTTAAAAAATCAAAAAACATTATAAAAGATACGACTTAAAATTATACGCATAAGTCTTATTTCTTAATATGCACTCTGAACTTACAATACGCCATAATCAAACGAAAAGTCCGCCTTCCTCCCACACTCAATTTTACCAAATATACCTTAGTTGAAAAACGTTATTCTGTTAAACCATTTTTCTACTGAGCATTTCCACTGATAAGTTAAAGCACTTAAAAACTCAAAAAACTTTAAGTTACTCGAAAACATCAGTTATTCAATACGAGTTTCAAGTCGCAGCCGAGTTACTCGAAAATTCAACTACTCGCACCTGCCTAAATATTATGTCTTTTTTTATTTCTTTGGCAACTACTTTCGAGACTCGAAAAACGATTTTATATTTTGGTTGTGCTCAATACGAAGGTCATAAATATAGTAACATTAACAGTGGTGGCCAAATTTATTCATTAAGTTTAGTTCTTTCTTTTGTTTGTACACCTTAAAATGATATTGTACACATATTTATTTTGTAAAAGGCTTTATTAAGCTTCAGTGCCGCCCCTAAAATAGTGCCGCCCGGGGCGGACCGCCCCCCCCGCCCCCCCACGGTACGCGGCTGTGCTCC
The DNA here is from genome assembly GCA_958299015.1 of Tetanocera ferruginea. Taxonomy (NCBI): domain Eukaryota; kingdom Metazoa; phylum Arthropoda; class Insecta; order Diptera; family Sciomyzidae; genus Tetanocera; species Tetanocera ferruginea. The sequence continues at coordinate 107,103,866 of OY282644.1, forward strand.
AGAGAATGCTTTTCTCTAAATGCGATCCTAAAAATTCTCTAAAAATGATAAAAAGCTATTTTGAAAAAGAGAAATATATAAAAATATATTATTTTTAGGGAAAAATAATTTTTATTTTTGAGAAAAGATATGTTTTTATTAAAGAAAATACTTCTCATAGTGAATTTTTTATCAAAATATAGGAACAAATTTTTCATTATCAATAAATTTTTCTCTATACGTGAGAATTTTTTTATGCGAGAAAAATATTTATCATTATTAGAGACATTGAAATATTTCCATTTAACAGAAGTGAAGAAATATTTTTTCGAAAATGTTAAAATTTACTATCATTGAAGAACATTTTATTGGAAAAAAAGAAAATATGCTATCATCGAAAATAGAGAAATTTTTAACCGGAGAAAAATACGTGTTTTTTTCTGAGTGTAGAATTTTTTTTTTTTGTTCACAAAGCTATTTAAGTTCTGATAAAAAACAACAATCATAATAATTTAGAAAATAATATAAATTTCTGATTGTAAAAGTATTGGACGGTCAAAGAATTCATTTTTATTTCTGATTGAAAAAATATCTTTAAAAAAAGAAATTTTTATTTCTGATCGAAAAATAACGATAAAAAAAATAATTTTTTTTCTTTATGGATACATATAAGAGTTAAACCACACCATATGATATATCAATGGAAAGAAAAGCTCAATACTTTTCCAATAAGCTTAAATGCATGTGAGTACCATGAAAAATAAATATTAAAAAGGTGTTAAAACAAACATTTTTTTCAAAAAAGAAGAAATACCGATTTTTATAGGGGAGTTTCTTTTAAAGGTTTGTAAAGACAACAAATTTCAACATTTTATTATAGCTTATATTTGTGGTCTATCAAAATCTTAACTTTTTTCCTAATCTTGGGTATATATTCTGAAGAAAAAGAAGTTGTTTGTAAACAAACTTAATGTTTTGGCCAAAAAAGGGGTTCAGTAGAACCAAAATCACTCTGTGGGATTTATCCTATTCAAAAAAAAAAAAAAAAAAAAATATACAGAAATACTTTTAATGAGTCCTTTTTGAGTCGGTGTCCGACGAAATCTTTATTTCGTTCCGGCTTATTGTACAACCAAAATTTTTGACATACTGAAATTTATTGACTGAGTTTTATCTGCGAAAATATCATATTTCTTGTCATTGACACAAAACATATGTAGTATGTTAACCCTTAAATACCCACTGTATCATTTAAGATACAACCACTAGAACAAGCTTTTCTTTTCACATTTAATGACGCGAAAACTATGGAATATAAATCGTTGCAGTCGGAAAACCGCTCTTAAATAAAATAATCTAAAATTTGTTACAGTTATATGCAAATCTGATCAACAGACGAAATAATAATTTAATAAACAGACGAATTTAAAAATAATAATTTTTTGGAAAAAGTAAATAAAGTCAATTTTTTGCACCCACTTTTAAAATATATCCTGCCGAAGAAATATATTTTTATTGAAATAATAGTTTGAACGGATTTCAACCTCACGACGGGATGTAAGCATCTCATTGGTGGAATTATTTACAAACAATGATGCTATCTGAAAGGAATGAAAAGGTCAGTTGGTGCCATTAATTGGTTCACTTAATTGGATCACTTTTTTATGAATTTTTAAAGAAATTTTCAAGGTCAGGCATAATTTGCTCTGCAAGCCTGGAGTGGAATTTCAAAAATATAAATCTACTACACTCAGAAAAAAAAGTACATTAAACAACCGTAAAATTGACATTTTTAGTTGACAAAAGTCGTCCGACATTAAAAAATGTTAAAATTGATATTATCGTAATGTACTTTTTACATTACAAAACATCATTTAAAAATGTATAACTGTCACATAATAATGTTATTTTAACATTTAAAATATCAAAAAGCATCATTAAATTAATGCAGATAAAAAAAAATGTATTGAAAAATAATTTGTCACGAGTGGGAATCGAACCTGGGGGGGGGGATGCCTCCGGGCATCCTAAGCCACACTCTTAACTTGTGTGCCACGGTCACCTGTATGTCTGAACGGCTCAGCGCTTAAATAAACATTACATCTGCTTGTTGTTGACATCTACATTTATAATGTTAAATGGATATAAAATACTATCAATTGCAAAGTACAAAATGATGAACTAAAAACATTTTAAATGTTATTTTAACATTAACAATTGATATTGCAACGTAAAACATTGCATTATCAATTTGATATTTTTCTTATCAATTCAACACAATACATGATAACTTAACATTTTCTTACGTAAAATCCACATTTTCTGATTTACATTGGAAATAACATTAAAAAATGTTAATTTTACATGGCAGCTTTTTTCTGGGTGTACCTGCAAGATATTAAAAAGGTAAAAAAAGGTCAGTTATCTCCATTAATTGGTAAATGATAGATAAATGTATTTAAAATTCAGGGTCATACACAACTTGCCCCATTGTACAGCTAACAAGTAGAATTTAAAAAAGTAGGTATACCACCGAAATTGTACCTTTCGGTCAAAGATCAAAAAGGGGCAGTTATCTCTGTTAATTGATTAATGATGGATAATTCTATGGACATTCTTTCAATTTTATCTCACTCTACAGCCTACACTCAGAAAAAATATCAACAGTCGGTGGCTGTTATTTCAAAACACTGTTAGATTGAATGATTTGCCTTTAAGTTAACAGTTTTTTTTTGTTTTTTGGTTAACTTGAATGAACGTGTCAAAGTATTTTTGAACTGTTAAAATCTCAGTGGAAGTGTGCTAGACTACCATGCGGAGGACGTGGGTTCGTATCCAAGCTGTGTAAGTACCAAAAATTGTAATTTCATAATTGAAATTCGAATTCTTTTTCATTAACTGTTTGGTCAAAAATAACTTTCAAACTAAGTTTGCTTACAATGCTTACAAAAAAAAAAAATATTTTATATAAAAAAATTCTGTGTTGATCTTGTCGGTGATTGAACCTTCATAGGTTAGTCGAGTACTAGTCAAAAAAATTCGCCACGCTTGGTTAAACTTGAACTACCAAAACAGTGAATAAAATTATAATGAGTACGTACGTATTTTTTTACCAAGTTCTTAAGACCAAGCCCACCGACTGTTGATTTAAAAGTTTCATTTCAACCCAAGATTTGTTTGATATAACAGCATTTTTTTCCCTGAGTGTACAAGTAGAACTTAAAAAAACTAATAATATCACCTGAAAGGATGGATGGATAATTTTTTAGAAATTTTGTTAGCTTAAGCAACTTTATTTGAGGAAACCGTGTTTTTCTTACAGTTTTACACACCATATATTTTTTTGATAAAAATCGGGGTTCTTGTGTATTTAAGGGTTAAACATCTCTCAATCAAATAGTCATTTCATATTCCCAAACATATTATAATTTGGCATTTATTCTTCACATTTCATAACATTTGCAGTTCTTGCTTGAATTTAAAACTTATTTTCTCTCAGTGTAGTAGAAATAGCAAAAGACTATTACAACAACAACAATAGACAAGTGCATTTCATATAAACAGCAGATACGAGCTCATTTCACTTTCAAACAACAATAAGACAATAAATAAAATAGAATAATGTAGGTCTTCGTTTTGTTGTTGTTGTTTTTGATTTTGATTTGCTAATCAATGTATGAACAAGCGTTCGTTTGCATGCAGAATGGTTTCAAGCTAGGTCAATCAAACAATGATTAGAACACATTTTATAGCATAATAAAAGGCGTTCGAACTGGCGCTGATTATCACTGTTGTTGTTGTTGTTGTTGCATGCAAGGTATTTTAAGATAGCACAACCAGCAAGGAGAAAAGGTTGGCCAATGCCAAACGAAGACTTTACTAGGCAGCAATAGTTCGTGGAAAATATATGTAGGTATATCTTAGATAATACAAAGAAATTATACTTTGGAATATGAAAAATTCAAAAAGGTTTTATATAAACGTGATTAAATAAGATTAACGGCAAAACAACGTTTTAATTCAGCTTAATACATGTTCACACAGCTTAATATTAATAAAAGCACTATAAAAATATATAGAAAACAAGGTAAATAAACAAAGCTAAGAGTTAAGCAACTCTAAAAAAAAAAATTATGTCAAAATAAACTTTCTACGAATCTCTGAGTTAATTTAAAATTTTATCATAAATCTTTGCGTCACTCAGCTGTTTAGCCTAAAGACCGTATTTCTTTAGAGCACCCTCAAATCATACATAAGTCTTCCACAAACACACACATGCATAAATATGAATATATAAACAAAAATATAAAACAATTAAACAATTTGAAGACGCCAAGAGGAAAACAGAAACAAGACTTGTTTACATGCCAGCAAAACAAGCAAGTCATAAAACTTAACACACCAACATTCGTTCAAACTGATGCTTGCTTTATTTATAAAAATACAAAAAATAAAAGTGTGACAAATCTTAACCTTAAGATTAAAACTGTTCGTATGTCAAATTTTAAATGAGATTGGTACGATTTCTGGAGTGCGATCTACAAGTGCTGCGCCAATGAGCAGTTAACCGGTAAAGTTCTTCTGCTTTACAATAAAAACTTAACTACTTAAAGTAATATAATTAAAAATAAAGCAAACAAAGCCAAAACTGTGTTTAGCCCTTGAATTGGCGACGCACAGTATGGGACAACACTACATGTAACTCGGCATGACGTAGCAACCATTGGTTTAGTTGTTGCCGAGTACAATCGATTGACAAGCAACCTACGCGCGGCGGCAATATAACTTTTAATTTATTAACAACATATTTTTTGTTTTCCCTTGAGTGTTTTTATGCTTATTTCCGCTTATATTATTTGTAGTACTCGTAACTTTTTAGTTTCCTTCAAAATTTTGTTTATAAGCCATTTAGTTGAAGTGTTAATGACATCACGAAACATTTGTTCACAAGCCCAAATTTACAACTGAGAGTGGAGTGTATATCAAAATGATCTAGATGTGAAGCTATGTATATCCATTAGCATAAAATTGCAAATAAATTGTCTTGCATTAAAACTTTCACAGTAGCGCGCAAAATTCATCAGGTTCAAATTCCAATGATATCATAATTTTTTATATATTTTTATTTATTAAAAAATAAAATCTGTAATAAATATTCGGCGCGATATACGAACTAATTGAAATTTGCTTTAATATTTTTATTTCAATTTGAAATTTACTTTAATCGAGATTTGAACCAGGACCTCTTGGATTCGAGTATAACACACTTCCATTGTGACAGTCGGGTTTGTTTGTCGGAAATGTTAAAATTTAGATTTCGCCGGACACCGACTCAAAAGTTAGTGGGAGTCTTAAAAACTATTTCTGCATTTTTTTTTTCTATCGGAGAATTCTCCATGGAGCGATTTTGGTTCTCCTGAACCACTTTTTTTGGCCAAAACATAAAATTTTTTGCATATAACTTTTTTTTCTTCAGAATGCATAGCTAAGATAAGTAAATAAGTAACGAATGCATAGCTAAGATAAGTAAATAAGTAACGATTTTGGTAGTACACAAATATTGGCTAAAAAATTTGAAATTTTTTGTCTTTACAATTTTTCGTCATTTCGTCATTTCCGAAATGAAATTTTTTAAAGACCTATAATATATGTATTTTTCATGGTATTCACATGCATTTTAGCTTATTGCAAAAGTATTGAGCTCTTCTTTCCATCGATGTATCTTATGGTGTAGTTTAACCAAAACTATTTCGAATTTCCGAAACTGATTTCAAGATTTTAAAGATAAATTAGAATATATGTCGGATTTTCTTAAAGTTGCCATTATATAAAAATCCAAGTTGTCAATTTAAACAAGAGCACACTTTGTGTTTTGTAAAAGTTGAAGCAATATTTTGAAAATGTTAAGTTTTCCTCTTAAATATCATTATTTTTAAGAATTGACGTTTTTCTAAAAAATTTTGCTAGCCATAGAAGCTGGAGTTTCGGAACGTGGACTAGTTATTTTCTTAGAAACTGTCATTTGATGGCCATGTACATTCTGCTGTTATATACTTGATTATTGAATCAAAATTTCAACTCGAAAATTTTAAAATTTAACTCAATTCTGGTATTATACTAACAAAGCAGAATGCTACTTGATAATAGGCCTATTTTTAGTTGTCTAAAAGTTAAAACAAAATCAACCAAAATTACGTTTTTACGTGTATTACCTTCTCATGGTGCCCAAACTCTGTAAAATTAAGGTAATGGTAAAAATTAAGGTAAAATTAAGGTAGATATGCGTTGTGAAATGAAAAATGTACTAAATTACTTATTCTTTCTATGATTCTTAATTCACAGACTAGTATTAAAGCCGAGTTGGAACCAATTTAGCTATAGAGAAGTATCAAATTAATTTTCTGCACATACTTTAAGACTGAACATTTTTTTCGCTAAGTTTGAAAATCGCAGTAAAAGCCTATTTACAGTTTGAGAGACATAAGGTACGGAGCATGACTTAGATAAAGAAAATATAAGTATATTGTGTACATACTTTTAGACTGAAAATTTTTTCGTATAAAAGAAGTTAATTTTCATTTCGTAATATAATAATAATAATAATTTCGTAATATAAAGAATGAATAGTTTGAGCGATATAAGATATGGAACGTGACATTTGCGTTTTTATAAATATTAAGATGGGGGCTCCTGATGAGGACAAAACCGAAAAATGATTCTTATGATGCCTACCCTGACATTGGCCTGACATTGTCTACACTCAGAAAAAAGTTTATCGGAATATGATAAAAATGGCATCATATTAAGAGAAAAATGGTATAGACTTTGCTCCAGAGAATGCTTTTATCTAATTGCGATACAAAAAATTCTCTAAAAATGATAAAAAGCTTCCATGAAAAAGAAAAATATATGAAAATATATCGTTTTTAGAGAAAAATACTTTTTATTTTTGAGAAAAGATTTGTTTTTATTGAAGAAAATACTTCTCATAGTGAATTTTTTATCAAAATATAAGAAAAGTTTTTCATTTTCAATAAATTTTGCTCTATAATTGAGAAATTTTTTGTGCGAGAAAAATACTTCTCATTATTAGAGACATTGAAATATTTCCATTTCCTAGAAGTAAAGAAATATTTCTTCGAAAATGTGAAAATTTATTCTAATTGAAGAAAATTTTATTTGAAAAAGAGAAAATTACTATTATCGAAAATAGAGAAATTTTTTACCGGAGCAAGGTATGTGTTTTTTCTCAGTGTACCATGAATCCGATATATACGATATTTTGGACTCGCGCATTTTTTTTCATCTACGTATTTTTCATTCTTCAACTCATCAACTAAACTGCAGCCAAACATCACATCACAAAAAAGTTGATGGATCTTGAGAGTTGAATTTAGACTCGACGGATATGAAACAGGACTCCTTCCTTGAAAAATTTTTCTTTAAATCCTAAATTTTCACGACAAGTATCTACCTCTTCAGAACCCAAAGTTAGTATTACTTCTCTTTAATTTCACCTAGTTTTCTGGTCTTAATTCATGGTTAAATTCTAGCTTGAAAAATATGGGTCAGAGGTTATGATTTAATCCGATATATTCAAATGATTTTTCATGTACGTATTTCTCATTCTCCAACTAAACTCCAGCCAAACATCACAGCAAAAAAGTTTATAGCCCTTGAGAGTGGAATTTAGACTCGACGGATATGAAACAGAACTCTTTCCTTGAAAATTTTTTCTTAAATACTCAATTTTTCAGACAAGTATCTACCTCTTTAGATACGAAAGTTGGTATTACTTCTTTTTAATTTTCACCTATGTTTTGTGGTCTGAATTCATGGTTGAATACTAGCCTGAAAAATATGGGCCAGAGGTTATGATTTAATTTTAGGTTTGAATTCAAGTCTGTGGTGGAAGCCTGGATTATATATATATATATATCAATTTCAAACGTGAAATAACAGAGCCGATATGTATTTAAGTGTTCTAACGCGACGAAAGAGTGCTACATTTTATAAAAATATTTGCGAGATTTAGTACAAATGAGTACAAAGTCATAAGCAATCATTCAATGGAACGGACGCGACAAAAAACAGAAGTTTTTTTAAGCTCGTATAGAAATATGCAAAGTTTAACTAATTTTGAGAACTTTTTTTTATATATAGTATACATGTTAATGGAGGTCAAAGGTTAACTATTCTTCGTAGACTTATGAAATATAAGAATTATCTCTTATCTATTTTTAAATAGATATAGCAGGAATACGGACGCGACATCATGGACGCGACAAATTTTTCCACAATAGTAAAATACAGTTAAGATGTTCATTATAAATTTTAATAAAAATACATCATAATAAGTTGAATTCAAGTTACATAGCAGAAATACTAATCAAAATAAAAAAAAAAATAAAGTTAACAGCTGTTAGAGTGCTTTATTTTAATGTTTTTCTTCACTTTTGGTGGACCTTTTTTGGGAGATGCCCATATAGAAAAATAGTAAGAAACACTCAAAAAAAGTATAAAGTTCAGCGAACAGTACAAAAAGCGCAAAAATTTACGCTCTAAAAAATTTAAAAATAATTTCTCACTGCGTATCGAAAAATGAAACTAAAAAATGTTCTTCTCTTTTGAAACGGGCTATAGTGATTATTTTAAGAATTTCAGACCAGAGCTCCAGACTGAGAAGGAAAGGCCTGAGTAGATTAGCTTAGGTTAGAAGGGTAGTGCACTGTTAAGGCGCTTCCTTGAGGGCTTTTTGGTCCATTTCGTCCACAGACGCAAGGAAATTATTCCACAATTTTACTTTTTTGAAGTTATATTTGTCACCACGGCGATGGTATAGGGATGAATGTGGAGAGCTGCCCTAATGGAATTAAGAAACACACGAGCTGGTGGCGTCATTCGGCTTATCTTCCTAGAACACTTTTCATGATAATATCCAAACAAAAGGCACAGGTATCTAATATTGCGTCAAGAGAAGATTAAATGATTTTATCCCCCTATCAAATATATCGCACATCGTTGAATTTGGTCAAGAAAATATAATAATATTTAATAATATTTATTAAATATATAATATTTGGTCCAGATAAAATCTTCAAGCACAAGAATTGTACTCCATTTTAGGCCTTATATATTAGATGCAGTGAAGTATAAGGAATATACTGAAAAACCCAAGGCATTTGGCCGCTTCTTTCGATACATCGAATATATGATCATCCCATCGCAGATCGGATTGAATCGATATGCTCAGAAGAGCTGCTGACTCCGCAATACCCATACCGTTTATATTAAGGGGTGTTAAGGGACAATTCACTCGCTTGCGGATTACCAGACAGCATTGTTTGCTGTTTGGAATAAATTCGACTCTATTGGCTAGACCCCATTCGGCGATTTATTTGAGGTCGTCTATAAGTCATTCATATTTTGCCTCTTTCTTCCAACCTCCTAAGTACTCGTACGTTTTTGGAAGGAATAAGAATCATAAAAGGTACTGTCGTACGTCTTCCAAGATGGATTAACTCTTTTTCATAACTAGCCACAGAGCATTTCTGACCTGCCTCACGGTGATAGTCTACTTTATGCGGACTTCCTCAAACTTTATAAATTCATCGAATACAAGTTCATCGTTCAAAATTTAATGTCATAATGTTTGGGGAAGAGCTTAAAAATTAATATAATTTCGTGGTTTGGTTTGATAACTCTCTACAGAACTAAATTCTTGTGAACAAGAAATTCTTGCTTTTAATTTTTTAATAAAGCATTTTTTTTAAGAATAAGTTTAGAATAAATTTTAAGTGGTAAATTCAGGCACAGTTTTGTTTTTTTTTTAATTCAGTCAAGTTCGTAAGCTTTAAAATTTCACAAACTAATTATATTTTTAATAATTAAAACATGTGCTATACGTATGATAGATAGTGCGGGGAAAACTTGAAATAAAATTGCTACAATTTATGTGCCTTTAACTTTCTAACGCTTGTTAAGGTGTTGTTTTTTAAAAAAAAACAAACATAAGAAAAAAACATGTGTACAACTGAACGAACCACTTCAAATCTTTAAATTTTTTTTATATTTTTTATATTTTTTTTTTGTTTTTGCACTTAAAAGCAACAACAACAGTTTTCACTTTTTCAGAAATTTGATTAGGTTTTGATATAGTTGAATTTTTTGTTTTTTTTTTTCATTTTTGTTTATATTTATTTTTATGCACAGGAACAAGTAAACAGTTTTAGCAACACTTGCGTTACGTTTTTATCTTCTTTTTTTTGTTTTTTTTTTTGTTTTTTTTGGCAACACTACAATTTAAACTAACCTGATTTTCTCTGTTTTTATAGCACAACCCGAGCATGACATAAATTAGAAACCAACAAAAATTCGAATCGGCTTTATAAGTTTCTAAAACGCTCTAATAGCGAACGTAATTGACGAACAACAAAGAAATAAACAAAAACAAAAAAAAAACCCAACAACCTGCATTGACAAAAACAAAAATTGGGTTCCAAAAAAGTTTGTAATTAAAGCTGCCGAGACCGTCAAATTCATCAAGCGTGTCATAAGAAATGAAACAAAAAAAAAGCAGAACAAATAAAATAAAATTCAATAAAACACGAGTAAACCGCTAAAATAACGATTTTTTTAAAAAAAAAGAGCCTTCGCGTAACCGTCACTACCGCGCCGTTATGCTGTGTGCCGTAAACTGACATCATGCGTCTGTCCCAATTTTCATCAGAGTGCCAACCAAAGGCCGGTTGGCTGGTTGGACAGACCGGTTCACGCTCATATAAAGCGCTTTGTTCAGCATGAAGTGCAGAAGAGCAAATTCATGGCATTTTCAAAAGAGAGTGAGAGAAAGAAAGTGCACAAATTTGTACTAATTACACCATGCAACAATATATATGTGATGAGATACGATATATAAGATCTATGATACTTTTTGACCTATTCATATTATAAGACGTACAGCTGCTTCATACAAAACAATACAAGCAGATATTAAAAAATAAGAAGTGCATATGTACATGATAATAATGCTTGCATTTTAAAATTTTGTTTTTCAGTTTTTTTTTTATCAAAACTTTTCTTTGATCGAAATAACAAGGTTCAGGATTCTGATAAAGATGACCAAAAAAAAAAATATACGTGTATCGGCGTTTTAAAAGTTTAGGTCAGAGTTTTATTTTTGGGGGTTTTAATTTTCCTCATTGCTGCAAAGTTTTATGGTGAATCGTTATAGGGTACCATGTGATCCTTACATTTTAACTATAAGACGTGTTTGGAAGCGACGGGGAACATTTTTGTTTGACATTTTAACCCTCTAACTCTTCAGTGTATGGGTCATTGTGAAAGAAGGACAAATAAGACCCATAAAACAAGGTTTTAGAAGGCTAACATGTCCAAGAAAAATATTTATCCTAAAATTCTACTATAAGTCTCTGAATACACACTCAGAAAAATATCAACAGTCGGTCACTGTTATTTCAAAACACTGTTCAATTGAATGATTTCCGTTTAAGTAAACAATTTTCTTTGTTGAATGAACGTTTAAATATTTAAACGTTAAAATATTTTTTTGTTTTTGTTGAATTGTCTATTTTTCTTCCTTAGCAATAGTTTTTAGATGTGTTTTGCTATATTTATATTATCGTTGCCAATAGCTCAGTGGAAGTGCACTAGACTGTCATGCGGGGGGACGTGGGTTCAAACCCTAGCTGTGTTAGTATCTAAAATTGTAATTTAATAATTGAAATAATAATAATTCTGTTTATTTAATAGCTTGGTCAAATAACCTTCAAAATAAAATGCTTACAATCTTGCAAAAAAAAGGCAAAATTCATTTTTTATTTAAAAAAAAAATATTTTAAACAAAAAAAAATTTTTTTGTTGGCCTTGCCGGATTCGAACCGTGAACACTCGAGTACTGAACGCACACGTCAGCACACTCGGCCATACATGAACTTTCAAACCAGTGATAAAATTTCAATAAATAAGTTTTTATACGGGTTTCGTGTTCTATAGATCAACAGTCAACCGACTGTTGATTTGAAAGTTTCATTTATTGGATGGTATTTAACAGTGAAAACTGTTATTTCAACCCATGATTTGTTTGATAAAACAGCATTTTTTCCCTGAGTGCACTAAAGCTCAAAACTCAACTTGAAAGCCAGATAAAAGTGAAAACTTAAAATCCTTTAGAGGATTAATTTCGAACTTATTCAGAATTGGTGGTAAAATATTCTACAAAAACGATATAATATTGCACGAAACGGTATGGGTATGAAAACGAAATAGTTCACGTTTTCTTTGTATATGCACAGGAGATTTATGCTTTTTTGTCACTGATCTCATGAATTGTCCTTATCCATCTCGTGTTTGTACATGAATTTAATGAATTTTTTCACACAAATTAGGAATAATTCATGATGCCCTTGTGTTTTTTCATGGCATGTTTTTTTTGGTTCATGTATCTTGTACACGCACTTTATGAGCTCTAAGCACTAGGCTTACAAAATATTCATGTTCTCGTGTTTTTTTTTTGTGTATTTTGTACATTGATGTAATTAATAGCTGGACCAAAATTTATGAATGCTATTGATGCAGATAATGTAAAAATTCATATTTATTTTTAACTTTGTTGGTTCAGTGTATCACTTTTTTAAAGGTTCAGTGTATCACTTTTTTAAAAGTTCACACATGATTTCTAGACTGAATATCAAATTGTTCTTGTCAGAATTTATGATTGAATTCAGATCTGAAAAAGATAGGTTTAAATTTTTTTACCCCCACGCGTACTGCGAAGGGGTATATTAATTTTGTCACGACGTGTGTAACACCCAAAAGGAGACGTGGTAGGTATAGAAAAGTATATATATTGTTGATCAGCATCACCACCTGAGTTGATTTAGCCATGTCCGTCTGTCTGTCGACACGATTGCAGCCGTAGTTTTCAAGGTATCGTAATGAAATTCGATATTTAAGCTTTTTTTAAAAAAACTAAGATCAAGTTCGAGAATGGGTAAAATCGGATGAAAACCACGCCTACCTCCCATACAACCCCAAAATTGAAAACTCTATAAAGAGACTAATATTAAAGTAATAAAACTGAAACTCGGTATTTGTGTATTTTATGTCAAAGATAAGCTGTGTAAGAAAAATGGGCGACATCCACCGACTAACACGCCCACCTCCCATACAACCCCAAAATTTAAAAATTTATAAAGAGGTTAATATTAAAATTACAAGACGGAAACTCGGTATTTTAGTATTCTATGTCAAAACACTGGAGTGTTTTAAAAAAAAGGGCGTCATCCACTTACTAACACGCCCACCTATCATACAACCCCAAAATTGAAAGCTCTATAGGGACTAATATTTAAATTACAAAACGGAAAGTCGATATTCGTGTATTCCATAACAAAACTGAGGTGTGTTGGAAAAATGGGCGTTATACACAAACTAACACGCCCACCTCCCATACAACCCCAAAATTGAAAAGTTATAAAAAGACTTATATTTAAGCTGTAGGAAAACCATTTGATATGTATGTATTTCAGATACATACAAATAATAAAATTTCTCAAAATCTCATACAAAAGCTCTTCAATTCAAGATTCTTTTATCTTTGAGAATCAGCCGTGGGGGTATTTTAACTTCGGCCAAGTCGGTACCTTACTAGTTTTTTTTTAATTTTGTGTAAGAACCTAATTTAGGTAGGGACCTAAATCTTATTTAAATTTCAACCCTGAAGATGTAAATGATAAGTGCAGGCATGATTGCTTTGAGACTTGCGGCCTAATAGATCCGCCCAAGTAAAGGCTGAACAAGTTTTTTTCCCATCCCAATTTTTAAGAAGAATTAATATGTAAAAAAAGAGATATTTTGGAGATACCAACAAATAAATTTTTGTCGTTAAATTTGGACCGCTCTAGTAAAAATTATTAAAAATTGAACTATTATAAAATTTCATAAAAATAAGCTTCAAACGGAAATTTTAAAATAACCAATTTTGTAAGACTTTTTTATAAAAATGGACATGTTGATAGCTTCGCGAAAATTTTTAACAAAAAAATAATTAACTTGCATTTTTTTATTTCCTGTTAGAACCCAAATACCAGAACTTAAGTTCGGTATCATCTGATATAAGGTTTGTAATGGCCGAAATGCATTCTTTGCTCTTTATGAAAATTTTGAATGGTCTCTTAAATCAAATTTTAGAACCAAATGGTTTTTAATTTTTTAGTAGGTACATGAAACACAAAAAGGTATGGACAAAAACGGTAGAAAACTTTGCTTATTTCTTTCCAAACTTAATACTTAATAATATAGAAATATTTCTGAAAATTAAGTTAGTGAAAAGTAAAGAAAGAAATTTTCGAAAATGCCTATTCATCTGTGGTTGCAAATGAAAGTTAAGGTCATCATAATTCCTTATGCCACTTAAGATATGGTACCAAAGTGAAGGTATATGTAAGAGTTTATGGGATCTTCTTAGGGTTGATATTCTTTCTGTAAGTCTTTTAATATTATTGTATAAATAAAATAAGAATAGGTTACATAAAAAAACAAAAATTTATAAATTTTATTTTAGACATTATTAAACATTCATAAAGTGATTCATTTTTGAGTCACAAAAAACAATTTCTTTATTAGTAACGAGCCTTACAATGAAACATAAATTATACTTTTTTATCTAATTGAGTTCAAAAATATATTTACATATTTTTGTTTTTTAATTGTGATTGGAATTGAATCATAAATGATATGAAATGAATAATAAATTTTATCTGCTTTCTGTGAAACATGCTGGTTAATGTCAACAGTTATAATGAGTGGTAGTAAAGCGGATTTTTTGATCGACTGGACTGGTTCATTTCTGGACTGGTTCATTTTTCACAGAGGTCTGGAAATCAATTCCCAACAACGGGAAATTTATTATTTATTTTACAGTCATCTTAATATACATATACAAGACAAGCGTCATGCCTCGCACCTAACATCGCTCAAACTGTAGCTTGCTTTTAAATGACTTTTCAAACTTTTCAAACTTTTCAAATTTAACTATCCGAAAAAATTTGCAGCCTGAAAGTATGCACAGAAAATTTATTTGTATATAGTTATTTTATACACAAAAAAATTATTTATAGTTAAACAGCAACTACAATTGTTTTGCCGTACTCGTTTGAGCACAGTGGCGTCAAATATGTTTATTAAGTGCCGTTATATTGTGATTTTTTTTCTGTAGCATAGTGTATTAAATTTTAATTTGACTTTTCCAAACAGTAGAAAATCTTAATGCTCTTGAAACTTGCCGAAGGCGCATGTTACGCTACCACATAATTTCTTGTTTAAGCAAAAACATTGGCAATGATGTGAGATACAAATGTATCTTTAAGTAATTCAAGTGTATCGCAAAATTTTATCACACGCACTGAACCTGCCCTGCCTCAATTTGATGAGTAAGCGACGCATGAACAATATTTGGTAATTATTTAAGAAAAAAGTAATTGTTTTTTTTTTTTTTAATACAAAATTAAAGCCATTAAATGAATTAGGCAGAGGGAGATGTTGAAACAGATTTCAATAATTTATGGAAATCTTCGTTTGTTTTGCTTGCTTTCTTTTATTTATTTGAAATGTCTCACAACACTTGATGATGATGTCTAATTTGGTACGTGCTTCGGTTGCAATTAGAATGCGTTGATATAAATCGGGCGATAAACGACATTCGTAGACAAAACTTTGCATTAGCCAGCAGACAGCAGAGTGAGTAGAGCGTGTAGATAGTTGGGGAGAAAAGGAGTTTGTATGTCATTCTGGCATGATGTTGATGATGATGTCATGCCAAGAATATGCACAACAACAAATAAGCTACGCAAATGAAAAGGGGATGAAGCAAAATAAATATAAACACAATGCGTGCAGCAATTTCTATTAAAATCGCTGGAAATCCTGCTAGAATTTACGACGAAATAAAAATGCAAGCTAAGACAAACACAAATTATGTGTGCAGCAGAAATAAAGCTAGAGATCTGCAGCATAAAATATAATATAATAATATATTTTAAATACGAATTCAAAACATATCATGGAGAAAAATCTTGACATTGCATGTGTTCGAAAGAAATACTTATTTACTTGAAAATAACGCTGCAAACACAATATGTTGGCTGCAATCATGAAATTGTTTGCGTCGAAAGCAAATGTAATTTTTAATTTTCATAACTATAAATTTTTTAGTTGTAATCGTAAAATGTTTTGAAAATGGTTTGACTCAAAAATTAATAGATTTCACCTTAATATATGTTTACAGCCATTAATATTTATATATGAAATACAGAAAATATAATTAAAATTTCAAAATCTTAAACTCATCATGGAAAAAAATCTTGGCATTGCATGTGTTCGAAGAAAAACTTTTTTATTTAAAAAAAACCTTGCAAACACAATATGTTCGCTGCAATCATGAATTTGTTTGCGCCGAAAGTCAAATGCAATTTTTAATTTTAAAAATATAAACTTTTTTAGATGCATTTGTTAAATTTCTGTACAGTTGCTTGACTCAAAAAGTAATAAATTTCACCCAAATAATATATGTTTACAGCCATTAATATTTATTTATGAAATACATAAAAATAAACATTAAATTCGAATTAAAAACTTGTCGCGGTGAAAAATCTTGGCATTGCATGTCCTCGAAATAAATACTTATACATTTAAAAAGAACATTACAAACGCAATATGTTCACTGCAATCATGAATTTGTTTGCACCGAGTGCATGTGTTATTGTTGATTTTCAAATGCATAATATTTTGCAAGATGCAATCGTAAAATGTTTGTAGAATTGCTTGACTCAAAAAGTAATTGATTTCACCCAAATAATATATGTTTGTGTGAAGTACACATTTATCAGAATGTACACAAAACTAAAAATTGAAAATGTTTATTAAACAAACATAAATTCTCTGATCCCAAGCATTATAATTCACAGTATATTGGAAATACATTTGTTTTTTCAGTGAAATAAGTTTTTGACATTGAAAAAGTTTTTAGACAAGGGAAAATTATTGTATCTTTGATTGAGAAGCATATGAAATATTTGCAATATTTTCGAGCTTCAATTTATAATGCATGAGCATTTCTATGAATATGAATTTTACAAAAGAAAAAAAATTAAAACAACGCACGAAGCTTGCCAGAAAACTATACACAAAAATGTGCGCAAATTGTTTGAATTCTTTTCTGTGTCGTGCTGCATTTTTGCTGAAATTCAACAAAAATTATGAACATCTTTAATGAGCTCTAAAGAATGCCAAGTGTACGAATGATTGCCAAGTAAATGCAGATATAGAGTGACAGGGGTAGAGATAGCTGAGAATAAAAACTAGAGAGAACAAAAACACAGACTTACATAAAGAACAACAAAGACGAATCGATTTTTCAGTTTTTTTGAAGCATAAAAATTTAATGTTTCAAAATCAAAATTGACACAAAGTTAGATGAGTTGTTTGATGCGAAGAGAACGGCTTATGCAACGAAACTGACAAATTGTTGCAGGAATTATTGCTCACTGAGTATGAATGCGACGGTAAAAGTAAAAATAACCTAATAAAGCTTTAGCCCACTAGTAATAAGTAATAAGCTTTTGCGCACTTGACAACAATATAAAAAAGTCATGATATCACGAGGCAGTTTTAATACCGACTATGCAACGGCGTTGCATGAAATTTTTGCTTAATGAATACATGAGCGACGGTTAATGTTATGGCACGAAATAATGATTGGTTACATGAGTTCATTTCTAAAACAAAGAAATTTTATGACATTATCAAACCATGAGTTATAAATAGCTGCTGGTCACGGAAATAGCAGCTTATGCAACAAAATTGAAAGTTCGTTGCATAGATTCAGAACTCACTCAGTATAGGTGCTACGAAGAATTTTATTTGAGGACAGAAAAGGTTGGTTCTTTGACCTTCTAACATATATAAAGAAATTATGCCATGACGTCACACAGACAATAGTTTAATGCATACAAAATGCAACAAACATGAAACAGCGTTGCATGGAATTATTATTCGATGTGTATAGCGGCTAAGGTAAGTTTTATGAAAAGACTGTAAAAGTGGTTTGATTCACCTCATGATAAAAAAAATAAAAAAATTATGACTTCATTAGTCACCGAGGTGTGTGCTTTGATACAACGTTAATGCATTATCGTTGCATTGATTTAAGGTAAATATTAAAATACTACAGTAAGATTTATTCTCAAGCATAAAAACAGTAACAATAACAACGACAACAAAGTAAGAAAAATTATCTAAGCAATGATATCGACAAAGCTTGAGTCTAAATGTTATGGGAGGGATTAGGACGCGGATTTGGACAAGGATTGGGCAATAATAAAAACAAGGAATTTTACCTCAGATTAGCATAAGGATTAGGCCAATGATTTTAATAAGGATAGAACAACGTTTAGACAAGGACTTAGATAAGATATGTGAGAAGGATTTTGAAAATCACAAGGACTTGACAAAGACTTGAACGAATATTAGAATGAGGACGAGGATTTTAAAAAGTATTAGTACTAAGAAATGAACAAAGATTTGGACAAGGGTTACAACAAGGATTCTGACTAGAATTTGAACAAGGACTAACATACAAACTTGGACTTGGCTAAAGCCAAAAATATGAATGAAAATTACTGTAAGAACAAGTGCAAGGATATTGGCAAGACAAGAATTTTAGGATTATGAAGAAATTTTGGACATGGATAGGCAAAGTTTTGAACGAGAATTAGTATAAGGATAAGTGTAAGAATATGGAAAAGTGATAAACAAAGATTATGGTAACGATATGTGTAAGAATTAAGACAAGGATTTGGAAAAAGATGAAAACAAGAAACAGGATTAAGACTTGGCTTAGATGTCATGTCATCTGCATGTCAAGGACCAAGATGAAGACAAGGATAGAGCAAGGATTGCTTTAAGTGGATTTAGATAAGAAGTTGGACAAATATAATGAAACGAATTTCAACAAGATTGAAAACAAGGATTTGGTCAACGATAAGAACAACGATTAAGAAAACGACTAGAGCAAGAAAAATGATTCGAACGAGGATGACAAGGATTTCAACAAGAATTAGGAGGAGGAACAAGGCAAGGATTGGGACAGAGTTTTGCATGAAACAATGAGCATGGATGTTAAACAATAATAAGGACAATATTACAAGAAATAAGGTATAAGGACTAGAACAAGGATATAAATCAAGAATAACACAAGGGTTACAACAATAATGTAGACAAGAATTGGGATAAGAATTTTGACAATGATTAGAACAAAATCTTGAACGAGGATTGGGACCAGGATTTTATCAATTGCTAAAAGAATTCGAATAAGGACAAGAATTTCAACAAATATTAGAACAAAGACATGAACAAGACTTAAGATACAAGGATTAAACAAGTACAAGGACATTAGTACAAGAAATAGGTACAAGGATATAAATAAGGAATAAGACAACGGTCAGAACGGAATAGAACAAGGATGTAAATTAGGAATAAGTCAAGGGTTAGAACAAGGATTTAGACAAGAATTGTGAGAAAGATTTTGAAAGACTTCAATGAGAATTAGGACAAGGATTTCAGCAAAAATGTAGACAAGGGTTATAACAGGATTCGAATTAAGACAAGGCTTTCAACAAGTATTAGTACAAAGATTTGAATATGAACCAGGGTTTGGAGAGGATATAAGAATTAAGTACAAGGAGAATAGTATAAAAAATAGGTACGTACAAGGACTAGGACAAGGATATAACAAAAAGGATACAAGAATTAAACAAGTACAAGAAGAATAGTATAAAAAATAGGTACAGGGACTAAGACAAGTATATAAATAAGGCAAACGTTCGAATAAAGATATCAACAAGGATTGGGATAAGGCTTTTGACTGTGGTTAGAACGAGGACTAGAAACAGGATTAAGGAAAAGTTTAGAACAATGATACCAGCAAGATTTAAGACAAGAATTTAAACTAGGCTTAAAACAACAATTTGGAAACGAATAAGTACATATATTAGGATGACGGTTAGAGAAAGGATAAGGATTAGATCAAGGGTTAAAACAAGGATTTGGACAAGGATTAAAACAAGGATTTAGACAAGGACAAGAACAAGAATGTTAAGAAGAACTAAGATAAAAATTTGGACGCGTATAAGTATAAAAAGAAGGACAAGGATAAGAACAAGGATAAGGATTTGAACAAGGATTAGGACAATAACTCAGACAAAGAATAGTGTAAGAATTAGAACAAAGATTTGCTCAAAGACAATAACATGGATTAAAAGAACAAGGATGGAATGGGGAGTAGGTCTTGGATAAGGACAAGCCTAAATGCAAGAATCGGACGTTTAAATAAATCATAAATATAAGAACGGTTTGGCCATTTCAGCCGTTGACAGAACTTTGACCGAGCTTTTTACGAATAAGTTTTTTTTTTAAGATTTGAACAAAAGGATTTCAAGTGTCAAGTCTTCTTTGGTTCGGAAATGGGAAGATAGATAAGTAGGAGAGAAAGGAAAATCAAGTGAAGTTAATATAGAAGGTTTTATGCGTGGCGGAACGTAATATCAGCATGTGAATTTGAATTTGAGGAGATTGTTATGCTTTAACCTCAGTCAATTTGATATATTAAGCAATCTCAATCCACAAAGTCTCCACATCTCTACTACCAAGTACAACTCTAAAGCCATAAATAATGATGAATTTTTAATTTCAGTTGATTAGACATATGGGAGTAAATGAAGATATGTTAAAGCATGGGACCATGGCCAGGCCAGGATTCGATCCCGGGTTGAAAGTCAAGCACGTTTGCCAGTCGACTACCGAGGTTGCCTCTGAGGTTTACTCTTGTCTGAGGCTTGCTATTGTCTGCAGACAGGTGACAGCCGTTCGGAAAGAATTTTTTCTATTGAAAAAATTTTCTGCCAGATGGAGGATTGAATTCGAGCCATCGCAATTCGTTGGCTTTTACACCACATACTTAGCACGCACGGTTACGACCGCCACCTCTAACATCTTAATACTACATCTACATACCAACTGCATCATTTAGTAACGATTAAGATCTGCAAGGATACAGTAATTTTTTCAATAAAATATATTTTTTCAACCTGTGAAGATTAAAAAACCGACTAATTTGAACAGATGAATAAAAGCTTTTTTTATATTTTTATTCAATTTATTTAAACTCTTATTCATAAATAATTTTTCTACAATTTAAGCACAGTGTCATTAAATTTAAGCATTCGCTTTCCGCCATGCATTAATAATTTTAATGAAGCGATAATTTTATATTTTTTAAATTCAATAAGCTGCTAATTAAGATTTATTAAAAAAGTTAGTTTCGCCGAAAATTCTAGATGAGCAAAAAGTTGATAAATGATTTTTGTACAAAAACACAAAAATCAAATCCAATGACATTGTCTAGCGAGATGTTAAAGACCTTGAAATTATACAAAAATTAAACAGAACCTAATCACCACATGCATCAAATGCTATATTTAAGCCACAAATAAAACAGTCAATATTCATTAATCAATAAATTAATCTAAAATATTGTTGATTTGCCATAAAAACGAACAGATATATAATTTTGCCATTATCAAAAAAAAAAACAATAACAACAATAGCAACAATTGCTATATAATATTTCCACACCACACAGCGATAAATACAACAATTCCAAGTTATTAATAATTATTAGAGCGAATTAGAGGCACTTCAATTTAAGTTTTGGTTTTATATTTTTGCTATTTGATTTTTTTTTTTTTTTTGTTTAGTGGAGTTGTGTGTGTTGCCCATTCATTTTTTTGTTTTTGTTATTTTTTATGCATTGTTTAAGTTTTTGCTGATGTGATTGTTTTGCTTTTTACTCATTTAACATAATTTTTCCTTGTTTATAACTCTAAAAATAACTTCTTTTTATGCGATATACTGCTGCCTGTCTTTGTATCCATCCGTCCGTCCAACAACAGACAGTGGCTGACTTCCGTCAGATTCTGTCAGTGTAAAAATACACTCACGCTTTATAATTATTTTGCTCATTGTTGTTGTAATTGTTGTTGCAGTTGCAAGTATTTGTTATGCTTAGCAAGTATTTGCCTCTGTATATGTTTATATGATGTTGCTATAGAAAACACGATTTACTCAAACATAGCAACATTTCAAATACTAACTAACTTTCTGCAACAATTTTTGCATTGTTTGCTTCTTATTGTTGTTGGTTTGTTTTTTTTTTTTTTTTTCATAATGTTTGTTACTTTGCCATTGTTTGCAATTCATTACCTCAGATCGAAAGTCAAAGATTAAAGCCAAAACAATGTGTGTTCGTTTGTCTGTTTGTTCGTTTGAACGTCAGTGAGTTATGAACATGAAATTTTGTGCCGCATTCACTGACTAAAACCAACGCACTCTGCTGCCTCTGCCTGCCAACCATGCAAATTCATCTTTGGTAACGAGTTATAAACTCGTGCTGCCATAATAACTTTAATGCAAATATTAACTTGGCTTAGACTGCGGTCACATACTCTGCGCCGTACATACATAATTAAAGCCACACCGAGCGCCGCACAGTGGCAAGAAATTCGTTCAAAATATTTTTCGATCATTCAATTTGAAAAATATAACACAGTGCGACACGAAAAAATAACTTCAAATATATCAATGGCTTCTAGTAGTGCATGGTCTATATATTATGCCTTCATACTCAGTTTGGTCGGATAAGGTCAAAAAAAAAACAAAAAAAAAACTCAATTCAAATCCAATGTAGCAACCGCATCTAAATATTTACAATGGATGGTTCTTTATATTTTGAGACCATTTTTTGCTCAAAAAGTTACGTAAGAGGGTTAATATTTTCTTCGAAAACAGGGCTTTTTTAAAAAAAAAACAAAAATTTCAATAGTTCAGTTACATTGTATTTTTCATCAAAAACAATCAGATTTTGCTAAATTTTTGCATACACTTTAAGTACAATAAAATAACCCACCTCTGAAAAGATCCCGACAATTATATGTGCGCATCCAAAGATATTCGGATTCAAAGATTACCAAAGATGGTAACAACTCCGTTAATGTAAGCCCTACACTGAGAAAAAAACACATACCTTGCTCCGGTAAAAAATTTCTCTATTTTTGATAATAGCAATTTTCTCTTTTTCAAAAAAAAATTTTCTTCAATTAGAATAAATTTTCACATTTTCGAAGAAATATTTCTTTACTTCTAGGAAATGGAAATATTTCAATGTCTCTAATAATGATAAGTATTTTTCTCGCACAAAAAATTTCTCATTTATAGAGAAATTTTATTGAAAATAAAAAACTTTTCTTATATTTTGATAAAAAATTCACTATGAGAAGTATTTTCTTCAATAAAAACAAATATTTTCTCAAAAAAAAAGTATTTTTCTCTAAAAATGATATATTTTTCTATTTCATGGAACCTTTTTATCATTTTTAGAGAATTTTAAGTATCGCAATTAGAGAATAGCATTCTCTGGAGCAAAGTCTATACCATTTTTCTCTAAATATGATGCCTTTTTTATCATATTCCGAGACACTTTTTTCTGAGTGTAGAGTAAAATTTCATTCAGATGAAAATTATAGATCCAACAATTTTCTTCAAAACTATCCTTAACATTTTTGCCGAAAGAGTTACCGTTTTAAAGATATGCGCGTAAATACGTAATGACAAAATATGGGCATTTCCAAACTGGCGTTATGTACGTTTTGTACGAAAAAATTTAAAAAAAGTCTAAGTTTCAGAAATTTTTTTTTATATTTGCGTAGTTATTAAGTAGCACTATATTAAGAAAAAACAAGTAAAGAAAGTCTAAAGTCGGTCTAGGCCGACTATAAAATATCCTAAACCTACTTTTCCAAAAAAAAAAAAAAAATAATATTATTGAAAATGGGAGTGCCCGTGGGCGGATGAAGCCTATATTTTATATGCATTTAAATGTTGAATAAAAAATTTAAACATACCAAGTTTTATTCCTGTAGATCACAGTAAATGCCTTTATTATGCTTTCACTATGGGAGGTGGGCGTGTTCATGAACGGATTACTCCCAATTTTTGAACACACCTTAGGTTTGGTATAAAATACATACATACCAAATTTGATCTGTCTATGACAAACATAATCTTATTTATTCAGTTTTAAACTTTTTGAGTTGTGTGGGAGGTAGGCGTGTCCATCTTTGTTTTGTCATAAAAAACATACGTGCCAAATTTTATCTCTGTTGCTTGAACATAGGCTTATTTATTGCTTATTTATTTTAAATTTTTGGGTTGTATGAGAGGTAGGCGTGTCCGTAAGCGGATGATGTCCATTTTTCCAAACCATCTTTGTTTTGTCATAAAAAACACACGTGCCAAATTGTATATCTGTAGGTCAAACAGAGGCTTATTTATTGCGTTTTCAATTTTTGGTTGTATGGGAGGTGGGCGTGTCCGCGAGCGGATGACACTCATTTTTCGAAAACATCTTTATGTTGATACAATACACATACACACAAAATTTTATTGTTGTAGGTAAATTAAGAGCTTATTTATGCAGTTTTAAATTTTTGCGTTATATGGGAGGTAGACGTGTCCGTGAGCGGATGATGTCCATTTTTCCAAACCATCTTTGTTTTGTCATAAAAACACACGTGCAAAATTTTATATCTGTAGGTCAAACAGAGGCTTATTTATTCCGTTTTCAATTTTTGGATTGTATGGGAGGTGTGCGTGTCCGTAAGCAGATGATACCTATTTTTCGAAGACATCTTTGTGTTGATACAAAACATATACACATCAAGTTTTATAGTTGTAGGTTAACTATGAGCTGAGTTATGCAGTTTTTAATTTTTGCGTTATATGGGAGGTAGGCGTGTCCTTTGCGGATTAAAAAATTTTGCAATAGTGCAGATTCTTGGGTTCATGTGACCATGTGTACCAAGTTTCATCTAATTATCTCAAGTCCTTCTTCTTATCCTCTGTACACGGACAACACACAGACAGACAGACGGACGGACGGACATGGATAGCTCGACTCACGTGGTGATGCTGATCAAGAATATATATATACTTTTCTTTACCGAACTGGCTTCGTTCTATGCGTTACAAACGTTTGCACAAAGTTAATATACCCTGACCTTTCAGGTTTAGGGTATAAAAATTATAGCAATCGACTCTAAGAATTAAAAGATATAAGCAAAAATATGCACTGGCGTGACGTTACAAAAAACACAAAAATGGTTTTTGACTTAGATTAGAAAATTTGCAAAACTCTGCGAATTGACCTTTTAGACTTTTTATACAAAACTTTATTTAGAAGAATTTAGAATAATATAAGTTTATTAAGCTAGTTATCAAACTAAAAAATCTTTTCTCGGTTTTTTTTTTCTTAGGCTCAGTCATCTGACGTGACGTTACTGGTGTACGTTACTTAAATTTCCATCGGAACAATTTTTTTTGTAAAATTTACTTCACTTTATCATAGTGGTGACCGTGGCATGCAGGTTAAGTGTGTGGTTTAGCATGCTCGGAGCCCGGGTTCGATCACCAGCCGCGGCGAAAAGTTCTTTCAATAAAAAATTTTTCTGATCGGTCACCACCTCTCTGCAGACAATGGCAAACCTCAGAGAGTAAATAATGCCATGTAAAGCTTCTTGAGAACATGAACTTTAGCCGTTCGGAGTCGGCATAAAACATGTAGGTTCAGTTCTCGGCTAATTGTGTGCAAATATTTACTAACACACACACAACACAATTGATCATAAGAAAATTGGTCAAAGTCCTTTCAACGGCTGAAATGGCCAATTTGTTTTTTTTTTTTTTTTTGGAAAAATTTGAACTCTTTAATTAAATTAATTTTAAATATTTCTCTTTAATAATACAAGTAAGAAAAAATGTTGTTTAACTTTTAATTTTTTGGTTACGGTAGATTCTGCGGAAATGCCCATATATGAAAAATTAAAACGGTTAAAATAAAAATTATTTTTATTTCTACTTCTTTCCAAGTTCGAATTAAAAATTTAATTTTTTTTACGAAATTTAAAAACTAAACCGATTGGAGTTTAAATTTTAAACCGTTGCAAAACTAAAACTTAGTTTTAGTATTTTGCGTGGTTTAAATTTTAAACCCCAGCGGTACTAAAACGTTTTTTAGTATTTGACGTAGTTTCAATTTTAATACAATTTCGGTGTCGTCACATCTAGAGTACAGAATTGACTAAAATTTAGTTGAAGATTTTTAATCGTGTGGTTATACAGTTTGAAAAATCTTTATAAATTGTATGTTATAAATCTTTATAAATTATTTATATTCCTTAGAAGTTTCCTGTTTAATATATAAAAAAAATATTTTAAACAAAAAAAAAATTTGTTGTTGGCCTTGCCGGTATTTGAACCTAGGACACTCGAGTACTAGACGCACACGTCAGCGCACTCGGCCATACATGAACTTTCAAACCAGTGATAAAATTTCAATAAGTACGTTTTTATACGGGTTTCGTGTTCTATAGACCAACAGTCAACTGACTGGTGATTTGAAAGTTGCATTTGTTGGATGGTATTTAACAGTGAAATCTGTTATTTCAAACCAAGATTTGCTTGATATAACAGCATTTTTTCCCTGTGTGTAGCAGCTATTATAACCTTCCTTTGAATTCAGTTAATAAAAAAATAATTTTAGAAGGTATTTTAAATATGTCTATTTTTATGATTTTCTTAATTTATAGATATACTACTTCTAAGTAGTGTCCGACCGAAACCAACATTTTGACCGCAACCGAAATTCGGTCATTTTTGTAATCTTCAGCCAAAACCAAAACCGAAACCGAAACTGTATGTCTTCATGAAAATTTTTTTAAAAAACATTTTAATTTTTTTTTTTTAATTTTTTTGTTAAAAGCATAACAATACAAACAGATAATAAATAACGTTTATATATACGATAAATATTCTTTGAATATTAAAGTTCAACTTTAAAATAATAAATAAAGAGATAATTTTTAATACAACTTTAAGGAACTCTTTAGTATCTAAAGTAAAATAACTTAATATTATAAGTTAAAAATAAGAGTTTGTCTGCGTTTTTAAATATATTTATTGTTTTGTGCTGGGCCCAATTGACAAGATCAATCAAATGACTGTGAATTTCACGTTTTTGTTCTACTTAACACTAGTGTCCAACCGAACGTGAATTTTTGCCGAAGCCGATTCTTCGGCAATACGGAAATAATCGGCCGAAGGCCGAAGCCGAATAAGAAACAAATGTTTTCAAGTAAAAATTATAAAATTTATTCTTTGCTTTTGTTAAGGGCCGATGTTGAATGTGAACCACACCTAAACGTCAAGTTTTTTCTGCAATTCATTTGGCATTTCTCAATTTCAGACTAACTCAATTTTAACCATGGTTGAAGTTATTCAAGAAATGGCAACAGTGGATGATCAATTTTCGAAGAAAATCATCTTCAGTGATAAGGCACATTTTCACCTCAGTGGATTTGTCAATAAGCAGAATTGCCGCATTTGGGCGAATGATAATCCAAGAGTGATTGTCGAAAAACCAATACACCCACAAAGAGTGACTGTTTGGTGCGGTTTATGGGCTGGCGGCATCATTGGGCCGTATATATTCCAAAATGAGGCAGGCAGTTACTGTGAATGGTGTTCGCTATCGTGACATGATAACGAAATTTTTAAGGCCCGAATTAGTAGATATAAATGTGGACAATATGTGGTTTCAACAGGACGGTACCACTTGCCACAACTTCAACATCGGCCCTTAAAATTTAATCACCCTTTATATTTATTTCAGTACAAAAAAACTTACTGAAATCATTAAATTCGAGTTAAACGCAAGAGTTTTTCTACAAAATTCGGATTTTTCTGTAATCGAATTATTGACGTCAGAATAAAGTAGAAAAAAATTGAATAGGGGTATTCACACTGACTTGGGTTGAGTACTTTTGATTACTGCGAGCACCCTTAACTGCAATTGAGTACTTTGTAGAGATGAGTGATCAGCTGATGAGAGATGAGTGACAGCTAGAAAAGAGTTACCACCATATTATTCATTTCATTTTATGAACGCAAAATTAAGACCATTGTACGGGCGTAAAAATGTTATTTTATATAGGAATAGTTTTTAACGTGAACTTTGCGGCATTCAACAATTTTTATCTCAAAAATTTTATAATAACTCATTTTAACACTTTTGTTTATTTTATTCACTTATAATTTGTTTACTTTGTTTTAGTTTTTTATCAATTCAATTATTGCCTAATTCTGGAAAAAGTGGAAACCCATGAAAAAAGTACTCAATCAATCTACCCAAACAAGTCAGGGGGTCAGCTAGAGTAGATTGGTAGATGGGTACTTGGGTAGAATGGCACTTTTACAAAAACAAAACGTATGGCATTTGCCAATCTACCCAACTACCCAAGGCAGTGTGAATACCCCTAATATATTTTCGATACAGTTGAGAAAAGCTACAGAAATGTAATACTTACTGAAATCTGGTAGAAAATTTCTAGCGTTAACTCAGCTTTTATCCGTCCGTCCATAACAAAAGAAAAACGTAACAGTCGGAATCGCTGCATTTATCATTTGAATAAAATTTTCAACGAATGAACACCAACTCATGAAAGAACAGAAAAGGAGAGGAACAGTGTTTAAAAAGTTCACTGAATAATACAAAAATATTCAAAAAACTTATAAAAGAAATTGTTTAGCAAAGCAAAAACATTTGGCAAAAATAATCGGCTATTTCGGCCGAAGCAGAAGCCGAAGCCAAAGATCAAAATATAGGCAGATTATGCCGATTACCGAAGCCGAAGCCGAATAATCGGTCGAACACTACTTAACACCATTGAAAATTTTGCTGAAAGCGAACTCACATCTACGATTGAAATAAATGAACCGAATATTCGGTTTCGGCTATATTGATGCCGAAACAGCCGAAACTGATTAAAAGGGCCGAAACTGGCCGAAACCGAATATTCGGTCGGATTACTTCTAAGTATAGAAGCAAACAATTTTATCTAAGATTTAACTAATTTTTTATAATTTTGAAACGTAAACTATTTAAATTTTTTATGAATTCACTGACTCTGTCTGACAAAAGTGTAACAGGAATGTGTTTTTATTAATAAAAATTAGAATTATTCTATATTTTAGTAAAAAAAGTAATTTTGACGTAATGCTTAAAATTTCTTCGAACACTTTCTTAACTTTTTATGATAACTGATGCAAAACTGCAATTTTGCTTATATTTCTTTCTTTTTTTTTTATAATACTTTGCTATATGTAGGCCATTATTTGTGAATCAATACTAATTATGTTGGGTTTTGAGAATAACTTTTTTTGATTTGTTTGTTATATAAGACAGCTCATATCACTGTGCGCCGTCTTTACTATTGCCTTTATCTATGAGCTTCCTGAAGTTTTTCATTAAATTTAAATTTGTTTTTTTTTTTTTATTTTTCTTTCTTCTCTTGCATGTTTGTATAAATAATTTCTTTATCATTTGTAGTCGTAAAACAAGTTGTTGAAACTATTTATTGTTTTGTGATTTTGCCTAACAATTTGTTGGTAGCTCTGCTTTAACTATCGCCACTGCGTCTCCTCTATTGTTAGGCTGAAGTTCTTTTAGTTGTATGGGATTTTGTAGAGACGCTGCTGCATTTTATTCACATAACAGCTAAATTTTTAATCTTTCTAAGTGGTTTTTTCCTCTATTTCACATACAAATGCATAATTTTTTGTTTTAATTTTTTGTCGGAACAAATTTTGTATTAAGTATTTAGCTGTTAAAATCGTTAATCTTAATTGCTTAATTATTAACAGATTTTGCTTAATTTTATGATTTAAATAGTCATTATATGAGTTTGTTTTCTTTTTTTACATTGACATATGCAGCAACTCTATTAAGTTTATGTTTGTCTTTTTAACTATCTGGCTTTAGTTTAGTTACATTTTTGTTATTGCTTTTACAAAATGCATATTATTGTTGTTGTAATTGCAAGTAGCAATTGTTTAACGATTTGTGAATGTATTCCCGTTTATTACACGTGACGATAAACTAATTTGAAGTTATTGTATTGTCATTTGGATTTCGACTCTTTCCAAATTTTTTTTAAGAAGTCTCTATTTTTTAAAGATTTTCTAAAAGTTGAAGGTTTTTGAAATTTTTTACATAAGATTGATGAATTAAGGTGTTGGATAGAGCGTTGGATTTACCCACCACAGACACGAGTTCGATTCCTGCCATGTTTATTTATGAATTGAAAACAGGGACCGAAAATAACTGTTATTTTACAATTTTCCAATGAAAAAACATAATGAAATAATTGTCGAAGGACTTTTTCAAACATACCATTATGATAAAAATAGCCTCAGCTTCACGGATATTAAGTGCCTTTTAAATTTTCGACTGATTCCATAAAAGTTAGAATTAAACTGTTATTTTTTGCCTTTTATTTTTTTCGGCAAAAATAACAGTTATTTTGTGACTTTTATTTTTTCGGTCAAAAATATCAGGCAATTTGTGTTTTTTTAAAAAGACCGCTTGACCGCTTGGTTAAAAAATTATTGATACCATGTGTAAAATGTGCGCACCGATGAGACGAAAATAATGATATCAATAGTGTTTAAGTCGGTAAAACGGCCTTTGAAAAAATACAATTGCCTGATATTTGTGACCGAAGAAATAAAAGGCAAAAAATAACTGTTATTTTTGAGCGATAATATAAGTCAAAAGTAACTGTTATATTTGCCCGAAAAAATATAAGGCACAAAATAACTATTATTTTTGTCGGAAAAAATAGAAGTTAAAAGATAACAGTTAATATGTGACTTTTTCGATAAAAACCATAACCGGTACGGTCCTTGATTGAAAATCAATTTAACTTTTGAAAAATTTATAGCTTTGAAACTATTGAAATTACATATTTTTTTTAAGAAATAATATATTAAATGGAACTTATTTCGTAGTTCAACAATTTTTGATAAGAAAAACCAAAATGGATTTTTTCATCACTTTTTTTTAAATTTCTGAGGAAAGAATCTTTACTAAAAATGGTTTAAATTTAAAGAAGTTTGAAATTGAAAACAAAAAGCATACTTCAAAGTAAGTTTTTTTTGACATGTAGCAACATTTTCACTGAAGTACATTGAAAGAATGAGAAATAGACTTCAACATACATTAAAACAAGATTTATGACCTTTGAAATGAAAAGCTTTCTTCAACTGTTTCATTTTTTTTGTGTTCTTCTTTGTTATTTCAATTACTGCTTAACTGACATTTTAAAATGCTTTGCATAAAATTGCTTTCGTGATTTTTTTTTTGTTTCTCATCAACTGAGCAACTTTACCGTCGACGTTCGTTCGGGGTTCGAAGATCAAGAAAACTTCAATTTCAGCAAAAGTATTAAATTAACTACTTGGAAAAGTTAACTGGACGGCACTTGAAATTTTTGCTAATTTGGCAATTTAACAACACTTTCAGCAGCAACAACAACAATGCCAACAATAGCAACAATACTATAGCAACAACAATGCTAAAAGACGAAGATTATTAACTCAATCAAGAAATTACTTAAGCATTAAATAAACATTTTCAGGGGGCCAACAACACAAACAATATAAAATAAAATAATAAAACGGCAACATTGATAGCAGTAGTGATGAAGCCAAGCACACAACTTTAATTTGCATGCAATTTATGCAAGTTTCACAAGCTTTTTTTCTGTTTTTTTTTTTTATTTTTTCGTACTCATAACAAACAACAATAGCTGTGCTAAAGACTTTCAAATAAATCGCTTTTCAATAAAGCGATTACTTAATAGCAAAGTTGGAACTGACATAAAAAGCGTTAATTAAATGGTGTCAAAAATACAAAAAGAAGACGAACAAATAAAAAACAGCCAAAGTTACCATGTTTGTGTTTTTTTGTTTTTGCTTTCTAATGCTTATAAATCAGCTTTGTGCAAAAACGTAAAAGATGGGCTATAAAACTCTTTTTTTTTTGCATTTGATTTGATATTGGATAACTAGGCGTTAGAGGAGACACGCAATTCTTGCGAACGATTCTTGCCAGCGTTTCACAAAACAGGAATGTCGCACAGTAACTTGTTTCCTGAGAAGTGATGGACAAAACAAAAAGTAGTTATTGGGTATCGATGAAATGTGGTATCCAAAAAATGAGCACAGTTTAATTGTAAGTTAATTTTTCTTTGTACCAAAAGTTCAGAATTCATGTGGTTTTAATAGTTCAATTTCAAAATTTTTTTTTTTTTCATTTTTGTAAAAATTTTGCATCTCTGAATTATTTTTCATTCAAAATAATGTTTGGTTTAGATTTTTGGTTTAGTTTTTTTGTTTTTTTTAGATTTTGAAACGAAAACCATGCACCATATTGAAGACTTAAAAGCGGATGTTTTAGATTTTTCCCTTAAAAAGTTTTAAACTTTTCTGCAAGTATAGCATTTCAAAAAAAATACTTCATCAAAATGTCACGTCGAGCAAAACTCGCAGAGTTTCCTTCAAGACGGTTAGTTCAAAGCTTAAAGCTTTAAGAAAGCGTTTTTCTTAAAATTAGTAATTTTTCTGTGGACACGATTTCTCGAAACCTGATGTACAAAATAAAACTCAACTCATACGTTACTTATGTACAACTTCATAATTAATTACAACCGTTTCTTTTATATAGAAAATCCTTGAAACCGTTAAAATTTGTTATTGTATGTATTTTTAAATGAAAAATGTAAGGCCCGTTAACTGATCTCAATTTTAAACTAAGTTTAGCTTAAACAAAGTTTAAAAATCCTTAACCTCAGTTTTAATTTTAACGCCGATGCCTCATCTCAAAAAATCTAAGTTTAACTTGGTGAGGCAAGTTTAAATTTAAACACAGGAATTCTAGGTTTAAAAAATTTTAACTTAGATTTTGTCAAAACTTCTCTGAGAACATTGGAAATATTCTCAATAATAAACAAAAAATAAAAAAACCATACTTCAAAAAATTCAAAACAATAAACAAAAAAAAAACATATTTTAAGTTTTGAAAAAAAAATGTTCCAATGAAACTGACAATTTGCATTATTTTATCAAAAATTTTTGAAAAATTTTGATGTTCTACGTCAAAGTTGTAGAATTTTTACTACAGTGCCGCTCAAATATGTTTTTTAATCTCAATTTAAATTTTTAAACAGAGTTTAAGTAAACTGCCGATAAAAATGAGATAAGTTACGAAAATAATTTTAACTGAGTTTAAAATTTAAACTCTGTTTACGAAATCTGAGGTTAAGGAATTTAAACTTCGGAGATCAGTTAACGGGCCTAACAAAAATAAAAAGTTCGTTCACAAATTAGAAAAAATTATGTAGATATATGTTGTAGATATTCTACAACAACAACGGTAACTATCGGGTCTAAAATTATTCTTTGTTTCAAACTAGAATCAACCATACAGATTCACAAAATTTCATTGAAATTGGATGGGTGGATACGGAGATTACCGCATACCAACATAGTGGCACGTGACTTTTAAATATTAGTAAGACAAAATTTATTGAAAAAATAAACTATTTAAATATAGAAAAAAATTTTAATTATTGGGTATGGAACAAGTCACTGTGCACCGTAGAAAAGATGCCGTTACGGAAATGAGCAAAAATCGAAATGAAAACAAGTAAAGAAAGTCTAAAGTCGGTCTAGGCCGACTATGAAATACCCTAAGCCCACATTTCAAAAACAAAAAATTTGTGTTGTAAATGGGCGTGTCCGTGGGCGGATGAAGCCTATATTTAATATGCATTTAAATGTTGATGAAAAATTTACACATACCAACTTTTATTTCTGTAGCTCACAGTTAATGCCTTTATTGTGCTTTCGCTATCGGAGGTGGGCGTGTTCATGGACGGATTACTCCCAATTTTTGAACACACCTTAGTTTTGGAATAAAATACATACATACCAAATTTAATTTCTCTATGACAAACATAACCTTATTTATTGAGTTTTAAACTTATTGGGTTGTATGGGAGGTAGGCGTGTCGGTGGGCGGATGAGGTCCATTTTCCTAAACCATCTTTTTTTTATCATAAAAAACAAACTTGCCAAATTTTAGCTCTGTAGGTTAAACAGAGGCTTATTTATTGCGTTTTAAATTTTTTGGTTGTATGGGCGTGTCCGTGGGCGTGGGCGTGGGCGTCCGTGGGCGTGGGCGTGTCCGTGAGCGGATGACGTCTATTTTTCGAAGACATCTTTGTGTTAGTATTAAACACATACATATCAAATTTTATTGTTGTAGGCTAAATATGAGCTGAGTTATGCAGTTTTCAATTTTCGCGTTGTATGGGAGGTAGGCGTGTCCGTGGGCGGATGATGTCCATTTTTCAAAACCATCTTTGTTTTGTTAAAACAAATATATGTGTCAAATTTTAGCTCTGTAGGTTAAACAGAGGCTTATTTATTGCGTTTTCAATTTTTGGGTTGTATGGGAGGTGGGCGTGTCCGTGAACGGATGACGTCCATTTTTCGAAGACATCTTTGTGTTTTTATAAAACACATACATATCAAATTTTATTGTTGTAGGCTAAATATGAGCTGAGTTATGCAGTTTTCAATTTTCGCGTTGTATGGGAGGTAGGCGTGTCCGTGGGCGGATGATGTCCATTTTTCAAAACCATCTTTGTTTTGTTAAAAAAAATATATGTGTCAAATTTTAGCTCTGTAGATTAAACAGAGGCTTATTTATTGCGTTTTCAATTTTTGGGTTGTATGGGAAGTGGGCGTGTCCGTGAACGGATGACGTCCATTTTTCGAAGACATCTTTGTGTTTTTATAAAACACATACATATCAAATTTTATTGTTGTAGGCTAAATATGAGCTGAGTTATGCAGTTTTCAATTTTCACGTTGTATGGGAGGTAGGCGTGTCCGTGGGCGGACGATGTCCATTTTTCAAAACCGTCTTTGTTTTCTTAAAAAAAATATATGTGTCAAATTTTAGCTCTGTAGGTTAAACAGAGGCTTATTTATTGCGTTTTCAATTTTTGGGTTGTATGGGAGGTGGGCGTGTCCGTGAACGGATGACGTCCATTTTTCGAAGACATCTTTGTGTTTTTATAAAACACATACATATCAAATTTTATTGTTGTAGGCTAAATATGAGCTGAGTTATGCAGTTTTCAATTTTCGGGTTGTATGGGAGGTAGGCGTGTCCGTGGGCGGATGATGTCCATTTTTCAAAAACATCTTTGTGTTGATACAAAACACATACATACCAAATTTTATTGTTGTAGGTTAATTATGAGCTGAGTTATGCAGTTTTCAATTTTTGCGTTGTTTGGGAGGTAGGCGTGTCTGTGGGCGGATTCCAAAAATATTCAATAGTGCAGATCCTTGGGTCCATGTGACTATGTGTACCAAGTTTCATTCAATTATCTCAACTCCTTCTTCTTATCCTGTGTATACGGACAACACACAGACGGACAGACGGACGGACGGACGGACGGACGGACGGACGGACGGACGGACGGACATGGATAGCTCGACTCACGTGGTGACGCTGATCAAGAATATATATACTTTTCTATATCGGACTCGCTTCGTTCTATGCGTTACAAACGTTTGCACAAAGTTAATATACCCTGACCTTTCAGGTTTAGGGTATAAATATGGAATTTCAGAATTTTTGGTACGATAAAGTTTTTTTGTATTCAACTGAGAGCAAAGTTTGACAAACGCTGTTCAATAAACTTCAATTGGTAATAATTTGTTGCGGATGTGACAATAGTTAATGTCTGTATTAAACAATTATTGATTGACGAGAACACGACATGTTTTGCGATAGCGTTGCCACATCTAAAAAAAAGAGCTACATCAGTATTTCTCTATATTTTCTATATCCCCCGTGTCCCATGTTGAGACAAATTTGGTACATATATTTTTTTTCTTGCAATATACTATAATCCAGGGACCGTAACTGTTATGAGTTTTATAAAAAAAATACGTTTTTAACATTTATTTTTCGAGTTTTATTTTTTCGCTCTGATATAAAACTTAAGTTTCGAGTTTTATTTTTTTGCTCAGTAAATAATACTTATTTTTGAGTTTTATATTTTCGCTCTGAAATAAAAGTTATGCTTTGAGTTTTATATGATTACTCAGAAAATAACACTTATTTTTTAATTTTATTTTTTCGCTCTGAAATAGAAATTTTTTTGTGTTTAATTTTTTTACTCAGAAAATTTTGAGATGATCTTATGATCTCAGTAGTTGGAACTCTGATGAGATCATCTTTGAAATATGTTGCCATTTTGAACTTTTTTTTGACCAACTCCATTGTGCATATATTTTAAGTATAGCAAATATATTTGAAATTCACAAATAAACGTCATAATTAAGTGTTTTATTGAAGAAAAAATTAATTTTTTTTTTTAAATATGATGCAGATATAAAATAATCATGTGAAAAATGCAGTCAAAACTTATAAAAAGGTCCGTCCCAGAAAAGGTACTTTTTCTTATAGCACAAAAACCAATGATTTTTTTTTCTAAAAATTGTTTTCAGTTTATTATTTAAAAAACATCTGAACATATAAAACGCAAGAGTTACGCTCCGCACCTGATATCGCTCAAACTGTTCATTTTTGTTATTACAGTGCTTTTATTATGTGAAGGAATGGTTAGCCTTTAAGTATGCACAACAACACGCAAAGAAAAAATAATGTTTATCGCCAGTTTGCTGCAAACGAACTTCGTTTGTTGTGCTTAAAATCATTTTTTGGAACTGTTTCAACAGTTGTCATAATAATAGTTCCGGGAAACGCGTTATTTAGTTGCAACAAATTAATTTTGTTTGCCATTGACGTGAGATATTTTTAAGTTGCAGCAACCGAAAAATTTGTTTGTTCAACTGAAAACTTCATTTCTTATGACACACAAATTAG
The DNA here is from genome assembly GCA_958299015.1 of Tetanocera ferruginea. NCBI lineage: Eukaryota > Metazoa > Arthropoda > Insecta > Diptera > Sciomyzidae > Tetanocera > Tetanocera ferruginea. Next base: position 107,140,842 of record OY282644.1, read on the forward strand.
TAATCTAAAACAATTCATTCTAGACAATATCTCACAATAGCTCAATGGAAGCGTGCAAGACTAACAGGCGGAAGACGTGGGTTCGAATCTTGGCAGTGTAAGTACCAAAAATTGTAATTTAATTATGTTTCATTAACTGTTTCGTCAAAAATAACCGTCAAAAGAAGCTTTACTTAAAAAACATTAATTTAAAAAAAAAATATTTAGTGTTCTTGTTGGGGATTGAACCCAGGTCAGTCGAGTTCCTAGACTTGAACGCCAGCACACTCGGCTAAACTTGAACTTGCAAAACAATGCTAAATGTTTTCGTTTCATGTTCGATGTTTTTTCGTTTCAAGCAAGAATATTTTTAAGTTGATGACAACTGAATATTCGTTTGCGGCAAAACAGTTGGCAAACGAAGTATAGTTGGTGAATTTTTCAGTTGCGGTAAACGAAAAATTTCTTTGCGTGTATAATTAATAGGCTAAAATTTTTTGTGACTTCAACTCCTTCCAGACCAATGGACCAATTTTATCGATTCAGATGTCATGATGCCTAAACCTAATTTAGGCTGTAGATGTGCAGAATACTTTTAAAAATTGTGATTTCGCTTCAGGGGTTCCCAACCTTTTAACACAGAAATAAAATTTTTGCACAAAAAGCCGCCATTTAATCATTTGAAATTTAGTTTGAGAAGAGCTTATAAATTGATCGAATTTCAAATTTTTTTAAAAACTAAAAATTTTTAACCAAAATTATCTTTTATGCGTTCCTCAAATGTCAATTGTCCGAAAAATGCAGTTCTTAAATAAAAAATTCCACTTTCCAAGCAAACAACTCACAAGGAAAGGTCCCCAGGTGACAGTCTCCGATATGAATGATTTTCGGATATGTGATAGAAGACAAAAATCTAAGGTCGACGTATTTTTTTATACGATGGTTCAATCGATGGTTTAGCGTTTCAAACTCCCGTTCAAAAATCAGCGAAAATTTTGTTTTTTTGCTATAATTTCGCTATTTTCCATAGAAACATTAACAAATTTGGTACCAAACGAAAGCTCCTACAAAACCACACACGATGGCTTTAATTTTTTATAAGAAAATTTTGTTATAATTTTGTTGTTTTAATTTTTTTGTAATGTTTAGTCGATATCAAAGAAGTATAACAACAAAAATATTTCATATTAATTTATGTTGGATTTTGGGGAATTTGTAAACTTAACTTTTTTTTTGTTTTTTTTTTAAATTAAACTGTTTAAATTTAAACTGTTTATAATAAAATTCTTGTTATATTGAAATGCCAATAAATAAATAATTTCATTACATTAAGAGTACCCCATATGGGTATTAAAAATTTTATTTTTTTATGGCCTTTTCTCGTGATTAAATATTTTATCAGAAAAGTTTACATTTCATTGAGCTTCCTTACAAAATGTGTGCTTGTTTTCTTGTAAGTTTCATCGCACCAGTAAACAATAGTTTTAATCATCCAAAGTACCAAATATGGACATTTTTCCGATATGCAAAAGAAATGGAATGCATTTTCTCATATTTCTTTAAAAAAAAAATTTTTGATTTTTGGAAGGAAAAACTTTATGAATGAATAACAACAAAATCATCAGATATGAAAATATTTTTTTTTATTTAAATTTTATTATAAAAAATTTATTATAAATTTAAATAAGTCCACGTCCTTAAAAGTGCATTTCGTTTTAAATTCGTTTTGATACGGTTTTTTAAAAAACCATTATATATTTGATAGATCTTTAGAAAAGTACTCTCACTGTATGTTAATGTATTCCCATGAAACGGCAGTGTTCAGCCTTACAAGTTTTTGAACAAGACAACAAAGTTCTACTTAAAGATACATCTAACACTTATGTTAATTATAAACTAGGATCAAACAGATTCATACAAGCAACTTGCATATTTTTTTTTTCGGCAAAATTTAAGAGAAAGTTAATTTTTGCTTGAAAACTTTCACATCTTATTTTCTAAGATATTCAATGAATGTATCTAACACAGATACTCACTTAGAACTTGCAATTCGTAATTTGCACCCAATTTCTCGCGATTTGAAGGAAACCATGCTAACCATAGGAACTCAGTAATTGTTTCTAGATTTTATTATATAAGCCCTATGTATATTTTATACAAAAATTTTGATAAACATGAAGTATTTTACTATATAATGTAAAAATTATTTTTTGTTAGAAAGTATTAAAGTTTAATATTTTAATTTCAAAACTATGTATAGCTGGTATATAATTACAAAAGTCAACTTGTGTAAAAAAATCTTCTACGAATTTTTTTTTTCTAGGTGAAATAATAATAAAACTCGGAGTAGAGATTAATTTTTTTTTTCAAAAGCATCATAAGAAGAGTTAATGGCAACGGCATTTATTTTTCAGAAAATGTGCTTGGTTATGAACTAAGTTTCAAATAGAAAACAGTTAGTGTAACAGTTAACTCAAGTTAGTGTGAATAATAAATTTTGTATAATTTCTAGAACTCTCATTTTGATGCTTTTATGATACAATATTAAGTTTATAGAGCTATTTCACAATACATCACTTTCTATCTACACATAAAGTGGCAACGCTCTAAATTAATAAAACCAAGAAAAATAATGCGGCAACATTAAACATTTACTTTAATAGCTGACAACATAATTTGCAACAACATTACTTAACATAACAACATGTAGCTTTTTGCCGCTTAACGTTAACTACTAATTTTTGCTTATTTTATATTTTATTGCTGTTAATTTTATTGTTATAGTTATCTATTAAACGCTTCACTGCTTAACGAAAGCAACAGCAAATGTAACAAAACAACAACAACAACAATAACAACTAAAGAGGAAAACAGTTCAACGACTTGATTGATATATAAGTTGCCAATATTTCGGTTAAAAAACAAAAAGTGATGGTAGGGGGGCAAGAAACCCTAGCTGCTTAAAAAAAAACGAAATAAAAGAATTGGCGCAATCATTTAAAAGTTGTTTACGAAATGACGTCATTTTGTTGGTTAATACTTGGTAGGATTACGTAGAAGTGAGGGATGATGTTCGTGTGCTCAATATCAGCAGGCAGAAAGCTAGCTAGCTATGTAGCTGCAGCACATGTGCTGCTTTGTGCCAAATTCGGTAAAAGTTATAGTCATTGTTGATGGATTGCTTTGGCTTAGTTTATATGAGTAGCGTTATTTTTACAGGGTGAAGCGATGAAATGTGAATAATCTATACAATTTTAAATTGTATATTCGTTAGCTAGCATTTTGAATTTAAGGATGTAAGAATAAATAGTTTTGTTTTTTATAGCTTTTTGAAACTGAAAACTGTTACTGTTGCTTTTTATATTTAATTTTATTGATTTTTTTTAAATAATGCACCTTTTTTTATTAGTTTTATTGAAGTTCTCTCGCCTTTTATTAGGCATTTCCGCAGACGCCATAAAAAATAAATATTATAAATCGATATTTGTCGCTGCTGCTGCAACTGATTTCTTTGTGTTTTATTTACATGAAAGCGACATTAGCTTGAGTAGGTTGTAAATCATTCTGAGGTTGTTGATGTGCAGCAGCGTTCGCTCCCTGCCCCCCAAAAGCTTAAACGTGAGTCGTTTGCTGCTTTTAATTAATGACTGACAAATTCAAGATTTTTTTTATTAGTTTAATAAATTCAATATGATGCTGTATAAGGAAGGGTGAAGTAAGTCTTGTTAACAGCATTTTTCGACTGGGTTTTTGAGGGAACATGTTATTGTTTTTGAATAATTTTACAAAACTGTTTGTGATGTTTATGTGATGAGTGAATTGTACAGCTTTAAATATTCCATCCAAAAATTTTAGAGTCACTTAACCTTTAGCAAGAACGTTTTACCCCAAAAACTTTTTGACGATCAAACATGTTTAGATAGATATGTTGACGGTGAGCTAATACAGCTCTGTCACGGCGGTTTCATGTGATGCCTATTTTGTCAAAACATGTTTAAGTAAACTTCAAAACTTTCATTTTAAGCTTTTCAAGATATTTAAAACTTCTTTGAAGTGGTAGGGACCATTAAGACCATTTAAGACCAATTTATCCCATAAGTTTTTTAAGAACATTTATCGGAGCATTGTTGGAAAATAATTTTATTAAAAAAAAAAACAAAGTCGCTGAGATCTGAAGACAATTTTAGCCCAGAAATATTTGACACGTATGTTTTTTATGTCAAGATAAAGATGGTTTTGAAAAATGGACGTCATCCGCCCACGGACACACCTACCTCCCATACAACTCAAAAAGCTTTAAACTCAATAAATAATAATGTTTATCATAGAGAGCTCAAATTTGGTACGTATGTATTTTATACCAAAACTAAGGTGTGTTCAAAAATTGGGAGTAATCCGTCTAAGAAAACGCCCATCTCCCATAGCGAAATAACTGAAATAACACAATAAAGGCTTTAACTGTGAGCTACAGGAATAAAACTTGGTATCGCTAAATTTTTCATCAACATTTAAATTCATATCAAATATACGCTTCATCCGCCCACGGACACGCCCATTTTCAATAATATTATTTTTTTTTTTTTGGAAAAGTAGGTTTAGGGTATTTCATAGTCGGGCCTAGACCGACTTTAGACTTTCTTTACTTATTTTTATTATACATATTTAGTTATGTTTTATATTTAACCCATTTTAGTCCGCTGGTAGATTTCCCGACCACTGACTTTAAAACTAATTTCTGAAAAAAATATTAAAAATATTTTCAAATTCTTTCTGCAAAGACTTAATTTGGTTAAATGGAAATTCAGAAAATAAATATAAATTTCCAAATTTTCCATTTTACATGGACATGTAATATTTTTTAATATTTTTTCCATAAATTAATTTAACGTTAGTGGTCGAAAAATCGACCAGCTGACTAAAATGGGTTAAGAAAGAGTAGCTACGATATGTTCGCTACCCTTAGTTATGAGAGTTAGAGTTAGAGTTATTTAGGTTTGGGGATGGATGTAATTTTATCTTATTTTTCCAAATATCAAACTCAGAGTACGTTAAAATATTAAGACTAATTTGTGAGACATCAAGTGAATACATTAATTTTTTAAGAATTTGTGAAGATTTTATATTTGGCTGAAGTCACTTTTTATGTGAGGTAGGGGAAGTTTGGATTCGATTTTGTCAAATTTCAACCTTAGCATTTATATTACAAATTGAAGTTTATGTGACGAATTTCAAGACATTAGATTGATTGTTTTGTGGTTTTTTGAATGAGTATTTGAGATCAAAGCTCAAGTGTTAAATTTATAGTTATAGAATTAATTTTTGTGGAATTTAAAGAGGTTTCATCGATTTGAAAAAGTCACTTTGCATGGGAGGTATTCTTGGTTGCCAGCCTAATAGAGAGATTTGTGTATATATCCCGCTACCCTTGACCCTAAAAAAAAACGCCTGTTTCAGCTTGAAAGGACTTTAACCCAGTTTTTATTATCAGCTATGTTCACTCAGAAAAAGTTTCTCGGAATGTGATAAAAAAGGCATCATATTTAGAGAAAAATGGCATAAACTTTGCTCCAGTGAATGTTTTTTCTAAATGTGCTACTAAACATTCCCCAAAAATGATAAAAAGCTCAAAAGAAAAAAAGAAATATATATAGAAATATATCGTTTTTAGAGATCTAGGCCCGTTAACTGATCTCCGAAGTTTAAATTCCTTAGGCCCGTTAACTGATCTCCGAAGTTTAAATTCCTTAATCTCAGATTTGGTAAACAGAGTTTAAATTTTAAACTCAGTTAAAATTATTTTCGTAACTTATCTCATTTTTATCGGCAGTTTTCTTAAACTCTGTTTAAAAATTTAAACTGAGATTAAAAAACATATTTGAGCGGCACTGTAGTAAAATTTCTACAACTTTGACGTAGAACATCAAAATATTTCAAAAATTTTTGATAAAATAATGCAAATTGTCAGTTTCATTGGAATATTTTTTTTTTCAAAACTTAAAATATGTTTGTTTTTGTTTATTGTTTTGATTTTTTTGAAGTATGATTTTTTTATTTTTTATTTTTTGTTTATGATTGAGAATATTTCCAATGTTCTCAGAGAATTTTTGACAAAATCTAAGTTTAAATTTTTTAAACCTAGAATTTCTGTGTTTAAATTTAAACTTGCCTCACCAAGTTAAACTTAGATTTTTTGAGATGAGGTATCGGCGTTAAAATTTAAACTGAGGTTAAGGAATTTTAAACTTTGTTTAAGCTAAACTTTGTTTAAAATTGAGATCAGTTAACGGGCCGAAGACTTATTTATTTTTGAGAAAAGATTTGTTTTTATTGAAAAAAATACTTCGCATAGTGACTTTCTTATCAAAATTTAGGAAAAATTTTGAATTTTCAATAAATTTTTCTCTATAAATGAGAATTTTTTGTGCGAGAAAAACACTTATCATTATTAGAGACATGAAATATTTCAATTTCCCGCAAGTGAAGAAATATTTCTTCGAAAACGTGAAAATTTATTCTAATTGAAGAAAATGAGAAAATTGCTATAATCGAAAATAGAGAAATTTTTAATCGAAGAAAGATACCATAGGTGTTTTTTCTGAGTGTTGTCTCTATTATTAAATATTTGTACACAAATAACCGAGAACTGGACCTACATGTTTTATGCCGACTCTAAAGTTCATAATCTAAGGAAACTGAACATGGGATTGTTTAATCTCTGAGGTTTGCTATTTTTTGAAAAGAGGGGATGGTCAATCAGAAAAATTTATTTGTACTAAAAAAAATTTCTGTCAGTTGGAGAATTGAACTCAGGCTATCCGGGTTCGTCAAGCTTAAGGCATCAGTAGCCATAGCTGGAAAAATATCGTAAGCTTTGAATTTGTAATTTTAAGCTTGAAAATAAGTAATATTACTTACTGAAAATAAGTAATATTACTTATTTGTAACGAATATGTATAAATCCTAGTGTTCAGACACTTTTCTTCGTATATTTGACACATTTCGCAAAGAAGATAAAACTTCAATTAAGTTAAAACTGTTTAAGTAGCCCTTCATGAGTATTAAAAATGATAATTAAGACATTATGCGTTTGACTGCAACCTAATTAAAATTTCTTATTTTTGGACGTAAAAAAAGGAAGTACTTTTAAGACTACGCCAGAACTTAGAATTATTCTGCAAAATGTTCGGCCACACGTTGAAATAAAATACGTTTTAAGACAGGTTCAACAACATGTAAAAATCGTGTTCAGACGTTACATATTTTTCACTCAGAGGCATTTGATTTGAACATTTTTGAAATTTCTGGTTGACTATTTTCTGAACAAGCCCGCCCATATTCTTTGAATAGTGAAAAAGCTACTCACTGTAGATCTCTGAAAAAAAAAAAATTATCTCCATGTAATACCATTTTTTAATTTTATTTGTATATAGCTATACAAACAAATTATGTATCAAAAAATTATAAACTTGACAAAACTTTCTTCTAATTGAAGAAAATTTTATTTGAAAAAGAGAAAATTGCTATTATCAAAAATAGAGACATTTTTTACCGGAGCAAGGTATGTATTTTTTTCTCAGTGGAGGCAACTTGCGTGTGCAACCTCAGTTTACCGTTTCACCTAACCTTACCTACATACTGGCGTTCTTATGATACAATACAGTAATTCCAATAATTCCAGAATCATTTTAAAATATGAGATACAAAAAAATTTCACACGGTTAATTCTAAGCTAACTTCCTCTGCCTCTTACAACCAATTGTGAAAAAACTATATTAATTACATCAAATTTAAACTGCACATTCGTTATGAACAATCACTATTTAAGCCAAAACCGATTAAAAAATCAAAATCATGATCATAAACCAACACTGATTATGAAACGTGTATTAAATTAAAAAGCTTTAAATAAATATTTGTAAAGCAAAAGTAAGTGCGCAACACCCACTATGATCTAAGACTCAACGACTGACATAATTGGTGTTTCAAATGTTTTGAGCAATGAATCATTTGATTGGTAGTGAGGTGCTGTCATGTTTTGAGTGTTCTGCTGTCATACGTAGTGATCGTAGGTGGGTATCTTACAAAGTACAAAAGAATGGTAGTCCAAGTGGTAAAATAACCTAGATCTCAAATGGTAAAGCGATTTTGCTGTTGTCTCTTTTAAATAATTTTTAAGATTTTCATCATCTCAGCTGTTGCACACGCTGAATTTATGTACAATACCAAGTAGTTTATTTTTCTTTTAAGGAAAAAAAGAAAGAAAACCCACATCATATCAGTTCAAGTCTTTGGAAAACAAATAAACAAAAGGGACAAACAATAACATCAACATAAATATATACAACAAATGTTGATAACGTGCAGTTTTAATATCGGCTCAAGTTCTTAGTTGACGTGAAATAAGTTGACGTTGTGTTTATTTGTTTGTTTTTATGGGGGCGCATCTATAGTACTAAATTTCAAGACGACTGTGGAGTATGTTTTTGTTGTATTTTTTTTAGTTACGTGTTATTCGTGCATTTCTTTAGTGTTGCATCTAGAATCTTTTGTTGATTTTTAAACAAATTAGAAAATGTGTTTTCAGTGAAATTGACTTTCAGAAATTCGATAACTTATATTTAGCATGATGCCAAAAAAATAACTTTTTTTAACTTTAAGATACAAAGGTGTAACTACACTCATTAAAGAAAGTATTTATTTAGCTTCATTACGTAGTACTTCAATATATCCTCGCATACAGGGTGCCTGATAACTAGATGTTTGAAAAAATCTCTTTTTTTTGAAGGTGTTGTGTTTTTAATCTTTTTATCCATTTTCCTCGTAGAAAATCAAACATTTTATAATTTTGTATTATTAAAAAGGATATCTTCTTTACAGAATTATGCTCTACACTGCAAGTTTTAAAATACAAATTATAAAAATAGCTGTTTTAAAAAATGCAAGAAAATTGCACTTTTATATTGAAAATGCCATGAATATATGCAGGAATCAGAAAGAGTCGTCTAAGCAACATTTGTTAAGCTAATGGATATCTTAATTTTCACCGAGTGGCTTTACGATATTTGCAATGGTTTTGCAGAAAAATGAGCTACAAAAAAAGTTCAGTACAAAAAAAGTCTGTTTTTGACCCTTTTTCTGCATCAAATGCCAACCTAGCCGCTCCATGCCTACAAAAATTAATCATAAGTTAAGTTTTATTGATGGATTTTTAAAAAATTCACCGAGTGGCTTTAAGTTTTTCCCTACCATCGTTGAGAAATTAACCTTAATATGAAGTAAGGTTTGGAGAAAAAAAAATTAAAAACACCTAGAAAAACAATTTTTTTTCTCAACATTAGGCATAGAGTAGAATCAAAGTTGGATTAAATGTTGTTTTAGGTCCATGGGGACAAGGCTCAATGTGTATATTTATGTATACGTGATCAAATGAAATCTTACGTGGAATTTAAATTTTTTATATTGTATGTTTTAACTTCAGTTTTTAAACCGTTTAAATACAGTTACGTAAGTTATATAAAGATGCTTTAATATTGGCTTAAGATTCAACAATTAAAACATATTTAAGTAGACTACTTGATGATGTCTATTCATTTTTTAATAACATCAACTGAAGGATATTTTTGACAATGACAAAAAGAAATAAGGATATGTCTCATTACAAGGAAATATATACTAGGTGTCAACAAATCAAGTGACGTTCAAATAAATGTACACAAAATATCTTAGATTTGGTAGAAAATGACTTAACAAACATTAAATTGAAAGAGGGCACAAAATTGGTGAGAAAATACTGTGACTGCAATGCAAAATGGAATGTACTGGAATGCATGAAAAGTTTAGCTGAAAATGAAGATGCAACTCTTAAAAAAGACGTGTGAAAGCAAGAAATTATTTTTAAAGCTTTTAATGTGCAAAATCATAGCGTAGAAAATGTCTTATAAGAAAAACTTATAAATTTTCTTTGTTATACATAGATTTTTTTTTTAAAAACACCTTCCTTAAACATTTTTTCTTAAATATCTCTTTTGTTTTAAAATCATTTTAAACAAAAAAAACATTGTTGAAAAGGTGATGAAATCGTCTTTTTGTTCAGCAAATAAATTTAGTTGAAACAGCTTCAGAAGATGTCGCTTTTCTTATTTTTTTAAAAGAATCAGCATTTTTGACATCCAAAAGTCAGAATTGACATTTAAAATGTCTTACCAAAATATGGGCTTAACAGTACATTTTCAACTTTTAGAATTGTTTTATACAAATTGGTTAGTTTAAATATTCAAATTGAGCGTTATCGGAAGTAACCTTTAAAAAGCTTCTAAATTACCACGAATAAAAATAACAGCCAAGTCCCTGAACAAACATTGCTACAACTATATATCTTCACCATCTTCAACAGTAAAAAAAAACTTTTTCTAAAAACCGCTGTTTTGGCATCATGCTACTTATATTTCTACTAATTCCATGAACGTTTCAGACGAAAGTACAGACGATAGTTTTCGCTGGAATTTTTGACTGAAAATTGCGTCACATTTTTATTTTCTGTTTTTTTTTTATATTAAATGACGCTGTGCATTTTAAGCATAACGTCAAGTTGCCGTTTTGTTAGTTTTTCTGGGTCACAGATAAGTAGTGATAAATAGTCCCAGCGCAGGAGAGTTAAAAGTGACAGTGTTGCCTAGTGTGAGAAGAGGCAAGTGTTGCTGGGTGTTGTTTTTTATAAGTAATGTAATAAATGATGTTAATAACTTCATTTGCATAAATACTGCTCCTTGCGGATTTGATTCAAAAAGGCAAAATAGAAAAAGAGTAAAAGTAAATTTCAAGCATGTGGCACTAACTATTTGTAATCTTTCAACAATTATGTTTTAATTAACGTTACTTAAACTTAAAATTTGCTAAAAACTTTTTATTTTAATCATACGATCAAGGTGAAAGTCTTATAAAAATAGCTGATATCCCGAAGATATTTGATTACATATTTAATAACAAATTATTATATAAACAATAAAACACTCTTAAGTTCAATAGCGCTTTACTTTTGATTAGCAAAGAAGAAAGGAAAAGAAAACAAGCGCTTTAATAAACACAATATTTTCATTACGAATTTGAAAGGAAGTAAATAGCCAACCGGCAACGCTTGGCCAATTCAAATGAGTGCTTATTATTAGTTAATTGGTTTTTTATTAAACGATATGGATTAATTAAAGTTTTTAGGCATTAAAAAAAAAAAAAAAAGAAAAAAAGAAGCATTTTATAATTAATTAAATTGTGCTCATTCGAATGAACGGGGATCTATTATAGTGAACATCATTAGTTGCCGCAAGCGTTGGTAACAGCGCACGTGCATGTAAATGTTTTGGAAAAAAAAATAGAAATTGTGTTAACAATAGCAATTAAACTGGTAACGCAATATATTAAGTAAGAAGAGTGCACGTTATCATTTTTTAAATATATTTCACGAAGTATAAATATTTAAGGATTCTTTCTAGTCAGAAATAATTCTTTCTAGTCAGAAGAAGAGTTAATAATAAATAAACTCTTCTTTTCAAGAAATAATACAGCAATTATCAAGAATACTCTTGTTTTGAATTTATATTTAAATTTAACTTTAACATTTTTATAAACAGATGTCAGATCTAAGTGGTGACCGTGGCATGCAGGTTAAGTGTGTGGCCTAGCATGTTCGGAGCCCGGGTTCGATCCCCAGCCGCGGCGAAAAGTTTTTTTCAATAAAAAAAAATTTTTCTGATCGGTCACCACCTCTCTGCAGACAATGGCAAACCTCAGAGAGTAAACAATGGCATGTAAAGCTTCTTGAGAACATGAACTTTAAGGCTCAAACAAGTCATGCGTAAGCATACAAAAGTTTCAGAGAGAAGTCAACGAAAAGTATGCAAAAGTTTAAAAACACACTTTTCCATACTTAATTAAAAACGAAGTAAGCATGAAAAAAAATTTCAATATAAATCGATTCGAATGAAATGACAAATAAAAAATAATTTGTTTTTGTCAAAAAAGATTGCCAACTAAAATTATAAAAAAATATTTTTTTTAAGTTGGTAAATTCATCCATGCTTTATGATTGAAAATAGCGGTCAATTTCAATACAAACCTCGCTTAATAAATAAATCCTGTCTAAAACATAAATTTTTTACTGATTTTTAATAAAATTTCGATACATAAGTGTTTAAAATCAAAATTTTAATTATTTGTTAAACAGGTTGCAACCCTTTTTTGCCGGTGTCGAGCGCTCACACTCAAGTTTTGAAAAGTAAACAAAAATTGAGAAACTGAACGTAAAATTACTTACGCATAAAGGGCTAACTATAATAGACACATGCTGGCATACGCTTATGTCAAGAACTGAACGGAAAGCCAGCCGGCTGTTGTCAAAATCGAAGAATGCCCATAATTGCCCGACGTTGGCTTTGAGAAGTGTCACAAAATTATTTTGTTTTGTCTGTGATTATTTGTCAGTTTTTTTGAAAAAAAATATATAAAATGATATAAAAAAAATAAATTAACAAAAACAACCCTTGTTGCTTTGCTTCAACTGTATGAAATTTTTATTTTCAATTTGTTTTTGACACTTGCCTATGCTGTGAGCGATTTGAATCGCTCTCCAATAAGCCAATGAAAGTCAACGAAACTTAACGAAAGTGTGGCTATTCCAATTATGGGTATACTCATAGTACAACAAATAAGGTAGCTGCAGGGCTGAGAGCCGAAAGTCAGAACTGTCAAAAAATACTGAACGAAATAGAGCTACAAAACAAGACATCAAATAATTTGTATTGAATTTGATAATTTTGACTCTGAGAGAGAGAGGATTGATAACCCTGCAGCTACCTTGTTTATTGTACTATGGGTATACTCATATATTTATATGAGCTCGCTTTCATTTTGACAATTCAGTCTGCCAGCATGTGGCTATTATAGTTAGCCCTTAACTTGAGCAATTGAAAAAATAAAGATAGAAAAAAAACCTATCTTTCTACGATAAAAAATTTCTCTATTGTCGATAAAAGCAATTTTCTCTTTCTCAAACTAAAATTTTCTTCAATTAGAATACATTTTCACATTTTCGAAGAAATATTTCTTCACTTGTGGAAAATGGAAATATTTCATGTCTCTGATAATGATAAGTATTTTTCTCGCACAAAAAATTTATTGAGAAAAATTTATTGAAAACGAACAATATTTTCAATATTTTGTTAAAAAATTCACTATGCGAAGTATTTTCTTCAATAAAAACAAATTTTTTTTTTAGGGAATTTTTAGGACCACATTTAAGGGAAAGCATTTTCCGTAGCAAAGTCTATACACTTTTTTTCTAAATATGATGAATTTTTAATCATATTCCAAGAAACTTTTTCCTGAGTGTTTATTTTTACAAAAAAAATTTTAAATTTCAGACCAGAACACTCATTAAAAAAGGTTAACTCTAACTCTAACTATAACTCTAACTCCAACTCTACTTCCATAACTCTAACTCTAAATCTAACTCTAACTCTAACTCTAACTCTTACTTCAACTCCACTCCAAGTCTAAGTCTAAACTGTCTCTAACTCTAACTCTAACTCTAACTCTTGCACCGAGTCTAACTCTAACTGAAACTCCAACTGTAACTCTAACTTTTACTCTATCTCTAACTCTAACTATAACTCTAACTCTAACTCTAACTCTAACTCAAACTCAAACTCAAACTCTAACTCTAACTCTAACTATAACTCTAACTCTAACTCTAACTCTAACTCTAACTCTAACTCTAACTCTAACTCTAACTCTAACTCTAACTCTAACTCTAACTCTAACTCTAACTACAGCTCTATAAATCTAAATCGAACTTCACTCTAATTCCAACTCTAAATCAAATTGAAACTCTTACTCTAGCTTTTACTCTTACTCTAGCTTTTACTCTTACTCTAACTCTTACTCTGACTCCAACTCCAAATCTAACTCTGACTCCAACTCCAAATCTAACTCTAGCTCTAACTCTAACTCTAACTCTAACTCTAACTCTAACTCTAACTCTAACTCTAACTCTAACTCTAACTCTAACTCTAACTCTAACTCTAACTCTAACTCTAACTCTAACTCTAACTCTAACTCTAACTCTAACTCTAACTCTAACTCTAACTCTAACTCTAACTCTAACTCTAACTCTAACCCTTACTCTAACTCTAGTTCTAACTCACTCTAACTTTAACTCTACTGTCAATTCTAACCCTAACTCTAACTCTAATTTTAAGTCTAACTCTAACTTTAACCTTAACTATGACTGGTTTAATTTTTTTTTAATTTTTCAAAACGGTTTATTTATGTTGAAAATATTATTTACATGAAAAATTACATTTTTTAAATCTCTGAAAGTGAAAAATTAATAAAAATAATTTCCATTGTTTTCAAAGGGCATCCAAAAAAAGACATTTTATCTTCAAAAGAACATTCATTCTTCTTTCTTCAAATTCATTTTTTTATCAGCATTAGTTATAGTTTTTTTAAAACTACGGTGATGTCATGTATTTTTTCTTTTGAAATTCTTTTCCTTCAACGCGAAAATAAGGAAAATGACGTTTAGGGAACATATTTTTCAGGGTATGACATCGAATTTTTCTTCGACATATTCAAAATTGTATGCACCCTTCTGGTGTCAAACCTATTCAGACAAATCTGACTTGGTTCAAAAATGGGGTGATATACCTATAAGTAGGAAAGAAAGATTTGTCAGGTGAAACAAGTCTAGAAAATGCTGTCTGACGGAAATCTTAATCAACATTCGAATTTCAATCTGAGAATTTCTTAACCTCAAGTTATATTTTTACAAACGGACCTCTTTAAGGGACTTCTAGATTATCAATCAACCACGCTTTCCACTCGACTACCAAGGCCGCTCAAAATGAGACCTTTTTTGATGCTTCAGGTATTTTATAATGAAGAAGAAATGACACAAAACTAATTTTTTTTTCTTAAAGTTAAACTTTTTGGAAAATATACAAACATTTCTACTGAATATATTTAACCGTTATTTCATAATCCTCTAGTAAAAATCGCCCACTTTAATTTTTCACAAAAATGGATACCATTTAAGGAGTGACATGACATTCGCGGCAGAGAAAACAGACCTTGATTTAATAATTCATAACTTGGTCAAAAACAAACATTTTTCCAAAATTTACTATTTATTACTGTAGAGAATTGAACAAATTACAAGAAAAAAAATGCAAAAAATATATTTTGCACTCTAACATGGTTTTATAGAGCTCCAAACTGGCGGTAGAGAAAACTAGTAAGGTATATCTTCGACTTGGTCGAAGTTAAAATACCCCCACGGCCGATTCTTAAAGGTAAAATAATCTTAAATTGGAGAGCTTTTTTTGTGAGATTTTGAGAGATTTTATTATTTTTATGTGTCTAAAATACATACATATCAAATTGTTTTCCTACAGCTTAAATATAAGTAATTTTATGACGTTTTCAATTTTGGGGTTGTATGGGAGGTGGGCGTGTTAGTTTGTGTATCACGCCCATTTTTCTAACACACCTCAGTTTTGTCATGGAGTACACGAATATCGAGTTTCCGTATTGTACCTTTAATATTAGCCTCTTTATAGAGTTTTCAATTTTAGGGTTGTATGGGAGGGGGGCGTGTTAGTGGGTGAATAACGCCCATTTTTCTAACACACCTCAATTTTGACATAGAATACTTAAATACCGAGTTTCCGTCTTGTAACTTTAATATTAGCCTCTTTATAGATTTTTCAATGTTGGGGTTGTATGGGAGGTGGGCGTGTTTGTGGGTGGATGACGCCCATTTTTCCAACACACTTGAGTTTTGACATAGAATACACAAATACCAAATTTCAGTTTCGTAGCTTGAATATTAGTCTCTTTATAATGTTTTCATTACTGAGGTTGTATGGGAGGTAGGCGTGGTTTTCATCCGAACTAGCCCATTCTCGAACTTGATCTTTGTTTTTTAGAAAAAAGCTTAAATATCGAATTTCATAACGATAGCTTCAAAATTACGGCTGTAATCGTGTCCACAGACAGACAGACGGACAGACGGACAGACAGACGGAAATGGCTAAATCAACTCAGGTGGTGATGCTGATCAAGAATATATATACTTTCTATACCTACCACGCCTCCTTATGGGCGTTACACACGTCGTGACAAAATTAATATACCCCTTACGCAGTACGCGTGGGGGTATAAAAAGGGGGCCTCGTGGTTGCAACGCTGGAAGTCGCAAAAATTGTTCGATCTGGAAAAAAAAATTACTTTTTTAAATCTTAACAAAATCGGTTATCGTATGACAGGAGCTTTTTGTTTAAAATTATTTTTCAAAATTTGGCGATGTTCCAAATTTGAAAGTGTGTTTTTTTCGAAAAAAATATTGACTTTAAAAAATTCGTACAAAATCGAAAAAAAAAAATCAAAAAAAGCTCGTGTCATACGATAGCGAATCAAGTTTAAAAAATAAAAAAAAGGTAAAAAAATTTCGTCAAAAAATGTACCCGCTAGTGCCGCAACCAGTACGAAAAACATGGTTTCGAGATAAACGCGTTCAAAGTTTGTGAACAAAGAAAAAAAGGTTAAAAATTAAAAATGCGCTCTCACTAATCCCGCTGTAACTTTTGAACCCGTAGGACATTTTAGTTTTTTTTTTGTATTTTTTTAAACTTGATTCGCTATGTTGGAGTGAAATTATATTTTTTGAATTTTTTTTTCAAAAAAAAAATTACATTACAAATTACAAAAACTTGATTCGCTATGTTGGAGTGAAATTATATTTTTTGAATTTTTTTTTTTTTTTTTGTAATTTGTTCAATTGGAAAAATGTTTGTTTTTGACTGAGTTATGAGTTTAAAAAAAATCTGTTTTCTCTGCCGCGAATGTCATGTCTCTCCCTAATTAACATTATTTAATTGTTTTTTTATAGACGTTGTGTTAATCAAGAAATCTCTTGTTTTCTCTTTAAAATTTCTCTTAAAAATAACTCTATTTTGAAAAAAACTCCAGCTTTAGAAGTTCTCAATCAAACAAATTAACGTTTTAAAAAAAAAATTCAAAATAAAAAACATTGAATGAAATATAAAATATATATAAAACCAGAATCTGAAATTATACAGGTTTTTAACTTCAAATTCAACCTTGTAAATTTTAAATAAAACTTTTTTCATTTCAAATGCAACTTTTTACTCTTCAAATTCAACTCTTTGAAGTTACAATTTAACTTTTTACAATTGAAATGAATCTTTTCGATTGAAATTGATGATTTTTTTGATTTTTGATTTTTGATTTTTGATTTTGTTAAAAGTTTTTTTTTTTACTTGCAAAAAGTTAAATTTGATTTGGAAAAAGTCTAATTTAAAATGTAAAAGGTTGAATTTTATGTTAAAAAACTGTGATGATCAATATTTTTTTTTTAGTTTTTTATATTTATATTAAATATAAAAAGTATAAATTCTAAAAAATTAAGTTCGTTATAATTCATTAAATTTTTACACACTCATTATTTAAGTTTGCGCCAGTGTGCGTTGGCTTGCATAATTAATGTCCGAAAAACTGAAGAACAAAATTATTTGTTTGAAGTTTTTTAATGCAGGGTGCGGCTACATGACTTTTTGTCAATTGACATTCCTAAACACTTTAACATGGTATGCATTTGGAATGTTTTTTTTTGCAAATGTAGGCGTGTACCATAAGGTAAAATATATATGATGTCTTTAATATTATAGCTAGATTAAAAATGATTTTTTCAAAGTGGATCTATGAACAATAAGTTGTGTTGGCATCAGCGTCTTATTGGTAGTTGTCAACGATGAATGTGTTACAGTGTGTTTGTGTGTGTTTTAAATACCTTCCTAGAGTCAAAATCACGTTCGACTAGCTTGTTAAAATGAAAATAATGCTCAACGATATTTACGCATGAACAAAATTGTATGATCAAGGCTCATCACGGTGACCTGCCTTTGTTGACATTTGCTGCCGGTATGAAGGAATTTGCATAAACAGCACTCAGGTATCCAATTTAAGTGAAAACAAATAAGTATATTAATAATAATGACAACATTAAGGATGAGTTTATATAAAGAAACGTAAAAACAACAAGGTAGTATTTAAAACAAAAATGAAAATTAATTTCGCAAATGTGAACACATGTCGCACATGTTTAAACATAAAAGTAGAGTTAAGGAATTTGAGAGTTAAGTAATGCTTTTAAGTAGAGAGCAAATATAAAAAATAAAGCTTCATTGATGCAAAAATCAAAAGCCGTATAAAATAACTCTTCATGTCAGAGAATTTTGAAATCAGTGCTCAATTCAAATTCAATAAGAGATAGCAAACAATAACTAAGAAATACTACTGTTCAAAATTAAGTCTTATCATTATTAAGTTAGAATTCAATGAACTGTGAAGTAAAAATGTAAATCAGAGTCAAACAGATGTTAACATTAAAGCGATAATATATGTATGAAACGAATGAAAAAGAAGATAACTCGAGAAGTTAGTACAACATGCCATGGAAAAATCGATAAAACGAAGAACGAGGACGTGTACAATATGAACGATATGAATTGTGGCGTGGTGGCTTTGGTTGCCGCACACAACAACATCAGTTGTTCCAACAAAAGACCTTCCTTGAAGCAACCGAAGCGAAGAAGAACAACCTAAAAAGCAGAGAGGCAGGCAAAGAGAGAGAAAACAGCAAAACAACAAACAAGCTGAACGCAATCTTGGGTTAAACGCTTATATCTTGCATAGCAAATACAAATACTAAATAACAGCAAATAACAAAAAAACAAAAAAAAAACAAACAAATTTTGAAAAACAAAGAAAAAGTACGCATTTCGCCTCATATACAACAAAAAAATATGTGGCAAAACAACCAACCGACTCAAGTGCAGGCGAGCGAAACCAAGCAGGAAAAAATATCAGCGCAGCACAAAAATAAACTTTATAAAGGCAAAAAAAGCCAAAAATGTCCTCTTGCACAAACTCTTGCAAACAGAGAGTTGCCAGTATTTTTGAAAAAATAAAAATAAAAAAAAATGTATTTTATTTCCGTTGGTCCCTTACACCAAAGATCCAGAATGGGAAAAAAACATATTTTCAGCTTTGAGTTGTTAGCAAAGGCAATCATGTGAAAATTTGCACACATCAGCGAGAAATGTGTTAATGTGTTACTCTTGCAGATGTGTGCTCAGCGAATTGTGCACAAATGCAAAATACATACTACCAAATAAACTGCTTTCACACATCTTTGCAGCATACATATCTCCGCAAACACTATCTTAACGCTAAAATATAATATTTCTATAAAATAATGGTTTCTGAACTGAAAAATATATGGAACCTTTTTTTGTTACATCACCTCTTTTGTGTTAAGATTTTTGAAACTCTCATTTATAAGTTCTTTGTCTAAATATCAGGGTATGGAAACGTCCGTTCGAGTACTCAAACGAGCACGTACATAGCTCACTTTAATCCATGCTTGTGTTCCATTTATAATGTCTCACCTACGTGAGTCAAATTTTTGAAGCATTAATACGCGTCCACGAGCTAGTACTGAAATGAGACAATAGATGCTCATGAGACCGTTCATGAGCCGTACATAACAATGAATGACAAGAATAAAATAAGGTCAAAGTAAAGTTTCCGAAAGAGCCTCACCCATTTTTTTGGGTTCTATGCTATACTAAGGTAAAAATGCACATTTAGCCCAATTTTTTTAAAAATCACGTTAAACGTTTTTAGTAGTTTATCTCTAAGAAAAATGATCCCACGAAAATTTGGTGTATGAAATTTTTATTTAAAAAAATATAAAGAACTAAACCCCTTTTAACTCAACTTTGAAAAAAATTCTGTAATCGTAATTTTTGAAAAAGAACGTTTTAACCGACCATTTTTGGTCGTGTGTCACAAAAAAAAAAATTAATCCACCGAAATATAGTGTATCGTATTTTTCCGTACAATTTTACAGTGAACAAAAACCACTATAGGGCAGTTTTTTAAGATATTCTATAAGAGATATTCGGATATTTTATAAGAGATATTCGGAAAAACCCAATTTAACCGAAACTTTTTGTCAAATATCTTGAAAACAAATAAAAGATTCCATGTTTATGGTACATCTGCAAATATATTTGAAAATATTCCATGAAACTAACAAATTTTGAGTGGACTAAAAAATGAAAGAAGACCTCAAGACTTGCATTTTATGTGAACAAACTCTTCCTATAACTTTTATTATTTTGAAGATATAACCAGTTTTATGTGGTCTTTAACGTTACATTTTCGAAGCGAGTTTCAAAGTAGGTCTGCATTCTAATTAAATAACCAAAATTGAAAATCAAAAATCTACATGAAGAAACTATTCACAGAAGAGGTTCACAGTCAAAATGTGTGGTCTTTAACGTTACGTGTTCTTACATTTTTGTTACAACAAGATTTATTTCCGTGCGTAAAACAGACGAAAAGAACATAACAAACAGACTGCTTTGATATTTATTTTTTCCTATGGTATGAAAAAAACTTATTTTACTGAAAGTTTGTGTTCGAAATTTGAAAACACTCGATTTTACCGACGCTTTTTTGATCGTTTATCTCGGAAAATAATAATCCTACGGAAGTTTTATGCAACGCATTTTTAGGTGGAATTATATAATGAGCAAAAACAACTTTGAGACAAATTTTTTAAAAATCCCGTTTACGAGATATTTGGAAAAAATTATTCATCAACTCTTTTTGGACGTATGTCTCGAAAACTAATGATCACAAGAAAATTTTGTGCTTGTCATTTTAATGTAGAAAATTAAATTTCGTAAAAAATCCCGTTTTGCAGTTATCGTGTGCTTGAATGTCCAAACGGAGAGCATGGGTTCCTATCAAACAGTAACCCGAAAGTACTCCTACTACATTTAAAAAATAAAATACGCTTGATGCTATGAGGTCACATTATTCTGGCTGTGTTGCAAGTAAGGAGATTATTCCAACACTCTTTGACCTGACGAAGTTTAATTCGCCTTCACTGGAGTTTAAAAGTTTGCACGATAATACCAACCTCCTCTTTCCCTTCCTAGTCATTTCATCGGCTTAGTCGTTGACATCAATTGCCCTGCGTTAGAGTTTAAAAGTGGGAATACCAAGCCCTCTTTTCCTTCCTAGCTACTTCATAGGCTTTATCATTGCTTAAGATACCGGGGAGCACCGAAATAATGTATACTCTGAACATGCTCAACCATCACATTAAAAGATTAACGGCATGTATCGATTGATTTGGAGTTGTATATGAGCATTATACACAAGCATTTGCTTAACAATCTGAGAAGAAGAATACTTCTTTGTATGAAATGCGTCTTTGACTCAGTTGTAGGACGACCTTATGAATGGCCAAGACTTCCATTTGGTATATGTTGCAAAGATTGAGGAGTCTGAAGTACTCGTTCTTTGCTATTAGAGCCGCCAGTGATGTTTAAGGCTTCATGTATGAGATGGAATCTGTTAGTTCATTTTTGGACTGAAGGCATGCAAACATCGTATTTCTTGGGCGATAGGGGGTAAATATATGAAAGATAAAATATTGGGGGAAATAAATAATTCTACAATGTAATCCTCTAAGAGCACCCTGGTATCAGTGCGAGCGGTGAAAGATAATTTTATGAAAACGACACTTTTCTATGGGAGGTGAAGTGAGTAAGTAAATAAAAAAATAATGTTTCGGGAACAAATAATTGAGGCTTGATCAGACAAATCTAAGGACACACTGGGAGTGTTTAGGGCTAGGGACATTCCATAAGAACGTCATTTTTACCTTGAAGGGTTGTAGATAAAAAATGTTGGGAAAAATTCAAGAGTAGGGTTGGAGCGGGGCATATGTTGTTTTTCGAAAAATATTTTATAAATAAAGTTGGGAATGAAAAATTAATTGGGGCTGGTTATAACTTCTAAGCCAAAAAACCAAATTTTCCATTCAAGAAAAACAATTGAAACACACCATTCAAGAGATTGCCAAAAATTTTAAATTACTGAGTTGGTTCTCAAATATCTATGTAAGCGTCATTTCCTGGCAGTTTGTGCGGAAGCAAGACACTCTTTGCCGTCTTCTGCGAATTTTCCACACATATCGCCTTGCATATGACTACTTAACCGAAGACAACGTTCATACCATTTCGCAAGTAATCACCCGACACGGTTTCTTATAACTTGTGTCTATTCCCACGACTTAGAACCGGTACAGAAAGTTTTTGATAATTTAAAACTCTAGTTATTTATAACTCAATGCTTTCCATATGCTCGGACTTTTTTTAAAAGACTCCCGATAAATTTTGTTCAAACGTTTTCGACACTACCCGCCTTCTTTTCATTGAAACCCAAAAACGCTCAATTGGTAAAAGTTCTGGCACATTTGATGGATTCAGATCCCTTGTCGCTTAATGAACACTGTAATCATTTTTCAACTTTTCACTTTTGAGTGACTTGGCGAAATCTGCCGATGCTAAGATGCGACATGGTGCCGTAAATATTCGCAAAAAGCTTGACAATTAATATTTTTTTCTAAATTTTTCCACCAAAACTGTTTCAGAATTCTCAATAATTTCTCCGGGTGCTATAGATTAAAACTGGTGACTAGATAAAGTCCTTAAATCCATTTTCACATATGGCTCATTCCACAGAAATGAGGAACGGAAACATGAATTCTAAAATGCATGTATTTAAAGTAATTTTTGGTTTTCGAATTGAAGTGAAATCTTAAGTTAGTCCTGCAGAAAAAATATTTTTAAATTAAATGCTTTTTTATATTATTTTGACAATTTAACTAAACAAACTTCGAGTTGAAAAAAATTTTTAAATATTTTGATTTAATTTAAACCTTGAAATCAGTCATCTGTTGATACAACTTTAAAAAAAATAAGGTTAGTAATATTAAAAAAGATATTAATGTTGTGTTAGAATAGTTTGAAATTATGATTGGTTACTCCGTTTTAAAAGTACAAAATATTTAAACTGAGTGTTTTTTCTGTGTCACACCCGTCCCAAAAAAGGCTATAGTTTTCCTAAGAAGCAACATGGGCTTATGATAAGAATGAAACTTTCCTAAAGTAAGGATGTTGATGTTTTACATAAATTTGTTAACATTTTTCATTCAATAAATTATTTTTATTCTTCATTTCCGTTACAAGAAGTTGGTCACACCCGGAACGGTTTTCAAAATTTTTTCTAATAATGAAATTTTTGCAAGTATATTAATAAATTCTTTGATTAAAACAAGCTTTGTAAATTCATGTATAGCGAAATCATTTGTATAGGTATTAATTTGATCAAAAATTCATGCGAAAAATTTTTTGCAAAAAAATATTTTTTTTTTAAATATATTAAAAACTTGAAATTATTTGTATAGGTATTAATTTGATAAAAAATTCATGCAAAATAGGTATTAATTTGATAAAAAATTCATGCAAAAAAATTTTTTGCAAAAAAATATTTTTTTTTTAAATTAATACATTAATTAAAAACATATTTTTTTGATTTAAGTGTCAAAAATATGTGGAAGTTATTAAACCCATTAAGTTCTTATATATAATTCCCACATCATTCGCACTCGTCACACCCGGGACAATCTTATGTCACACCCGTCCCATTTAAAAGTTTAAAAAAGAATGGTTATCGCCATTTTTTCAAAATATTTTTCACTGGTATTCTACAGAAAATATATTAAATTTTAATAACTGCAAGTTAAAAATGGTCTCATTGTGGCAGATGGACTGAATTTCAATGTTAAACTCAGAATTTTTAGTTTTTAAACTTGTGCTCGTCACACCCGTCCCAGGTGTTTAAGCGAATGTAACTATTAAACTAGTATAAATAACTGCATTATGTTTTAGCATTTTGAAACCTTGGGGCATCTTCTAAAATACCCTATAGTAAATTGCTAAAATTTTAACCGGTTAATACCATTTTCAGCACGATAAAGTAGTCAAAACGTCACACTCGTCTGTATGGAATGAGCCATATGTTTCATCATCCATAACAATACAGAAATTTTTGTACGCAAGTTTTTCGCTTCGTGTGGCACTTTTTCTTTTTCTATGTCTTAATAGTATTGAGTTGCTGAAAGTGAATTACCTGAAAATGAGTGGTTTTGGTGTTTTTAGAGTACATCTCTTGTGCACCAGAGCAAACAGTTTCGTCTCAAGATGTTTCGTTTACGAACGCCCATTTCGCAGCTTATCTTGTATGCAGAAATGTTTCTTAAATCTCAAAATGACTCTTCGTGCTGTATGTTACGATGCTCCAGAGAGTTTTGCTAGCTTTTTGTAAGTAACTATAGGATTCTAAGTTTAAATGTTCAAAACTTGTTTTCGAAAATATATGTTTGAGCTCATTTTCTTACAATTTACTTGGCTGAACGTAACAATTGATAGCTTTTTGGAAATTTAAGAGAGATTATTGAGATTATTAATAACAAAATCGAAATCAAAGTGTTCTCCATTTCTAGAAAAGCAGATTGAAAATTAACTGAACTTTCTGTACCGGTTTAAGTGATAAAGGAGTTGAAAACGATTCTAACATCAGTCTATGAAAAGTGTTTCCAAGATTGGAGGAAGCGTTGGAGGAATATGTTTATTGCTTGCAATGAAGATTCTTTTCAAGGAAATAAATGGATAAAGATTTTGTCAGTATGGATGGATGATTATTGAACACTGTTTTCATTTTATGGAATAATTCGGGATCAATTTAAATAAGAAATAGCACGCTGGCAACTCTATTTCTGTTTTCATACATTTTTAAAGAGTCACATCATTATTTTTTGAAGATTTCTGACATTCAACATTTCAAAGGCATACTTTTTGTATGCAAAAGAAAAAATCGATAACTAAACTCAAAACAAGCAGAGCTACAATAAAGCCCGAAGCGGCAAATGGTTATCAACGCAATGCTTACAAAAATATTGCACGAAATTCTTCAACTAGCCATATTTATTTAGCTGCGTATTTATGTGTGTATATCTTGTAAGCGATTTGCTGAGGTCAGTCAGTCAGTTAGTTAGTTATACAGGCTGTTGTTGTCATTTCTGTATGTTTGTTTTATATTTATTACTTCATGAATATATCTTACGACTTTCGACTAGATATGTTGGAAAAAAAAAAAATTGTTCATGGAAGTGAGCATGATTCATTTTTTGTTTTCAATCAAGCAAAATTTAAGTAATTTAAACGATTAATAAATATCAAGCTTTTAGACGCTGCTACTTTCTGCAAATAAATTTAGAAAGCTATGCAGCTAAACTTTTTTTGAATGGTGAATCATAGAATTATTCGCACAGCTTTTTGTTTCATAAAAAACAAAAACAAAGGTAATAATTTTTAGACAAGGAAAACAAACAGTTGGCTTAAAATTTTCGCACACATTTTTTGCACAAGGTGAACTACTTCTCACATTAAAATGTAAAAATAACTGTGCCAAAATTTTTAAGGAGTTAAAAATTATAGCAAGTACCTTTTTAAATTTCAATTAGAAGGCGTTTCTTTTTAAACTGTTTTTATAATTTACATGTGAAATGAAAATAAATTTCACTCTCGTTTAATGCGATTTTTTTATTATCATGTGTACTTGTATGTCTGATAAGCGTAGTTCAACGGGCGCCAGTTTGGACAGCTGATCTGTGCATTTCGCAATTTACTTTCATATTAAATTCATGCTTAATTTTACACGTTGATTTAAACTAATATGCTTCGATTAAAGTGTATTTAATTTTGATATTTTCAAATAATCAAAGTTTAAGCTCTTTGAATCATACGAATGAAAATAAAAATGATTTTATATTGATAACGAATTAAATGCTCGTTTAAATTATATCTAGTAGATTAAAGAGTGAATAACTCGTTAAGGTAACAAAAAAAAAAACAAACGTTAAACGGTGCGAAATAGTGTACAAAGAGCTAACAGAGAGCTAAGTAGTAAAAATGTTTACTAGCAATCCTTGTTTTACTCTTTCAATAAAACTTCAAAGCAGCAAATTTTATTTCAAAGTCCAATACCGATAGGCTTCCTATCATTACTGCTTGTTGAGTAATAGTAAGGTTTTTGTTATGTTTTCAAGTGTATTTTGTGAATTGCTGTAACATAATTTTACACGGCAACAACAACAAAAAAAAAACGCAACCACCGTTCGAACATTAGTTGAAGAAAACCATGAAAAAACCAGAAAAATAACGAACATTTTTGCCAAGCATATTTGGTTAGCATAACCACGTCATAAGCGAACTAACCACATTTTTTCATCAGTTTTATTTTCTGAGTCATCACTGTGTCCGTTTAACCAAGAACAGAAGAGCCAAAACGCCAGGAATATGCAAAACTGGTCAGAGTTAACTTTTCGTTCAGCATAACGCACTGGCTGCCTTTCGTGTCTGATTGCCGAAAAATACTAACTAAAAATGTGCATATTTGGTTTTTCATTTCCACATTAAGTAAGGTGTTCGAACTAGTGGTTTATATGTGTCGATCATGAGGTTGCGCTTTATGGCGTCATGCCTACTGGCAATGGTCGTGAAAAGTAGCAGTTCTTCTTAAAGGTAATTCCAATTGTTTCTGGGGGCACGGAGTATGGACACAGCATTAGTTTTGAATACAATTAAAGAACTTCAAAACAGGTAGAAAATTAAAATTTGCATTTCGACTTAGTCATGAATTTGGCACACGAACAAAATAATGTCTAAAATGAAAAACAAAATTAAAATTATTTGCATGAAACTTAATATTTCGCAGAATATACCTTATTATTAATAACTGCTTCTCATATCCTTAATAAATTTTTGATCAAAGCCTTACTGCGGTACTTTGAAATACCATAACAAATCCTTGGAATTTAAAATTTGTTCTCAAATCTTGCAAAATTTCTGAATATCAAAATATCCTGTTATTGGTGTTAAAAATTTTTGAAAATTTTTAAGTGTGCACTGATTTTCAATCGGATTGAACGGTCCGGTCCGGTGATTGCGCTGGTCGCTTCAAAATATTTACGTGATTGTCTTCCAAGCAACTTTAAAAATTGTGCGAACAGTTTCATTTGGAATATAATGCTCCTTAAAATGCCATAAAAACGGGAAATGGCTCTCTGCAAATGGTATGGCTTTGACAAGTATGAATAGTAAATATGCTGATATCTTTTTTTAGCCAATTTTAACTATCGAATCATATCCGTGCCACACAATGTATAATTTTATATAATCGAAAAAAGTAATCTGATATATTTTCCAAGAAAGTATGCCAAAGCTTTACAATTTGGAGTACCAAGTTTTTTTTAGCAACGAATATTGGAGTTAAAATCGAACTAGATCGGCCAACTAATACGCCCCCACCTCGTTTGTGGGTATGTGGGATTACCGAAATCGGTAAAAAAAATACCGTAGAGCATATAATTAAGTGAACTTGATAACTTTATAATAACAACTGATGTGAAAACGAACCAAATCGGCTAATTAATATGCCCACCACTTATATTACAGAAATCGGTAATCTGATATATTTTCTGGAAAAAGTGTTCTAGAGTAATACAATTTGGTACACCTAGTTTTTATAGCAACACATAAATGAACTGAAAACCAACCAAACGTTTGATGGAAAGAGAGAGAGAAACCACCTCATGTAACCCATGACTCAATAATTTATAAGGTTAACCCGATATTTGACATACCCTTATTTTTTGTAAACAAACAATATTCTCTCTCGAAAATGAATGACAAACAGGGTTTTGTGGTCTCCTCAAAAAAATTTATGTTTCAGTATTGTGTTGTGTTTTTTTGTGTCATTAAAAATGCTCTCCTCTTCAAATAAGGGTATTTCTCTCCATTTTCGTGAGAAGACGTCAAATATCGGAATAACCTTTTAAATTATTGAATCATGATGTAACCCATAGTAAAATAAACAAGATAGCTGCAGGGCTATCAATCCTCTCTCTCCGCGTCGGAATTGTCAAAATTAATACAAATTGTTTGATGTGTCGTTTTGTCACTATTTTTCGTTCGGTGTTTTTTGACAATTCTGACTTTCGGCTCTCAGCCCTGCAGCTACCTTCTTTATTGTACTATGATGCAATCCATGATAGGATAACAAGGTAGGCGCATATTGGAGAGGAAGTGAGCTAGATGTCAAAATCAGCTGTTCTAATTTGAGTTGTTCTAATTGTTGTTGTTGTCTTTTCGTTTGACGTTTATAGCACCAAACAGCATTGTTTGTGTAATACTAGACATTCGAGCAGCCATATTAATATGAGCCTACCTTATTATTCTATCATGATGTAACCAAAATCGGTAATCTGGTTTTGAAAGTGGCAAATTCCATTTTTTAATTTTTTTTAAAGATTAATATTGTAAGAATATCTGCTCGATTTAAAACTAAGTTAACTGACACTTAGTATACAAAAATTTCTAATGACTTGGGGTATTTTCAAAATTTTTAGCTCATATCTACCTAACAAAATGAACCCAAATCAATAAAATTTGGCTAATTTATCCAAAATGTTTAGTTGCATTGCATAATTATTTATAAATTAATACAAAATGTAAAAATGATTCATTTATATGTTGTTAGGAGATATTAAAACATATAAGAAGTAAATCTTATACAATTTTTTTTAATAAATACATTTCTTTATTTTTATTAATATAAGATAGCTATATAAATCAATCTTTTGGATATTGCATTACGATTTGTTATTCGGCGTTTAGTTGTTAGCAATAAATTTAACAAAATTTATTCCTTATTATTGTCTTCACATACTTCTTCATAATCAATACTTAAACTATAAGGGGAGATATTCTGGTCTATGATATGTTTCTAACTTCGAATATTTCTATAATATTAGATAATGAGCTTTGAAGAGAGCAATAAATTTAGAAAGCAACAGCTTTAAGTTTAAAAATTAAGGTTTTTTAATTTAGTCTAACTGCTTGTGCAGGCATGCCTAAAGAAAAGAGTGAATTCTTTGAAATATGAAATGAAAAATTTTCAAATTAAAAAATTAATCTTTTTGAAAAAAGACCTACTTTCGTAATGACGATACTGAGAGTGTACCCAAAAGGTAGAATTGTACCGCTTTTAGCATCACTGGCTCCGAACACAACGTAATGGTTAAAAAATTTAAGTGAACTATGAAAATCGTTTTTTATTATACAAAATATATAGACCGTTTGAGACAAAAATCTAAATTACAATCTAAAAAAAAACTAACTCAACCAAAAATTTCTTTGAATGGTTTTGTTTTAAACATAACTTTCGAAATATTAAGGACTATCGAAAATTATCGATTGTATTTTAAAAGCAATCGGTACTATCGATAGCCAAACTGATATTGAGACTAACTATGATACCGACTCTCGAGTGTTTTCCATCGCATGATCGTACAATCAAAAGTATTCTGCTACTGCCTCAGAGCTATCTTAACCCTAATATTTGTGGCTTAAAATATTTTCAGAGTAAAAAGTTTTTTTGCGATTTAATTTCAAATCAAGAATGACTTCGACAAATAAAGATTTAAACTGTTTTTCTAAACTAGAGATTTTTTTATGGAGAACGATATCATCGAGATTATTAATTAAGATATCAGCATTTTAGTTAATTTTATGTGATTTCTCAGAACCTGAACTGAAATCGAAATATAGTGATGCAGACTATGCAAATAGTTTTTTTTGTTTTTATACAAACTGATTAGTGGAAAGTTAAATCAACAGAAATAGGACACAATCAAAATACTGATTATTTTGAGCAAAAAATATATATGGAAAAAAACAGGGCACGAGTACGATTTCCGGGGCGCCGCGATTTGAAAATATTTTCTGGTAGAGACAACAAAAAAACATGATTCGCCGAACAAAAAATCGATAACTCTATTAGTTATCGATTTATCGATTTAAAAAAAATTTGTTAAAAGATCTGTTCAAAAACATCTATATCTTTTCCGTTACTCAAGGGATCTTTAATATTGATATGTCATTTGAAAGGTCATTAAATGACCTGATGATGAAATTTTCCAATTTTTTTTGTTTGTTAAAAAATCTATTCAAAAAATTTTCTAAATCTTTGCCACTATCCAATGAATCTTAAAAATTGACATGTCATTCGAAAGGTAATTAAATTCCTTTTCAACGATATTTAATACAAATATGATTTCAAGAATGTTTTTAATTTTATAAACGAATAAATATCAGATTTGAATTTTATAATTAAAAGAACCGTTATTTTCTAAAAAATTTAGGTTATTTATTTATATATTTATTTAAAAAATATTTATTTTTTGAAAAGCTAAAAGTTTTACTCTTTTTTCGATACATAAAAATATACATATTTTTTTATTAACTGATCGACTAAAAATTACAAATGTTTTCACTGGCTCGAAAATCCCGTTAATTCATATAAATATTTTAGCTACAATGTTGCCTTAAAAACAATTGTTCATTGTAATGGCGATATTCGAAAATATGGAGTATGAAAGCAAAACAACTAAGGTAAATATGAGTGAAATAAACAACTTTCCGTACAAGGACAAATCATTGTATCATAAGAAAACACCGCAAAAAGTCAAATAAATTATATATATTATATACCAAATAAAAGATAAATTGTAAGCATTAATAATTTACTCTTTATAGAGTAAATAATTCATAGTAACAACGGTAATTTTTGAGAAAGTAATGGTTTTGTGTAAGAAAATATTTTTATATTGAATAGAGATACCTATAAAATACAAAGTATGTACTCAACAAATTTCATTATTCTCAAATTTTTCTAATAATATATATAAACTTATATATAACCTTTTAAATAATACCATAATGATTAATATCGGTTGTATATTTAGAATAATATAGCCAATTTTCTTCATAGACCTTATAACAAAAAAAAAACATTTTTTAAATCGATAACTTGAAAACAAATCGATAAATCAACTTTTCCTTTGTCTATTCTTATTTTTATGTAGTGTACTTTTCGAATCCATAGTCAAATCGCGGCGACCCGGAAATCGTAATCTCCCCAAAAACAGGATATAAAGTTTTTTAAGATGCATTTTTCGTCATCTCTTGTCTATTAGACCAAGTACTCAACTTTACTTCCGTGTATCCTTGCAAAAAAATCTTCTATAGTCTCTCAAATTTTCAATTCTTGGCTTAAAAATTTTTACTTTGGACGTATCAATGATAATCAAATTACCTACCATAAAACAGCAGAAGTTACAAAAAAAAAAAAAAAAAAAAACATTTCCGACCCGCATAAATTAGCCATTTCGGACTTGAACGAAGTATAACAAAACTATCTTTGAAGAATTTAAAGTACACAAACGGCTAATTAATGTTTATTTTTTAAAGTTCTATTCGTAAAATTGAAATCCAATCGAAAATATTTTGTGTCAGATGTTGCTCAAGTCCTGGGTCTACCGTATTTTTGTCATACAATTTAATAGCTTTATATAAAATTTCAAGATTTTTTTGTTTTTATGATTTTAACAGATATTCTTATTAAATATTCCAACAGATTATCTTCGAATAGAGCAACAAAATCATCGGCATAAAAGCTCAAAAAAAAAAAAAATCGATAATCTCTGACAGTTCACACCTCTCTGAATGCAATGAGTTTTCAAACACGCCATATTGAATGACATAACATATGTTTGGACATTGCAAAATGACCCTTGTTCATGATTCAAAAACATTTTTTTCAAACATTTTTCAGCTTTTTGAAGATTTTAGCCAACGTCACGCCACAACATTTTTATTAGCAATTCTTGGAAGCAAATGCTTCAACCTACATTTTGCAGCCACTCGCTGCCTGCCACCTGTCTGTCACAAAAAATTTTGCATTTGTTGTTGAATTTATTGCTATTTTTAAAAAAATCTTCTATTTATGAATTTGTATTAGATAAATTCTCGGGCGCCCTTGAAACCGTAGATGTTGCTGTTACTTGATTGGATGCTGATACCTGTTTCTGCTGCTGGCTCTTGCTCTGCCACCTTCTTCACATACTTGTTTTTGTTTTTTTTTTTCTTATTGCATTATTTTATCTTCTGTATACTCACGCTTCTGCTGTGCTTCGTAATCAATTTTTGCACCATGAAAAAAATTCGAATGGAAGAACTTCTAAATTGTTGCAGATGTCACAAAATTAAAAGCAGTATTTAACCATTTTGTTAGTGTACCAACAATTAAGTTTAAATGAGATTGATTTTTTGTTTAACCATTTTTGTTTGTAATTTTCTCCACATCGCCTTTTATTATGATTATTTTTCGCCAGAATTTAACTTTCTTTCATTTACCATTTTTAATAAACTGCTTTAGCTCGAAAATCAATGCAATTTCCACACCAACAAATTGTAGAAAAACTC
Source organism: Tetanocera ferruginea (assembly GCA_958299015.1). Taxonomy (NCBI): domain Eukaryota; kingdom Metazoa; phylum Arthropoda; class Insecta; order Diptera; family Sciomyzidae; genus Tetanocera; species Tetanocera ferruginea. The sequence continues at coordinate 107,173,205 of OY282644.1, forward strand.
GTTTGCGTTTTTCTTTTCACTGCAACATTGGTTGTTTTTTTTTTTCTCATATATTATTCTTTTACACACCCGTCAAGTTATTTCTCTTTCGTTTGCTTGGAAAATTTGCAAGTTTTCACTTTTTTCATTAGAAAATTTGTTTTTTCTTTATTTGTACTTTTCACTGTTTATACTTTAATTCAATTTACTTGAGTTCTGTTTTCTTATTGAGTATTTCTTCAACAAAGAAAAATTTAAAATCCAGAAATTTTATTTTCGATTTCGCGTCGTCGTGACCGTCGATAGATATTCGTACGGCGGCTCGATTCCAAATGAAATTATCGTAAAAATTTTTGTTAAGTTTTCTGCATTTGAACGGCGTTGTTTTTCTTACGCCGGCGCAGTTGCAATATTTTGACGTTTGAGGAGTGCGTTCGAAGAATTAGTAGTTAGTTGTGTTTAATGTGAAGACTTCATATGGAAGAATTATTCTACCCAGCAAGCAAATCAGTGTACAACCAACAACTTGAATAGCAACAAGGAAAATTTAAGGAAATGTTATCAGTGATGGCCTGATTAATCCGTATATCTGGCAAGAAGAACCTGTACACATCAAAACTATAAACTTACTAGTTGGTTTATAGCTTGAATGGGTAAAATTCGACAAAAAAATAATTTTGACTCCTCATGGATAGAGTTATAGTACGTTTACGCATCAAGATTAAGCCTTTTGGTAGATTAACTCGCTTATCTTGTTGAATTTAACGAGATAAGCCATACAAAAGCTAATCCCCTCAGAACGAGATTAAAAATTAATCTACTTGCTAATCTCCTTAATAAAGATTTGCTGTGAATAGCGATAATTCCTTAAAAAACTACAACCCTGTATATAACCAATAAAAGGAAATGTGAAATAATTGCTTCTATTTAATTAATGCATTTGAAATTTTCATATAAATTGTTGAAAATTACTGCAAAACGTAAGTTTGTGGAATTAAATAACTTAAACTATAACTATATAATTGAAATAAATGTTAGTTTTATTCGCTTGCTTACTTGTTTGTAAACATGTTTACTTTTTTGAACTTAGTCAGAATCAATAAGGCAAAAGAAAAAAAACAAAACAACGAAATGTCAAAGTTAATCTCTTTAAGCTAGTGTAAATAGTTTAGAATACGGAAGAAGATTACCTTAATCTATTTGCTCTAAGGTAGTATTAGCTAAATGCTTGGTTTCCTTATTTGCTTTGGAACATAGGCTTAGGTGCAGTAAAGTTATAACTCAACAATTAAGAATATAATTTTATCACGAAAGTATATTCGAGTTAAATTTTCTTTTTGTCGAACTGGCATGAAATATCTAATTTTTAAGCTTATGCGTGGCATTTCGATCCAAAATCTTGCATCTAGTTTTGACAAACTAATTCTTATCCATGTTAGATCACGCTTTCCGTCATTGACATGACTGTTTAGATAAATTGTTGGAAAAAAGATGTCCTAAAAAAAGAATTATGAATAATTTACATTAGTTTTTACATGACATTTATTTATTTCAAATAAATGCACGAACATTTTTCAACACAATTTGATTTTTACATATTATGTTATATTGCATCATGGTATGAAATGTAAAAATAAGGTTTCAATACTTTTCTCTTTACAATTTCACAACATCGAAAATAGCGTTTCAACAGAAAATAGCAACAATCTTCAATTAAACTTATTCTTAAACCTATAAACTTTTTGCTTGAATTCAAGAGATATAATCAAAAGTGGATGATGAAATTATTCTAATACTATGTTCACACTGAGATCAAATTAGGTAATTTCGTGAGATAATTTTGAAATTGTACAAAAGTGTTCACACTAGGCTTAATAATTTCGTTTTCGTAATAATTTTGTTTGACGTTTGATTTATTTTTTTGTCAATTCATTATTGGCCACATTCAGCACTCTCAAAAGTTGCCAACTTAAATGTTCAATAAAAAATAGAAAATTCTTACTCAAAGTAAGTTTGCAAAATTATTTCGCACATAGCCGTACATCTTATCAATTATAGAACTTTAATTCATTGAAAACATCGCTCACCTAAGTTTCACTGAATGGGTTGCTAACCGAAAGATCAAAACAGCTTAGTATCTGAATGTGGCCATTATCATGTGTCATGTATAATTTTGAAGGCTAAGCTGAAATTGATAATAAGATTGTTAATACGTCACAAAAAGGCTGTATTTAATCCACACTTTATTCAGATTTCAGGGTTGCAAGGGCATTTTTGCCTAATTTCGTGAGTAATTTAAACGAAATTACCTTGTTTGAGGTAATTTCCAAATCAACAAACTGTATGGGAGATTACCATAGTTTTAGATCATTTCAGTCGAAATTACACAAAAGCTCGAAATTACCTTATTTGATCTCAGTTTGAACATAGTATAAGAGCCTAATTCTGCTAGGTGATTGAGAATTGTAAAATCAGTGGCAAGCTCAAAATTGACATGAAAAAAATTGTGGAATGAAATTATTTATCATTATTTATTATTTCTTATTTATTATTTGACAACAAATGTTTACATCAGAAAAAAATTTTGATAACAAGAAAAAATTCTGTAAAGAATTATTGATTTTTCAACTAAAAATTCGAAAAAAGCACATAAAAGTTTATCTTGTCAATAAATTTACAATTGTCACTTACCGGACTAAAACTGTTATAATTTACCCAGAATTATGTTCAAAGAGTTAACAAATTTTTACTAGAAAAAGTTTCAAGAACTCGAAAAGCTTGTAACAAGAGGGCCAAAGGGGGAAAAGAAAAAATGAAAGAGAAAAGTAGCTAAAAGTTTCTGCTAGTAACAATTTTACTTGATATTTTACAAATAAGTTGTCAATTCGTTCGATCAGCTGCTTAATTGCAAGTTTCTGCAAGTTTTCTGTTCACGTACTTTTTCTGCTATTTTTCTCTTTGAAAAAGTTTTTTGTCACGTCTTCTTTTTCTATCTCCCTGTAATTTTTTACAAGTGGTGCCTATTGTGTGCATCAATAATTTCATAATGGAAAAAAATAAAAAATTAAACAAAATCATTGAAGATCAAAATTGACTAATACTGGAGTTATAATATGATTGAACTTCAAACAGAGCAAATTGATAGCTTGAATTATCATAATAATTTGGTTGAATCTGCTGTTCTCACTTAATAAACAAACAATAAATAGGGCTCCATACACAAACTGTGATACTGGAAAGCCGCGTTCTCGATTCGAGAACACACATGATTTTCGAGTGCCTGAAGGTCAACAAATTGTAAAATTATTTAAAATAAATACTGCAAATACCGTCAAATATATTGCAAATTCTACTGGCCTGGATGTGGATGCTCTTGGTGAAAATAACATGTTAACAATGCCTGACAATAAGAGCGAATGTTTAGCGAAAGGCCCTTATTGTTCGTCGTATATTGTTCGTAGATATCAAAGGCTTTTGCTGAGTATCACATCGATGGTATTGTTAATATTTTGCATTTTGAGACACCAACAATGAAGCGAGATAAAAATGCTTCTCCACTATTTCAATTAGTGCTTGACAGCAATGCTGATATATCTCACCTTGCTCAAAGAAAAACAATCGACAAGTTTCATGTAAAGTTTAAAAATATGTTTAATTTAAATATAGTGCAATTTTGACGTTGTCAACGTGTTAAGAAATCGCGATACATTTAAAATCATAAAAAATTTTGTTTTCTTCAATTATAACAGTGGTTTTATCAGTATTAAAAATACATGCATTAAGCCGGATCGATTTTGTATGGAGAAAAAATAAATCACCCGGATACCGACTTAAAAGTAAGAGGGACTCTTAAAAAGTATTTCTGAATAATTTTTTTTTGGATCGGAGAAATTCCCATGGAGCGGTTTTGGTTCTCCTTAACCCTTTTTTTGGCCAAAAATTCAAGGTTTTTGCCTATAACTTTTTTCTTCTTCAGAATGCATACCCAAGATAAGCAAAAAAGAGAAGATTGCTATAGTACATAAATATTGCCAAAAAAAATTTTGAAATTTTTGGTCTTTGGAAATTCTTGAGACCCCAAAAAGTCGATATTTCGTCATTTTCTAAAAGGTGCTTTTTTTCAAAAACCTAAAAATATGTATTTTTCATGGTATTTACATGCATTTAAGCTTATTAGAAAAATATTTATTGAGCTCTTCTTTTCATTATTGAATCGTATAGTGTGGTTTAATGAAAACTGAATACCATGAAAAATACGTATCTAACAAGCCTTTTAAAAACTATATATTCTAAAATCATGAAGTTTGTACCAGAGCGCCCTCTGGCGCATACTTTACTTAAAAACGGTTGTCAGAATACCTTTCCAATAAACGTAAATGCAAGCCAATATCATGAAAAATATATTTTATAGGTGTTTAAAGAATACTAGTAAACCTGTTGCACGAATTCGAGCAATTCAATAAAAATTAAATGTAAGCAACATTATAGACGCTTAATTTATGATATTCTATTCAAGCAGCTTTTTCCTCAATAACGATATATTCAGTCTCAATCATGATATAAAAGATCATCATCTGAATGCTTAAAACTTATGATCTGACACTAAAATTTTAAATGTAACTGCCGAAATACGAAGACGGACTTACACTAATATAACTACCGAGACAAATATTATTACTATTCAACAACATCGCTGCTTAACTTTTAAAGCTATAAAACATAACTAATTTAAATAAAAAAGAATTATAAAATAGATTATAGAAAAAAAATTAATGCTAAGATATAATTAAAAAATTAATTAAAAATACTTACAGAACACCTACAACATCAATTTATAGCATATTTCGGTGAAAAAACGCCAAAAAAATTTTTTTTTGAAAACCGTTGAAATTTGACTGAGTTGTTTCCTCGGAAAGTGCAATTTTTGATTTTGGAACTGCATTTTTCGGACAATTGACATATGAGGAATGCATAAAAGATAATTTCGGTTAAAAATTTTTAGTTTTGAAAAAAATTAAAATTCAACCAATTTTTTCACCAAGCTTTTCTCAAACTAAATTTCAAATCGATTAAATAGCGGATTTTTTATTTATTTTTTAAAAGGTTGGGAACCCCCTGAAGTGAAATCACAATTTTTAAAAGTGGTTTGCACAATTTCAGCCAAAGCCTGATTAAATGACATCTGAATCGATAGAATCGGTCCATTGGTCTGGGAGGAGTAGAAGTCACAAAAAAACCTTAGCCTATTAATTATATAGATATTTTTTCGAAAATGACGAAATATAGGCATTTTGGGATTTCACAAGAGTTTGCAAACACTAAAAATTTCAATATTTTTTTAGCAAATATTTGTGTATTATCAGTATACTATTGGGTATGCATTCTGAAGAGAAAAAGTTTTATGCAAAAAACTAGATTTTCAGGAGAACCTAAGCCTTTTCATGGGGATTTCTCCGATAAAAAAAAAATCATGCAGAAATAGTTTTTATGAGTCTCTCCAACATTTGAGTCGTTGTCCAGCGAAATTTAAATTTCGATCCACCTTAACATACATATAATATGAAATTACTTAAAAAATGTTATATATTGCTAACAGATATTTGACTTGAATTCTTTCAGAGAGATAATTTAATCATAATTTAAACATGTCAATGTTTATGATCCATCATAAACAATGATATTGGCGAAGATATTGTTGAAGGAGGTTGAAAATGCCGGCACTTGAATTATTGAAATGAATTTCTTTAACTCAGTGAGTTAAATTAATTGCATCACACAAAGAAATAAAAAATGGAAATAAAAATCAATGTGAATGCTTTGAATATATATGGACATATATTTGGATATAATATTGTATAATATTTGATAATACATTAAAAGATCGATGCAAAAAGAGACAGAATTTTTCTTAAGTAACAGGAAGCTACCTAAAAGTGGCACGATCACTAGAACATATCGCACACTAAATACAAAATAGTCACAATTCAAAATTTTTTGATACCAATTTATTTTTTATAAATCAATTCAAAAAATACTTATCTCAGTATATTTTCCTTTATTTTCTTCATTAACTGAAAGAATGATTTTGTGTGTTTAAATGAAAATTGTTTTTCTTCTGCAGTTTCCACCAAAGAGTTTTATTTTTCGCTTCTGCTGAAAAGTTATGATTTTTGAGTTGTGGTTTTTTTGTATTTAGTGTGCGATATGTTCGGACTTGTAAAGTATTAAATAGTGTTTCGTATAAACAGATATAAGTGTTTTTTTTGAACAGATCTTGCAGCAAGATATCGATAGCTCGATATCTAGATGTAATATCGATATTTGTTCTAGCAAACCTTTGTTTTGAACAAAAATACAATTTCAAATCTCAGCACCCAGAAAATCACAATCGTGTCGGGTATCCAGACTAGTGTCCGACCGAATATTCGGTTTCGGTTTCGGCCAGTTTCGGCCCTTTTAGTCAGTTTCGGCTATTCGGCATCAATATGGCGGCACGATTACGATTTCCGGGGCGCCGCGATTTGAAGATGTTTTCTGGTAGAGAAAAACAAAAAAACATGATTCGCCGAACAAAAAATCGATAACTCTATTAGTTATCGAGTTATCGATTTCTTAAAAAAAATTTTTGTTAAAAGATCTGTTCAAAAAAACATCTATATCTTTGCCGTTACTCAATGGATCCTTAAGATTGATATGTCATTTTAAAGGTCATTAAATGACCTTGCAAATATATATCTTATAAATATCATTGCTACAATATTTTTAATTTTATAAGCGAATTTATTCCAAAGTTGAATTTTTTAATAAAAAGAACCGTTATTTTCTAAAAAATTTACGTTATTAAGTTACTAAAAATATATTTTTTTTGAAAAGCTAACAATTCAACCTTTTGTTTGACATATAAAAATATACATTTTTTATTTAATTTCACACTATATTACATAAAATTAAAATTTTCCAAGTGTTTTCTTTGTTAAAAAATCTGTTCACATAATTTTCTATATCTTTGCCAATATCCAATGGATCTTAAAGATTGACATGCTATTCGAAAGGTAATTAAATGCCTTTTCAACAATATATAATACAAATAAAATTTCAAAAATGTTTTTTAATTTATAACTGAATAAATATCAGATTTGAATTTTTTAATTAAAAGAACCGTTTTTTTCTACAAAATTTACGTTTTTAAGATACTAAAAATATATACTTTTTGATAAACTGAAAGTTTTACCTTTTTTTTCGATAGATAAAAAAATTTATATTTTTTTATTAACTGGTCGACCAAAAAATACAAATTTTTTTAACTGACTCGAAAATCCCGTTAATTCATATAAATATTGTATTGAATTGGCGATATTCGTAAATATGGAGTAAGAAAGCAAAACATCTAAGGTAAATATGAGTGAAATAAGCAATTTTCCGTACAAGGGCAAATCATTGTATCATAAAAAACACGACAAAAAGTCAAATAAATTATATATATTATATACCAAATGAAAGATAAATTTTCAAGCTTTAATAATTTGCTCTTTACAATTCATAGTAATAACGGTAATTTTTGAGAAAATAACGGTTTTATGTAAGAAAATATTCTTTTATTGCATAAAAATACCTATAAAATACAAAGTACTCAACAGATTTCATTAATTTAAAACTTTTCTAAAAGCCTTATATATAACCTTTTAAATTTTACCTTAATCATTAATATCGGTTATATATTAAGAATAATACAGCCGATTTTCTCCATAGAACTTATAGAAAAAAAAAAAAATTTTAAAAATTGATAACTCGGAAACAAATCGATAACAATACATTTCCTTTAGCTATTCTTATTTTTATTAAGAGTAGTCTTCGAATCCATCGTCGAAACGCAGCGCCCCGGAAATCGTAATCTCCCCAAATTTTTTTCACTGACTTGAAAATCCCGTTAATTCATATAAATATTGTAGCTACAATGTTGCCTTAAAAACAATTATTTATTGTAATGGCAATATTCGTCAATATGGAGTAAGAAAGCAAAACATCTAAGGTACAAATGAGTGAAATCAGCAATTTCCCGTACAAGGGCAAATCATTGTATCATAAAAAACACCACAAAAAGTCAAATAAATTATATATATTATATACCAAATGAAAGATAAATTTTCAAGCTTTAATAATTTACTTTTTATAATTCATAGTAATAACGGTAGTTTTTGAGAAAATAACGGTTTTGTGTAAGAAAATATTTTTTTATTGAACAAAAATGCCTATAAAATACAAAATACAAAAAGATTTCATTAATTTAAAATTTTTCTAAAATCCTTATATATAACCTTTTATATAACACCTTATTTATTAATATCGGTTATATATTAAGAATAATATAGCCGATTTACTTCATAGACTTTATAGCAAAAAATAAAATTTAAAAAATCGATAACTCGAAAACAAATCGATAACAAAACATTTCCTTTGGCTATTCTTATTTTTATTAAGAGTACTCTTCGAATCCATCGTCAAATCGCGGCACCCCGGAAATCGTAATCTCCCCAATATGGCCGAAACCGAATACCTCTAAACACTAAAAAGTTCCTTAAAGTGGTATTAAAAATTATCTGTTTATTTATTATTTTTAAGTTGAACTTTAATATTCAAAGAATATTTATCGTATGTATACGTTATTATTATCTATTTGAATTGTTTTGTTTTTGAAAGCTTTTAATAAAATTAAAAAAAAAAAAAATGTTTTTAAAAACAAATTTGTATGTAGACTTTCAGTTTCGGTTTCGGCCGAATATTACAAAAATGGCCGAAATTCGGTTTCGGCCAACATTTTGGTTTCGGTCGGACACTAATCCAGACACAACATTGCTTTTTCATCTTAATATCGATGAAACCAGCTGAATGCTATATTCAAATTGGGTTGGAGATATGTCAAAAGCACAATACAAAATGGACGTGCTGTAGGCTATTTCACTCTAGCACTTGAATGAGATACACACTAAAATTATTGTTGGCAACTTCTTTCGCAAGAAACAAGACTAGCACTAAACAAAATATGACTATTACTGTTTCAGTTTAACCCATGCATCGCATAAGCTCTTTGCTTGATTTTGCGTCAAGTTTACTAGTTTGTGAAGAACGTCTACTTGATTTCAGTGTACTTCGTGTGCTTAACGGATTCAGTTGTGTTGTTCGTGGAAAATTTAAAAATTGTGTTTGTCGTGAAAATAATTTAAAATATTAAAAAATTCAACGCAGACGTCGTCTTCTGTGGCAGTGTAAAAAAAAAGAAGGAAAGCGAAGAAAAAAAAAATTAAAAAGAACGACAAAAGTGCCGTACACACACCCAAACACGCGTTAAATCAATTTGAGAACGAAAAATTTTCACAAATATTTTTACACAACTTTTTAAAATCATCAAGCAAATAAATATATGTTCCAAAGACAAATTATGCGATATATATGGGATAATTTTGAAACTTTCTAAGCATTTAGTTTAAGCTGTAAAAGTTTGAACAAACAGATATGTAATAAAGTTAGGAAAAAAGTTTTACTAGCTCAATAAAATTAAACGCAATTGTGGAAAGGCAGCCAGCAGCAGAGTAGCAGCAGCGGAAAAATATTTTTCTGTGCACTTGGTAATTAAATTAAAATTTTTAAAAAAATCTGCGCAGGCTAAAGTAAAAGACAGTAGATCAATCAAATCAATTGCAATGGATACCACACTTAATTGATCGTAATAATTTAGTTAATGTTTTAGTGCGAGTTCTGTTTCTACTTTTTTTTTTTCTTCACCAAATGGTGTTTCTTCAGTAGTGAAAAAATTTCACTTCGATTTTTTCCTATACGCATTCGTGCAACGGGAAATGATGAAAATGTACTTATTTTTCGCCTCCTTCTCCTAGGAGTAAATGAGTGTATAGTTATGCTGCTCTGGCATTTGCACTTATAAGGCGGCCGCGTGCACGCTGTTTTATGAGTTTGCTCTCGTTGCACTCGTTGTTCATACTCGTTGCGTTATTGCTATATTTGTCAAAGGAATTGTTTTTGTATTTGTTTTTATTGCTTCTCGCTGTTTTTCTTATCGTGGTGAAAATTAAATAAAAGCGATTGTGTTTAATTTCTTTAAACTCTGTTGAATTGAATAATAAAATGGCAATGTTTGTTGTTTTGAGTTTGGTTTGTTTTGCCCGCCTTTAATCGAGTGTGTTTTTGTTTTGAGGTTGTGTAGCTAGTATTTATGCTAGATAATTGTATTGCTTATCCGTAGGACTTGATGTTGGTCTATTATAAAAATATTATATGCACAAAGTTCATGAACCAAACTACCCATTAACAATAATCTTCTTCATTTGTGTGGCAGGAAAGAGGGAACCTTTGTTATGATTATTTGACTTTACGGATAATGCTATATTCTAATATTTAAACCTCGATGGTTTATTGTTTTTCAAATAGAAGAAAATAAAGATTTTAACAAAATTATTTTTTAACTCAGAGTTACCGGTGACAATCATATTTATCTGTTCGGATGATAAGGATTTCATGCTATTGACCTTGACATCGTGCAATTCATCATCGTTCTTTCAGTTTTGCTTCAACATTATGACGATAGATTGGTTGAAAAGAAAATAATGCAAAGTGAGCACATCTTTGTTTTCTTGTGACCCAAAACTTTAGAATTATATGAATATATTCATCAGAATTCTGCTCTAAAAAACCATCCACAACTTTAAATTTAAAATCAAATTGTGGTGTTTATTATTGATAAGACATTTAATAAATTTATAGCTAATGTATATGCGTGAGCATGAGGCCCATTTGATCCGATAAAAATTTCCAGCGAAGGCATGAATCCACTCTACGCGCAGAGGATTGGATGATTTGGAAAGTATGAATGCAGAATATTAATATTTTTATTATGCTTTAGTAATTAATTCTCATTATTTATTTAGCGTTGTATTGAACTCCTTCTCAAAATGCTCCTTATGAATGTTCAGTGCCTCAAAAGCTATAATATCAACCCTTTGAGCAAGAAAAAAAATATATAGAAAACAGAAGTTACGTAGCAGATCAAGAATTCTTTCATTAAAAAAGAAAGCTGCGTGATCTCTATTCAAAATAGAAATGGCCGAGATGAAGTGGGTTCATTATGATGGAAAGTCTCAAGGTCACTGATTCTTGAATCACATTGTATAACCTTATGCATCTTATTTCTTTATAGCTGAGTGCATTTTAATGAAGTTTAAAATAGCTAGATTTAGATAAAAAACTAGATGCTTCTGAGCCATCAAGATTAGACAACGTTATATATTCACTTCATAAGAAATCATTTCGTTCGTCAAAACGACTAGAATATGTCATCATTCCAAAAGTACTCTATCCAAATCCTCCGTATTTTGAAAAAGTTTATAAAAGCATTAATACCACTTTAAGCAGTGTTATTCATCGATACGCTAGGTTATCTATCAAATTCATGCAACATATCGATAATTTAACATGTCAATAGAAGAGCTACGAACAAGATAATCCAGCACACTTCAATGATAATTCCTAACTCTTTTTCAAACTGGAGATATTGTAGTGATAACCTGAACGGGACAAATTAATATTGATCGATTGAATATAAACAAATATTGTTGTCTAGAAGTCTGAATTGAAAAGAATTCCTTTTTGTATTTTTCTAATAAATACAATACAATATAAATATAAAATATATTAAAAAAGAAAATAAATAAAAATTAAATAAAAAAAATAAAAAAAAATAAAAAAAAAATAAAAAATAAATAAAAAATAAATAAAAAAAAATAAAAAATATATAAAAAAATTTATAAATAATATATAAAAAATATATAAAATATATATAACATATATATAAAATATATATAAAAAATAATAAAAAATATATAAAAAAATATATAAAAAATATATAAAAAATATATAAAAAATATATAAAAAATATATAAAAAATATATATAAAATATATATAAAAAATATTTAAAAAATATATAAAAAATATATAAAAAATATATAAAAAATATATAAAAAATATATAAAAAATATATAAAAAATATATAAAAAATATATAAAAATTATATAAAAAATATATAAAAAATTTATAAAAAAATAAATAAAAACTAAATAAAAAATTATTAAAAAGTTATAAAAAATTAATAAAAAATTAAAAAATTAAGAATGAACAAAATATAAACAAAAAACAAATAAATAATTGTCTTAATTGTGAATAAATAAAATCTACATAAAAAATAAACAAAAAATTAAATAAAAACTATAAAACAAATAAATAAAAAATAAATACAAAATAAAAAAAAAATGTATAAAAACTTAATAAAAAATTAAACAAATTAATAAATAAAAAATAAACAAAATAAAAATTAAAAATAAATAAACAAAAAACTTTATATGTTTTTTTACTTTAGCTCAATAATAAGTCTAAATAATAAAAACTTAGCACGGTCACTAATATTAGTCCTTCTGAAATTCAAAAGCATTCGGGTTCGTGCAAAATATTATTCGAATATTTTAGGCAAAGAAAACTGGTGCTATGCGAAATTTTGGAGGGCGGACATAATAGATCCCAAGTGTACCTTAATGACCACCATACACTGGCAGAAAGTAAATTAAATTACATTAATATGCAGAAAATTCATAAAAGACGGCAAAATAAAAAAAGTAATGCTGGTTTATTCAGATGAGACTATATGCAATTTTTTAAGATTGAAAACCAAAATTGTGAAACAATTTAAATTTAAATTTTAAATTTATTTATAGTTTAAGATATTATATTTATTTTATTTAATTTAAAAAATTCGAGCTAACATAAACGAATGCCGCGATACGGGTCTTCTAATTTAGCCTCTATTTTCACCCCTAACTCTCTGAATCGACCTAACTTTTGCTAACCAGAATTTGTTCCATAGTGTAATTATAAGTAAGCCTTCGAAATAGTTTAGAAAAACTTCCGAATATGCAATTGAAAATACTCATGAAAATCGCATCCACATTTCAGTAGTTGAAGTAGAATAATTTAAGCATCCACAGAGATCTTTAAAGTACTAAAATGATCAATGAAATTCTTAATAATAGCCAGAAAAACATACCCAACATCAGTGTCGTAACCACGACGAATGAGAACAAATTTGACTTGTGAAAAGAGGTCCCTATGGTGGAAGTATTGGCTGTACCATTCAATTGTAATCAACATGCATACACGGAGAAAATTATTTTGCTTGAATCAAGCCATTACTTTGCTTAAACGCAAATCAGCAAAATTTTGCTCAATAACGGTTTGATTTCATAAAACGTTTTATAAATTGAAATTACTTCTCATATAATTTGAAAAAAGCAAAATTAAGATAAATTTTAGCAATAATTTGCTTACTTATTATAAATTCAAATAGCGAATTTTGATTTCATTCAAGCCAAACTTTGCTAAGTTATTATAAGATAATTGTGTTCAGGCAAAAGCAAAATTTGACTCAATGTATGCAAAAATTTGCTCAGTTATTATAAATTGATATAGCAAATTTTGAATTGATTCAAGCAAAATGTTGCTAGGTTATTGAAATATAAAACAAAATTCGAACTATAAATAGAAATACCGTGGCATGCAGGTTAAGTGTGTGGCTTAGCATGCTCGGAGCCCGAGTTCGATTCCCAGTCGAAATGGCCAATTTGTTTTTTATTTTATAAATAGAAATAGCAAATTTTGATTTGATTCGAGCAAACACTCGCTCAGTAATTATAAATCGAAACAGCAAACTTTGATTTGTTTCAAGCAAATATTTGCTCAGTTAATATAAATCGAAAAAGCAAATTTTGATTTAATTCAAGCGAAAATTTGCTAAGTTATTATAAATTTAAATAGCAAAATTTGCTTGATTTTTGCTGAAAATAAGCAATATTTTGAAGTGGCTGAGAATTATGCTCAAGTTTTGCTTAATCTCCGTACAAATTTAGCAAACAGTTTTCTCCGTGTAGCTTTCCTTAACAAATAGTTTTAAGTTACTTCAAAGAATAGATGAGAAAGAATACGATCATCTATCGTATCGACAGCCTTACAAAATTTTCTTCAAACAAATTTGTTCAACACAAAATTTTGTCTTTTGGATAATCTAACCCCCCAGACTTGTGATAGTTATTGTATCTTAAGTTATACTCCAATCTAAAAAATAAGGTTTTCTAAAAAGATCCTTTTTTTTTTTACTTCTTGTTGAAATTTATTATAAAGTTATGTTTATTTTGAACTATATATAATAAAATGTATCGACTTTTTAAATTAAATGAATTATTCCATTCAATTTTTGTTTTGATTTTTTTTATTTAATCTGCAGTTTTTAAATTTTCGTTTTTATGGTTTCAAATAGTTTTTTATAAACACTATCATTTGTTTTTTGATAGAGTTATTCTTGAGACCATTTTGTTTTACTTTTTTATCATCAGAAAAGAGTCTGTACAACTATCAAGCTAAAACTCATCAAAAGCGGTCTCACAGATTAGTGCGGTTCTTTAACTAATTAGCGCCCGAACACATGTTAATCATAATTTTTTTTATTTCTTCTACATTATTTCCTTTGCTACTGCTGACTCTTTTGATTCATCTGTCTGCTCTTACATACATTCGTTCTTCTCAATTCTGTTTCTTCCCGATTTCTTTCTATGTGAATATTAGTTGTTCTCTCTGCCAGATTTTGTTGATGTCGAAACTAACCAAAGCCGGTGTAGTAAGCTTACGCCTCAACGGACTGTGTTGTTTGTTGCTTTGCTGTCAAAAAAGTTGACGTTTTTATGAATACGATATGCCTCGTATTTTGTTGCAGCATATCCATTGGTTTCGTTATTATTTTATGCTCTTCATGCTTATTTGTGATTTGTTTTATACTAACTTCTTGTCTATCTTTACAAACAGAGTATAAGTATTATTTTTATATCTTGGCGGCAAATTTTTGTTGTTTATATTTATGGTTAGGTTTTTATTTAATATTTGTGCACGACGACAGCCTGTTAACAGCCTCTTATCAAATAGTTAATTGAAGTTATGATCATAGTTTTGTTGTATTTTCTTTAACAATATGATTTCTGATACATTTTGATTTGCATTAAATAGTTTAGGCGGCATTTTAAAATTTTTTGTTAAAATTTATAAACAAATAAAATAAACATTTGTTAAGATTTATTTGAAATATTTTGTGTAGTGTTGGCTTCATTCTCTAATTGTCAGCGAGATCGTTTTGTTTTTGTTTTTTCTATTAATTAGTGACAGCAGCAATTTATGCTCATAGTTGTCATCGGCGTTTATGTTTTTATTTTTCATAAAAGAAATACATTGTTCATGGTTTTGTTGTTGTTGCTTCTCCTATACGAATTGTCACAAAAAAATGTATACATAGGCACACAAAAACAAAAAAAAAAATATTCATATTTAAATTTGTAATTCGATGCTAATTTGTTGACTGCTGCTTTTGACCAACACCACATGGTCGCTGGCTGCAAACATGTGGGGGTTGACGTTGCACAGTGAGTTATTTGTCAGATTTGATAAGTTAAAATATTTTAGCCGAATTTTTGTCAATTTTATAAAACAGATTTCCAGATAAAAGTATCAGTCAAGGCACACAATCAAACAAATATTAATCATAATTTTATTTGTTCAAAAGAAAGTACAACCCTTAAGTGGTTATTTATTTTCTAAAGCATGTGTGTTTTTATTTTAAATAGGACATGGTAAGGACCGAACGCCTTCAGGCAAACGACAAATAATTAAGAAATTACTAAACGCTGGAATAATATATAAAGAAATCCAAAAAATAGTAAGATGCTCTGCAAAAATTTTTTTAAATACTTAAAAGTGCCGTCAAAAACCAGTATCATGGAGTCTTTAACAAGTTGTGTCTCCTTTGGTAGTCAGGCGCATTGTTAGGTTTTCTACTTATCATCCTCTAGTACTGGTTACTGATATAAGGATCGAACTTCATATGTTTACATTTCTACTAAGCAAATAAGTGGCAGACACGTGACCTAACTTTGGAAAGAAGGTTGCTTAGGTGTCTCAGGATCAGAGTTCAGAGTGCCAGAGCAGCCGGTGATAGCGATTAGTCCCTGAAAGAGATAGGTACAGAGTTAGCTTGAGAGAATAGAGAGGGAGTTTTAAGTCCGCATAAAAGAACAGGATTGGAGGGATTTTGTCCGGGGGAATAGAGATGACTCGGGGTGCATGGCATATAAAATATATCGTGGCTAGGTCGTTCTATTGATGTTAGCGGTATCAGTCAAGGTGGTACTGTTTTAACAGAATGGCGGAATTATGTTCATATTCTTTTGAAGTAGTTTTTTCCGATTACGGATGGCGAGGCCTCTTCCCTTTTAAGGGAAGTGGTGATCATCCGGCTATGGAAATGGGTGACATAGATATGGCATAATGCAACTCAGAAGGAAAAAGTCTCGGAGCATAGTTGGTATGACTGGAGAGATATGCAAAATCACGTGGAAGGTCATTCCTTTTCCCTGACAAATTGAATTGGATGCAGGTTATTGCGTTCTTGAATTCACCTGATTGGCTGGGGATCAATACTCGGTCCCACTGGTCATCAGTCTCCTTCCGGTGCTAGGAAAGGTATTGGAGAGGGTTATGGTGGAACGGCTTTAGGAGTGCGAGGTTGCGCAGATTTACGAGAGGCAATTCGGTTTCAAAAGGTGAAGAGCGTCGAAGATGCATGGTTGTATTTTAGAAGCATCGCAAATGAAAGTAGCTCCAAATATGTTTTTGGGCTATTTATTGGTTTTATTTGCGCTTTTGACTATATATTTTGGGAAGGCTGTAGGCTGTGAAAGGCTGTGGTCCATAAATATGGAACTTCATGATAGATCAACTGTTGCGACGGCTTGAACATCTTTATAAATACTATGTGTACGCTGATGATCTACTTGTATTGGTGGAAGGTAGTTATCGTGCTGAGCTTGAACCTAAGGCGAGCGAGGTTATGGCTGCTGTTAGTGCATGTGGTGCATGGCACAAGACGGGGATGATGCTGCCTAAGGGCAATCTAACACTTGGTTGACCTCCTTTTGTCAGCCTGGAGGATGTAGTCCTCAGTTAGGTGACTGGAGTCAAATACTTGGGGATAACAATGAAGGAGATTTTAAACTTCTTGGTTCACCTAGAGAAGTGCATTAGGATTTGAGCTCTTCAGTGAGAAGGGTTATACTAAAATTGTGAGATAGTGTAACCTGCCAGTTTATACTTGATGCTACTTTTTTGTGGAAAGTCGTCCGGAACTTTGGTTCTCATTACTTCTGCAGAAAAATGTACCCTTTGCTCACTAGTCCAGAACTGTGTTTTACTCAACTGGTAGTAGCTTTGCTACGGGGTCTGGCCAAGGAATTCAAAACAGGTACCAAGCGAAGTCAGAGGCTCTTGGTTGTTGCCAGGCTGACTTGTTGAGCTGGCCCTTCGGGGAGCTTTGCGGTGGTTGTGGCTTATACCCAAATCGCTATTGCTCGATTGTGAAGCTGCATTTTCCAACAGGGTGCTGTACCCCTGAGTACAGAAGAAGTGTTAGATAAGCCTCCCCCTTTACCAAGGGCTACGAATGTCATCACAACATTAGATAATTTGGTACCCAACGATTTTTCAGAGCTTGTTTCATTTTCCAATGAATTTTCCAATGGATATTGAAAATTCTTCAAAAAGCAATTTTCCACCCATTGCCGGAATGAGCGAAATGAGTTTTCGAAAATTTTTTGAATAGCGCATTCTCATCCCTTTGGCAGTCGAAAAGCGATACAACTTCCAATGATCGCCGGAATGAACGAAGGAAGATTTTTAAATTTTTTATTGAATCGAGTGTTCATCGCTTGGGTATTCGAAAAGCGACCCAACTTCCAACGATTGCCGGAATGAGTGAAGCAAGATTTTCAAAATTTTTTTGAATCATGCATTCATTTCTTGAGCAATCAAAAAGCGATTCATCTTCGAACGATCGGCAGAATGATCGAAGGAAGATTTTGGAAATTTTTCTTGAATTTTGCATTCATCGTTTAGGTTATTGAAAAGCGATTCATCTTCCAATGATCGCCAGAATGAACGAAAGAACTAAGCATTATCTACTAAGTAAATAATCCTCAACTAAATAATTTTGACCGCCTAAATTGGTCCAATGCCCCACTGTGCGATGTACGGAACTGTTGAGGTTAAAGAAACGGATAGTATGTTATGTTCAAAATATCAAAACTGCAAAAGCATCCAAAACGAACTACATTCCTTAGAAATTTGTTATCGAATTTCTATGCATTTACGTAAAGTAAGAGTTAAAGAGAATTCAAATATCTAGTAACGACAAGCATTAATTTTTGGTATTTTCACAGGTTTTATGGTCATTTATTCCTGATTATTATTTTCATTCATTATAGATTTTGCAATATCTCATTGTCAGAGAAATATCTTGAACTTACAGAATTTAGTCTTGTTATTTTATATTTATTCTTTGCTTGTGTACTCATGTTTTTCTTTCTTTGTCTTTGCAGATTTGTTAAACATTCTAAAATGCTTTGAGACGCAGTTAGTTTTAACTCAAGTCGTTCAAGTATCGACATAGGTTTTAAGATCAAAAACAAAATCAACACACTCACTTCCTGGGACACTGGAAGAGCAAAGCCTTTTGTAAAAATTAAATTTTCATGTAACCAAAGAAGAAATTTTCAAAATATAGAAGAAAAAAAAAACAAATATAAAAAACATCAAACTGAACAACAGCTTGCCTGAAGACTGCGAGAAAGTGTCCATAAATGGTTTCTACTTTCATTGGTCTATTGGGTATGAATCTAACAAAAGTATACTTATTTATATACTAACTATCCTTTTACTCCTTCCTAACTCCTTTATAGATATTCAATCATGGTGGGAGATACCGTGCATTTCACATTTTTGTTCATTGTTTAGCTCTGCGTTTGATTTGCCAGATATTGATATTGAGGTAAATACATCACATATTTTAATTGCAATTTTCTTAAAAAAAGCGTTAAAATAATAAACTCTTTTTTGTAGGATTTGGAATCTGCTCTTTTATCCGATGGTACTGACGAGGATCAAATCGCCTTAGTACCTGAGCTTATTGTACGTCTACTCAAAGGTTGCGATGCTCTCAAATCTGTGGCCAAAGAAATCACACACAGCAACTATCAGATGTTCTTGAGGCGTTTTCTGCGCCAACAGTGTCGTCTACATAATACGGAGAATCATTTTGATACTGACATTGATTTCCAATCTTTGCCAGTACGTAAACGTCTGCAAATACTACACGATCTCTGTCATTTTCGTCTCGATTCGGTGGATGTTCAAGTAATTTTAAGTAATTTAGAGGCTGATAGCTTGCGTGTGGAACCCTTGGGTTACGATTCAAAAAATTCTGGCTATTGGTATTTTTACGGCACTCGTCTGTATCGCGAAGATAAGCCGACCAGTAGTGGTGCAAAAGCAGCTAGTGCCAGTGGTTGTGGAACAGGTGCTGTTTGGCAAGTTATCTGCTTCACCGAAGACGATTGGCAAACATTAGCTGGTAAATTTAAATCATCAACAAATACCAAAGAGCGCGATTTGTATCAGATTTTGGATGAGAATTTTTTGCCCAAATTACCGCATCTCTTTCGTGAACGCGAGCGACTAAGACGGCGCAAGTACGTTTTCAAGCTCTGATTCAAAATTCATGTTATATTTTATTTTATCTTTCTCTTTCAGACTGTTACAGGTGCGCAATTCAAGTCGCATACGTAATATTGTTGAGATCAAGGCGCGTCAAGAGCAAGAGCGCCAAGAGCAAGAACGTCTACATCAGGAACGTCTTCAGCGCGAGTGCCAAGAACACGAACGCCAGGAACGCGACCGCCGGCAACGCTATCAGTTTGAAGCGCCACAAAAGCCAACGTATTGCCGCACAAGAAGACGGTTAGCGAGCAATACAACTACAAATTCAACTACTACTACCACTTTCAACGCTACTCGTAGCGATTTCTACTTCTATTAAGAACAAAAAAAAAGGCGAACTTAATACCAAATCAAATACCAAAACACACACACACACACATACATTTCACTCATTTCATCAGCTACTAGTTGTTAACAAACGGAAACGGAAACGAAAACAAAAACGAAAATTTATTGATATTGCTACCAAAACCTACACATACACAAACACACGTAACTTTTTCATCCATTACCACAGTCATCAGTTACACATCAATTACAGTAACAGCAAATTTTGAATAGCATTTGTGTTTAAAAAATAGCAACAAAAATATTATTGAATTTTTCTTTTATGTAAATCTCTTCATTTGTATGTGTTTATTTTCATTCGGTTGCATATAATATTGTTAACAAACAAAAAAAAAAAAAACAACAATTGGTATCAAAATCAAATGCAAAAAAAGTCTGGTCAGCAATATTTGTTTGACACGCACAACAAAATCATTCACTTTCATTAAAAAAAAGAAAAACAATAATTTGCATAACAACAATTCGTAGTAGTTCCTTTTCGGCACATTTTTATTGAACAACAACAACAAGTTTTACTCGAAGCTGCAGTGTCAGACAAACCAAAGCTGAGCGACCACAAAACGACGAAGCGACAATTTGATTTCATTTCATTTTTGTGGTTTTTCGGACAATTGGAAAAAGAAAACCGTTTCGTTTCGTTAAAAAATAAAATTATGAGTAAGCATGCTTTTTCTTTAAACTATATTTTTAAAATGTTTGTTTTTTTCGGTTTCTATTTTCTTGCTTAACATGTGTTACAAGTTACATTGCAAATTTTGGCTATTAAATTTAAATTTTTGTTAAGCTTAAAACTTAAATTAATATTATAAAACAATAATTTTAACAACAAAGTTCCATCACAGATCTTGAAATTCTTTGTAATCTCTTTAATCAGATACGAGTACTTGCTTGTTTATAATACATTCCTTTAAGCTTAAAAATGTAAATTCTCAAAAACGTTAAAATACATTCTTTTTAGCTGACAATGTTGGGATATTCGCTCATGTTCAAAATTGAGTCCTAAGTTTTTTCACTTGTGAATAGGTGCTCCAACAACAAAAACTCAAGAGATTTTTGCATCGTTTTGTGAGTGGTGATGAGAAATGGGTTCATTACGATAACACCAAGTTCAAAAAAATATACGGGTCGCCCAAATCGTCGATCGCTAAAATCGACGACGAAGCCCAATATTTACAGTGACAAGGTCATGCTCTGCATTTGGTGGAAACAATTGGGTGTGGTGTACTATGAGCCAGAATACGAGCAAAGGCACGATAAAACAATTTTGCAATATGACAACACTCGGCCATATGTTGCGCATCCGGTTAAAACATACTTTGAAACGCTGAAATGGGAAGTTCTGCTACATTCGCTTTAAAGCCCAGACGTTGCCGCTTCCGATAACGCATGCACTTGAAGATCAGCACTTCCGCTCTTTTGAAGAACTCCAAATTGGATCCATTCGTGCATTGCGTGAAAAGTAGCATCGTTTTTTCAAGCTGATATCCGAAAATTGCTAGTAAGATGGGACAAAGTAGTGTCTAGCGATGGACAATATTTTGAAAATGAATTTGTAACAAATTTTTATAATAAAGTGTCGATCTTGAAAAAAATCCTTTTAACATTTTTTGTAGACATTAGTAGTTTCTGCAAAAAATTAATATTAAAAGAACAATGATAAATTTTCTCGAGTTCTGTCTATACGTATAGTCAGTACTTAGAAGCATGGCCTTTAGTTTTAGTTACGGCTGAGCTGAGCACCGTCTCATGGAATCCACAAAGTTCTCACATTGCTTCAGAGGTAAAGTTTGCCATGCTCGCTGGACCACAGAACAAAGTTCATCATTGCTTTTTGTTTAAGCATTCCATACAGCCTACTTAACATCAGCCCAAAGATTTTAAATAGGATTGAGGTCGGGAGACTGAGCTGGCCATTCAATAACCTCAATTCTTTTGACACGAAATCATTCCCTTGCCAGTTTACTGGTATGTTTTGGGTCATTATCTTGCTGAAATTTTCAATTCAGTGACGTGTTCTTTTCAGCAAATGATAACATAACATATTGCAGTATATTGACGCACGCTTGCTGAACTATGATGCTATCAATACTGTGAATCGGGCCAACACGCTTTTATTAAAAACTGCTCACCATGTTTTAGTATTTTTGTGGTGAATTGAGGGATATGTGCCGTGTTACATAAGCCAGACCCTTTGGCGCCCTAAAATATAAAACAATTTTAGATTCATCTGTCCAGATTATGTTTCTGTACTTTTCTATGGGCCATGTGAGATGCTTTTTTACAAAAACAAGACGTCTTGTTATGTGTTCACACCGTAAGAACGGTACTTGTCACCAAATGACAAGTTAAGTTCGTCCCGGATCTCCACAACCGACATTGTTGGTCGAATTTAAGTGCACCTTATAATTTTACGTACAGTAATCTCTGACAAAATTTGCTTTTAAATAATTGTGTACAACAGGTATTTTATATATTGGGGAACATACTTTGAGTACTTTTCGGCATCAATATCTTAAAGCGTACAAAATATGTAGTTGTTTTGCGATCACAAGCTACTATTTCAGTTCTCGGCACTGTAACTTTAAAAATTGTTCTTCGCGCACTGATACAATTATAATTCTTAAATTCAAAAATATCTTGCATTTTGTATACAATAATGCATTAATGTATTAACATGCATTAACATACATTAATCATCGTATTATCATTAAATTAACAGCCAAAATTTGCAATGTACTGTCCTTTCGCGTGTTTATTTTTGTTGGCTTGTATTAAATTTTTATGCTTTGTGTTTTATTACTTCCTAACACTTCATAAAACATTTAACAAAAACATTCGTCTT
The DNA here is from genome assembly GCA_958299015.1 of Tetanocera ferruginea. NCBI lineage: Eukaryota > Metazoa > Arthropoda > Insecta > Diptera > Sciomyzidae > Tetanocera > Tetanocera ferruginea. Next base: position 107,196,076 of record OY282644.1, read on the forward strand.
AACTTTATTTATTAGTCGCGATAAAAAAAAATTATTCACATTTCCAATAAATCAATATATAAATTTAATATCGTTATATCTTGCAGTTCTCAATCAACATCAACCGCTAGCGGCATATCAACTTATGCGAGTTCCTTAAGGCGTACAGCAACAACAAATTCAAGTGATTTCTTATGTCATAGAGAAACGTTTTGTCTCTCGCCAGAAGACGAAGAAGAAGACGAGGGGGAGGAGGAGCAAGCAGCAGACAGCGACGAGCAACAAGAGCAAGAGCGGCAACTTAAAAATATTAAAGTTGAACTGCCAGATGTAGATGAATACGAAGAAGACGCTGCACAGTTACCGCTATATCAATACCAACAGCTGTCACCGACAGCAACCGATGCCAGAAAATTTCAACAATATCAGCAGCAACAACAACTGCAGCAACATTATTTTAAAAATCACATTGAGTATATAAATCATCAGCAACACATCAAAGAATTTATATCGCCCTCACCACCAGCGAAACTAAAAAAATCTTCTTCACATCATAAAAGGAAAAAGTCACAAAAGAAACAAAAGAAAAAATCACGCGAACATAAACGTCGCCATCATAAGCATGCGAGTAGCAGCAACAACAATAATAACAATAGCAGAAAAAGTAATAATAATCACAACCACCGCAACAACAACATCAACAACAACAACATCAGCAGCAATAGCAGCAGCAATCAAAGTGCAACCAATAACAATAATAACCAAAACAATAGCAGCAACGCTCTACACCACACGCATGCATCCTCATTGAGTCCCGAAGATAAGGAAAATTTTTGTCGCCGTCAATTTGGTGAAACAGCTATCAGCAGCGATTTGGTGGATGTTGTTAACTCAACAATCATAGCAACCGATAATCTTGAAGCAACGCTCAACACTGTCAGCAACACTACAGCACTACCGGTAACAGGCACAACAATAAAAAAAGAAATCATAACCGTTACCGGCGCTGTACATGAGAGTATGGCACCGACGACCAACATGAAGCTACCAGGTCGTCAAACAAATAATTCACTCTCATCGCTAACGGGCAACATTTTTATACCACCTACAACAGCAGCTGCTGCCAACGCCTCACAAAGTGTCGCACACGAAACTGTAGTCGAACGTAGTAGCAGCAGACTTAAATCCAACAATACAGCTGCCATGTCGTCGTCATCAACAACAGTAGCAGCAAATAAAAAACAAAAATCAACAACAAATTCAACTTCGTCGTCGTCATTGGCAGTAGCAGCGATTGCTGCAGATAAAAACAATACCAGCAGTAGCAGCAGCTCAAGTAAAAAGAAAACGTCAACAAATAGTTCAGCAATGAAAGTGGCAGCAGCTGCACAACAGCAGCAGTCTTCATCTGAGAAAAGTGGCGATGAGTGAGTTCTAAAAATTCCACAACATTTTTCTATTCTAACTTGCTAGTTTATTGCTGTTGCAAGCAAGTTGTTGAAGATGTGCTTTTGATTTCAAATCCGTGTAATATTTAGCTTTACTATTACTAGCATCTTTAATATTAATTTGCTTAACACATTTTTATTTTGCTTAATATTAACAGTTTTCAAACAAGTGTTATAGTTTTTAATTTAAAAAAATAAACAAATGTCAGTTCGAGAAGTAATTTGAATTAACTTTTTTAAGGAACATTTACGTTTTGTAAAAACTGTAACACGCTGCTTGAAATATTTTACTATTTGATTTATTTTTAATTTATTTGCTTGAGGTGTTACAATTTTGATTTCTCACTTAAAAAAATTTGAAGCAAAATTAATTTTCATCAAGTGTGACCAAGATGTTTTCATACAAAAATGTAAAGCTTTGTGTCTGGTTTTTGCCCTAGAAAAGTTTGTTTATTCTTTCAAAACATACCATCATCTTGTTGTCGATTACACAATCGTCTTCGACAGTCAATAAGGCGTAACTAATATGCCACAATGTCTGCATTTGTTATACCTGGAAAGAACTCCTCTACAAGACCACGCAGTTCAGACAAGTTAACGGCATAATGTGCCTGTTTGTTGACCACATGATGGAAAAGACTATTCAAGCTGCACGTATAAAGAAAGTGGTGCGATATTCTACATTAAGAGCAGTGACCACAATGCGTGACAAGTCAATACAACATTTTTCCAAATACTAGAAATAGTCCAGCCGATACATACAGATGCAACAACTCTTCATTCAAGGATTTTATAGACCTTCTCTACCAAAACATCGTTTACTCTTGCCAACAGGTATAACTTCCGTCTCGTTTAGAGAGTTTAAAAAATTAACTGAAAAAAATTAACTTAATAAATGTGGCTTACAAAAATATTGAACAAGTCAGAACAAATCATAGTTTGGAATTCAGTGTCAGCCAAAAGTCACATTCCAGGGGGGTTTCTTCAACCGAGAGTAGTGAATGCAATTGGTTAGGAAACTACCACAGACTCTCCATTTTTTACTAAAAAAATGTACCAGATGCCAAATTGATTTTCTATGTTCTTGGAGTATCTTGGAGGCGAATTTTAAAGTTAGGACTCGTTCATAGATTATGGTAAAATACGATGGTTAACTGACAATGAATATTTAAAATATGAACCACTATCTGTAAAAATAGGATGCTTATAACATTTTTCCTTAGTAAAAGAGACATTTAAAAAACAAAACAAGCTACTCTCAAGTCTTTTGTATGACTTCATTTTGATCACACTATACACTTGATAACAACCTAGCTTTATATAAAACATTATAATTATGCATGTTTTAGAATGTTAGAATCATGATATCCATTGACTCTGTAAATAATTAACAACGCTCTTATTTTCCCCTTATTTTCTCCCCCTCTCACTTCCACGCTCATTTTAACATTTTTTCATTATTGCAAATGTAAATAATCTGTAAAAAATTTGTATTATTCGCCAATCAACCGTCACAAATTTTTTTGTATCATTAAAAAAATGTACACGTTTCACCAACACCACCACCACCACCACCACCACCACTACCATCCGCTACAAAAAAAAAAAATACAAAAACAAAACAAAATTTGTAAAAAAACTAGCTGTAGAAATGTAATTATTAGCAACAACAATACCCAACACAACCAAAACCACAACCACCATCATCATCACCATAGTCATCATCATAATCATCATTCTTCCTCCACAACCAATGCAACTGTGATTACTTCAAAATCAAGTGTTACAACAGCAGCAATGAAATCGTCTTCAACTTCGTTGGCATCGACTTTCACATCAACGACAGCAAAATGCAAATATACTAACAACAACAACAATTCTTTCAATAACAAAACTAACAACCATAATCATTTTTCCGCCAACACCAACTCCTTTAATTCCTACAATACCGCCACCTCAACCTCAACCTCAAAACCAAATGCATTCATTACCTGTGCCGCTGCCTCTATTTTAACAAAATCCTTCAATTATGCTTCCAAATCCAATTCGAATACGACTTTTCTTAGTTTCACCGAGACCGATGAAGTGCTACAAATTGGCATGCACAAAGTGCTTGTCTATGTAAAGAATCATCGTGATGCTTGGCCCTTTATGGATCCAGTTGAGGAAGATATAGCGCCTCGCTATTATTCCATTATAAGAAGGTAAGTTTTCATCAAGTTACAGTTGGTCTGTAATTTTGTTTTATCGTGTTTGTTATTGCTTGCAGACCCATGGATCTGTTGAAAATGGAGGATAAACTGGATAATGGTGAATACAATAAATTCAGTGAATTCCGCAATGATTTCAAATTAATTGTCAATAATTGTCGTCTGTACAATGGACACAATAATGGTAAGCTTTATCATAGGTTTTAAGAAACCATACCTTCTATATCTCTCTTCTATTCTCTTACAGAATACACTGAAATGGTGAATAACTTACAGGAGGCCTTCGATAAGGCAACCAAGAAATACTTTGACAGCTTGTCCGACGACGATGAAGATTCAGCTAATCTAGGCTACCCAGCAGCCGATGCCAAAATGAATGTCTTCAGAGAGAAATATTTCAATAAGAAAACGTCAGCAAAAGAGGAGCAGCAAAACGATAGTGAAGAAGATGATGCTGAAGAAGTTCGCGCTCAAATAGCTCGAAAGTTCGAACCACTAGTCGCAAATGCGTCAAAAAGTGATCGAAAACGAAATTCTAAAAGTTACAATGATGTGGATCTGGATGTTGCTTCTGATAGAGAAGAGCTAGATCCAGATAGCATGGAAGAAGATGTTGAAGAGCAAGAGGCAACGGCTCGAGGCAATAAAAGAAAACGCAAAGAGAAAGATAAGCGCCGTAAAAAACGTGCTAAAAGCAAACATGTTGAGGAGATTGAAAAATTCTCAGCAGATGATGATGAGGACGATGATAGCGTCAAGGAGGAAATAGCTAAGCGAGTCAAACACAAAACCAAGGATACTGCAGTTAAAGAAACATCCAAAAGGAACAGCAAAAAAAATAAAGCTGATAAAACTGGAAAGCTAGGCAAAACTGCTGCTGTCATTCCAGCGAAGGAACAAGTTTCCTCTCCGCCGACAAAAGTTATAGCAGGCAGCAGCAAATTGACCAAGAAAAAGCCTCCAAAGAAGACAACTAAAACTAAAAAGGCGTTGACACAGGTCGTTGAAGATTCTGATATTTCAGACGATGAAGAACCAGATGTTGCCAGTGACGATGAACGTGATGAAACCTTCGAATGCAGTGTGTCTAGAAGCAGTCGCAATAGAAATGCCACCGCCAACAAAACTAGCGGTACAAAAGCAACAAATCAAAGAAACAAAACAAAACAGACCGCTTCAAAGCAGACGGTAGCTACAAAACCAAAAGCGGGAAAATCAAAATCAACTGGTGGCGGCGGTGGCGGTCGATCAAAAGCCGCTGCGGCTAAGACCAAAGTTGCCCAACCTGTCAGCAGCAGCGACACCGAGGCAGAGCAGCCGGATGACGAAGTTGCAGAGAAAAGCGACAGCGATCGGGAAGTTGTCGAGCGCATCGTTGAGACAAAATCAAAGCCTAGCAACAAAGATTTGCCACCAGCTGCTGCCGATGCGTTAGCAGCTTCGGCGTCTGAATTGGAAGAGGAAGTGGATGATGATGAAGACGACGACGACGACGATGAAGACATGGACTCACGTTCGCGCAGCATGTCACCGTTTAAGGTAGACCTGCATAAGAAATATTCAAAAAGTGCGCTTAACGACGATTTAAAAAGTCTGCTGAATACAGCCAAAAAACACGCTGCTGCCTCACTCGACCTTAACGAGGATGATTATGACGAGGACGATTTTAAGTCAGTGTCGAGTCGCAGTTCTTCGATATCGCAAGAATCTCACCGCAGCGTCAATAAATTACAGCTTAATGCAGCTACGCCTGTGGCTGCTCCTGCACCGCCGCCGATAACAACGGCCACAAGTTCGGGCACAAGAAATGCTACCAGTAAGAAAGTCGCTGAAAGTAAGAAACAAAACTCCTCAGCTGCGTCTACTACTTCCGGTGGTTCGAGTAAAAAATCCGTTGTTGCTGTTGATGCAGCTGCAGCCGCGGCAGCAGCAGCTGAACAGGCGGAACTGGAAATGTTGCTGCCTTTCTTGGACAAATACGAGCTGATTAAATATCGTCGCAGTCGCGCAAACAATGCCAACAGCACCATACTGCAGAGCAGCATCGAGGAACCTAGCAAATCCAACGCTAAGTCTAGAGACAGACGCAGAGATGCTTCCAGCAGCAAAACGGAGAAAGCGGAGAAGGAAAAGAGCTCAGAAAAAAAGAACCATGAGCAGTCCACACGTGGACGTAAGTCTAAAGATGTCAGTACACCGCAGACTACAATAGTTAAACAGGAGTTAGTAGAGCAGCTGCCCGATGAGAAGCCAACTGTTTGTGTTGCTAAAGAGGTGGTTAAAGAAAAGCAGCCAGTAAGCATTGATGCTAGATCAGACGACTTTAAAACAGTTGATGAAAGCCTGAAAAATAATTGTAGCCCGTTTCCAGCTGCGGTGGGGAGTTCCAAAGTAATTGCCAAGGCAGTTAAAGAAAAGAAGCCAGTAACAGCTGCAACTACGAAAAAGAAGGAGAAAACCAAACCGACCGCAACACCACAGCCTGCGCCCGTTATCGAGCCTAGGCCAACTACTCCGCCTGCAATTGACACAGTGCTTAAGCAATCTGCACTAGCGGTAGCACCTAAGCAAAAGTTGCCGAAAAAAACTCTTCCTGCCACGACTACATTTAGTCAGGGGCGTGTTTCAAAGGCCTCCAACAAATCTTATGCCGGTGTTAGGTCACACTCCGCCGCTACCGCCGCTGCCAATATGGAAGCTCTGGATGTTGAAACCGAACAAACCTTAAAAGACATAAATCGTTGGCTAGAACACACGCCACATTTTTCCGAGTATAGCTCCGCGAGTAACTCACCACCACGTTATAGTCTGCTCGATGATTTTGATGCTGCTATCAGCACCAAGTTAGAACCTTCTGACTTTCGGCGTCCTGTCTTACCTATTGTAACGCCTAAAGTGGATTTGGTGCCTGCGAAATTGGAAGAAGCCTTCAACGATTTGGTTGGAGCAGCTGAAGGAGCTACAATATCTGCTGTGGCAAACAATAAAAAAGATGCTGTGGACAATAATTTACCCTCAGCAGCTGTAGCAGCAGCAGCAGCAGCGGTGGTTGCAATGAAAATAGGCGGAGCTGGAACTGCCAGCAGTGTTAGCTCAAGCTGCGGCACTCCACCACATTCGGTTACTTCAGGCAATTCTGTAGGCAGCACCTCTGCAAATGCTTCCTCGAATGGTTCAACGGTTAATGCACCTTCGTTGTCATCCATTACCTCTGCTAGTGCTGCAAATCAACCCTTATTATTGATACCGCCACCCGTGACAACAGCTCCAGCCACGCTTATAAGCTTACCACCACCCAAGCCTAAAGAACCAAGCACCACACAGCTGCTTTTGCATCCACCGCCACCACCTCATATTAAAAATCAACTTAACAAAGAAGCCAAACGCAGATCGCTCAAAGAGAAGCTGCAGGCAGCCGCACATCCCAGACGCAAAGATCTGTTACGCACCATTGAGCGTTTGCAACCGGGTAAAGCCAAGGGTAACCTGCTGATACAAAACGTCAATAAACCCGATGAGCTTTTCCCGTTGGGTGGCGCAGTTGCGGCTAAGGTCAAGGAGGTTAAGAATGCTTTAATTGTAGAGACCAATGACAATGTGCCCAAGCTTAGCTTGGGCACTGTTATTAAGGCCAATGATTTCGGGCTAGGTCAATCGCACAATTTTATCGACGAACTAGTGGCCAGCAAAAACGATCAAACAAAATCCAATCACTCGTCGAGTGGCGACAAAATGGATGACAAGGATAAAAGCACTAAACCTGTTGAAACGCCGCTTGACAATCTGTTTCACACGCAGAAGCTTGCGCTCGATACCGGTGAGCATAAACACACTGCCGAAACGGATGCGGCTGCTGAAGTGCCTTCCAAGAATTCCCCAAAGCTGTTTGATGCCTTGCATGAAAAGAAAACTAGTGCAACCGCGTTATTGGAATCCGCTGCAGCAGCTGCTGTTGCTTCTAAATCGAGCGTACCCAAGGAGAAGCCTAACCTCAGCGCTTGGCTTAAGGCCTTTGGTGCTCCGAAGAAAACCAAAAAGCCCGAGGAGGAAGAGAAAGAGAAGCAACAAAAATTGTTGGCGGACGCAGCTGCAGATCAAAGCAATGCAGCGAACAACAAAAATTCAAATGCCGATGCGTTCTTATCTACAACTTCCAACTCGGTCGCCTCAAAATCACCGCTTTCCGCTTCCATGGCTGGCGTAGGTGTAGGCGGTGCTGGAGAGATGTTCTCTCTACCATCCGCACCACGTCAACGCAAAGCTAGCACGGGCAGCACAATTTCCGAGCGGTCTTCCTTTAGTCAAGATCCCGATTCGCCACGCATAGCCATCGATGAACGTTATGGTACTTATGCCGCAGGCAGTTATACATCTCCGTTAGGTGCTTCTCCCATTGGAGCCTCACCAATCATGGTTTCACCCAAACCCGAACAGGAGATAAGCAAACCTCAATCACCGTATCCGCTTAATGGAGCCATCAAAGTGGGCTTCTATCAGGATACAACAACCAAGAGTAGTCCCGATAAGAGCTGCAGTCCACGCGAGATGCCTTCACCGTATCCACAGTATTCGCAGCATATCTACTCGTCGGCCTCGTCACCGAATGTTTCAACACCGGAATTGAGCGGCACCTCACCGTATGGTGGTGGTAATAGCTATCATCCATCCGGTTCTGAAGCCTCGAAGACACCAATTTACTCATCTACCTCACCCATACCGAATCTCTACGAACAGTATAAGCAGCCGCAGTCTCAGGAGTCTGACTACAATTCATCCATGAGTCCGAGTACACCGAATCCGCATTCGCCGTATCAGGCGCCACAAAGTTCACCCTATACAGCGCCGCCGCATCAGTCACCATATCAACAGCCGCAACACCACCAACAACAGCAGCAGCAGCAGCAGCAGCAGCAACAGCAGCAGCAGCAACAGCAGCAGCAGCAAAAACAACAACAACAACACCAACAACAACAAAAACAACAACAACAACAACAACAACAACAACAACAACAACAACAACAACAACAACAACACCAACAACACCAACAACAACAACAACAACAACAACAACAACAACAACAACAACAACATCAACATCAACAACAACAACAACAACAACAACAACATGCCAACAACAACCACTCACCATACCATCAGCCACAGCATTCGCCTTCGCCATACCAACAACAGTCCCACAGCCCCGCAGCTTTGGCTACGAACGCTACGGTGGGCACTGTTATAAGTACGGCGGCTACGGCAGCAACGGTTGCTGCATCTCAATCTCCATTGCAACAACAGGCACTCCAGCAGCAACAACTTAGTCCCATGCCTAGCAGCGTGGATTCTCCAGCGTCTTCGGCGGCAACACAACCGCCTACACCGATAGGAGTTGGCTCACCAATTGATCAGCAACATTCGCCGTATCAACAACCAGTGCATTCGCCGTATCATCAGCCGCAACAACAGCAGCCGACTCCGCAGCAGACGCAGCAACAAAATTCTATGAATGTGCAATCTCCGTACAGTCAGAGCAGCATGAGTCCCGCCAGCTACACGCAACAGCAACAAGCTACAAGTGAAGCTGCCAAACTGCCAACAACATCATCTGCTTCGTCATCAGCGTCTTCATCGTCAGCTGCATCGCTGCATGCCGAACAACATTATCCACAAGCAGCTGCAGTAGCAGCAGCAGCGGGTATGGCCAATGATAATGCTATAACTGCTACACCGTATAGTGGGACACAACCACAACAGCAACAACAACAACAACAACAGCAACAACAACAACTTGTTGATAATTATCAACAGCAACAAGCAATGTATGGAAATGGTGCAACAGCAAGTAACGCAACATCCGCTCCGGTCTCAACAGTCTCAACAATGGATGCAAGCAAATCTAATGATTGGAGTCTGGCGAATCATTTGAATAGCCAACAGCAACAACATCAGCAACCACAAAACCAACATCAGCAACAACAAAGCCAGCTTCAGCAACAGCAAAATCAACATTTGCAACAACAAAACCAACACCATCCTCATGCAGCGCAACTACAACATGTGCAGCAACAACAAAGTCAAGCTCAACAGCAACAACAAGCCCAGCAAACACTAGTGCAACAACAACTACAAACTCAACAGCAGCAACAACAAACTTTGCAACAGCAAAACCAACAGCAACAGCATCAACAACAGCTAGCCCAGCAAGCTAAACAACAGCAACAGTTGACCCAGCAACAACAACAACCACCACAACAACCTGAGTTGCCGCTAAAGCCATCATATCCCACTTACTCTCAATATCAGTCGGCAGTGGTAGGCAACAGCAATAGCAAAGATGGCGGTAGCAGCAGCAGCAGCAGCACCGGCAGCAACACGCCCAACACCCATGCCGACTCTAGCAAAGCACAAATTAATTCGTATTTATCAAGCAACGACATGACTGCGTTTATGCAACACATGAGTCAACAGGTGCAAGCACAAAAAATGGCAGCAACTGCTGCTTCGACATCAACGTCTGCTGTTACAGCCACTGTAGCCAATCCGTTAAAACGTGCTGCGGAGGATTTGCTGCACTTAGACTACACTTCAAATAAGTTGGCGAAGAGCGATAACGTGATGCAGCAGCAGCAACCACAACAACAGCAGCAGCAACAACAACAGCAGCACCAACAACAACAGCAGCAGCAGTCAACGCACTCCCAACTACAACTGCAGCAGCATTCGGCCAACAAACATCAACAAATGTTTGACAGTTTCTTGGGCTCTATGGCGTTGGGTAAACATTTAAGCGACATCACGCCGGACAAGGCTTTTGAAATGTATAACCGTGCGGCTTCCATGGGCTTTCCAAAGGATTTTGGTGTTACTGGCAGCAGCATGGCTAAAGATAACAACAGCCAAATGCAGCAGCATCAACAGCAACATCATCTTCACGCCAGTCAGCAAATGCAAAATTTGCAGCAACAGCAGCATGGCCAGGAACATCATCAACAACAACAACAACAACAACAACAACAACAACAACAACAACAACAACAACAGCAACAACAGCAGCAGCAGCAAAGTCAAACGCAGCAACAAAATCAACAGCAAACTTTGCATCAACAACAAAAGCCTAACCAACAGGAGCAAAATGCAGCGCTTTTAAATAAACCACTCAACTATGGCAATAGCCAGATACAACAGCAGCAACATCAATCGCAACAGCATCAGACGTCACAGCATCAGACGCAACAACAACTCTTACCACAACAACAGCAGCAGCAGCTGGCCTCAAAGAATGCTGAAAGCATGCATAAACCGCTTAATATGGTTAATGCTGCTGCAAACTATTTGCAACAACAACTTTACAACAACGCCAAACTAAGTACGCAACAACAGCAGCAGCAACAACAACCGCAGCAACAAACTCACAATCAAAATCAAAATTACACACAACAGCTGCAGCAGCAACAGCAGCAGGCACAGCAAACATCGTCCCAGCAGCAACAGTCTCAACCTCAACAACAACCCAAGCACGACCCCAACAACATGCTCTCGCATCATTTGTCGCACTCGCATCATCTCTCCGCCTACAACAAGCCTACACCGCCTCCACCACAAACCTACAATAATCCCGCCTCCTCACTGCTCGATCCGCTACGTAATCTCAACCATCCGCTGGCCGAAAGCATGCTTGGGTTAAGCTCGGCAGCAGCTGCTGGCTACTACGACAAAAGTCTACATCCGCCGGCAGCGCATATGTATAGCACAACCGCCTCGGCGGCAGCCAAGAATTTGACAGCGCCATCGCAGCTTTATCAAAGCAATCCGGCGTCGGTACCTAGCGGAGCTTATGGGAATCAGCAGCAGATGCCAGGCAACTACGTGCCCAGCAATAGCAACCATAACGCAGCGGCAAATATGCAGCAGCAGCAGCAGCAAGCAACAGCCGAAGTCAAACCGCCTGTACCGGCAGCAGCCGCTCCTGCAAAACGTGGCCGCAAGAAGAAAGCTTCAACAATTGCCGCGGAGGCAGCAGCTGCAGCTGCTAAGCTACAACAACAACAATTGCAACAGCAGCAACAACAGCAGCAACAACAACAACAACAGCAGCAGCAACAACAACATCAGCAGCAACAGCAAATGCATCATCATCAGCAGCAGCAGCACCAGCAACATCAGCTCAATCAGCATCAAGCCACTCAAGCCCAACCAGCTCATCAGAATACAACAGCGGCGCATCTACAGGCACACGCACAGGCTTTACAACAGGGATTCCAACTTTATGCTGGGCTCAAAACGCGCGGCGTAGGTTCACCAATATCCGGGACGGTTACACCAACTGCCAGTAGTTCAGGGTCATCAACCGCAGTGCCTTCCTCGATGGCTGGCAGCGGTAGCAGCAGCTCAGCCAGCAACGCGGCAGCAACTGCTGCTGCAGCAGCCGCAGCGGCGGCCGATGCAGCTGCAGCCATATCCCTCAAAACATCCGCAGCAGCTGTGGCCGCGGCTGGCATGGTGCCCGGCAGCGCCTTTAACTTTGGACCAGCGCCTGGCAGTTTGGGTCTCTATGGAACAGATCAAACTAGCAGCTATTTGGATCAATTCCGAGATGCACCAAATCCCTACTACTCTATGCCTGCAGCGCATCGTAGTAGCAGTGATGCGACCAATTCGGCTGTGGACAAGGCACAAAATGCTGCTGCGGCGGCGGCAGCACCGCCAGCCAGTTCGTATCCCTTCCTTGCAGCGCATCCGTCAACGCGTGCAACTGCCTATCCATTTATGAATACCGCCTCACAACTGGACGCGGCCAATTCGCAGCTGTATCAACAATACTTCCGGCGTGATGACTTCCATACGCGCATGATGTTCAATCAGAGTCTGCTCGGCGGTGCAGCAGGTGCAGCGGCAGCAGCTGCTGCTGGTTATGGGCAACCTCCAGGTGCCTACCGTCCATCCACGCTAGGCATGCCAAAGCCGTACGATATAAATCAGCAGTCATGGTTTTAGCAGTGCGGTGACGTCGCCGCGCAAGCAGGCGATGTTACGGGCGGTCATGCCGCCGCAGACGTCAGTGGAGTAGCTGTGGGACTGTTAGGTGGTGAGCAGGAGCTGCATCAGTTGTAAAAGTTTAAAACAGATGCAATAAATGAATGGTTCAACGTGCGCTGGTCGTCGTTTGCCGCCGCACAGTGAATGTGAATTCAGTGTCCAGAAGTTTTGTGGCTTTCTGCCCAAACAGCGCCTGGAACTGACCTAGTGCCTCCGTGTCCGTTATAAACAATTGTCTTACCTGTGTGTATTTAAGGCACGGAATTTTTTTGTTTAGTTTTTTTTAATTCCAAAGAAGAGTTTTGCAAAGAATTAAAAAAAAAATCACTGTAAAAGAAAAAAGTTGGCAACGGTGTTATAAAAATATTCAATTCAGGCATAAAAACAAGCAGTGTCAAATATGATCATATGCTTTTATTTTTTATTATTATTGAAAAAATGTGCTGCGTTGAGTTCATGCTGTTATATAAACATGTTGAAATTGAAAAAAAAAATTGATTTTAAAGATTTTATTTTTATGAACATTACAAATGGTTTCTGAAATTCTCATATTGTGCTGTATTGTGCCGAATTTGTGCTGCTGAAAGACGTAAAATTTTCCAAAAGAATGTGCATATTTGCAAGGTTCGATGTTAAAAACATTGCTGTAAATTTTTTTCTAAAAATATTTGCTTGTATTGTAATGTGCTTATGTTGTGCTATAAGAAGACGTGTTAAGTGTTCTTAAAAAATGTGCATATTTGAAAAGTTCGATGTTAAAAACATTGCTTTATATCTTTTTCCAAAATTTGTTTATTGTGCTGTAATGTGGTAAAGTTGTGCTGTATACAGTTTTCAAAAATTCTCATTTATGTGTTGTTTTAGCTCTTCTTTTCATTTTTTCTACAAATTTAATTATTGTGCTGTGGTGTAATTGAGGTATGCTGCAGTATAAAATTAAAACATGCATAAATTTTGTAAAATCAAAGAAAGTTTTCGAGAGTTCTTCAATAAGTTTTTCGTTAAATGACAGCACAGCACACTACAATGTGTGATAATATGTCAACAATTCTAACTTGACTTAAAACTTGGCATCACCTCATAAAAATCATACAATAAAAGTATGCTTTTTCCGGGTGTGGCACACATCGTAGATTTTTTTTTTAAATAGTAAAAATAACAGCTTTATTGATACATACATAATATTTTCAACAGCTGTTTGCCAACTTTTTCGCTTAAACTTTTACAAACTTAACAGTTGTTAGAAGCAACAGATAAAATTTAACAAAAAAAAAAAAAAAAAAGGAAAAATCGATAACAATAACAAAGCTTATTTATTATTTTATTTTATATTAATAAAATATAGAAAAAAAAACACACACACACTTTAAATATACATATACAATTTATATTATATATGAAGTAAAACGTTAAGGGACACATGCGATTATATAGCGTAGCAACATTTACAGACATACATTATAAAATATATATCTATTACTTATGAACACATGCATCATATATCTATCAATATCTTTATCAAAATATAGTTAACGTTAAGTTTAAAGTAAAATAAAGTTAACAAATAAATGTTAATTATTTACCATAAGCTATTAGAGTTTAGTTGCTAAGCTTAATTTGTACAAAAACAAAAAAATATCATTTATTTTGACTAAGTTTACATCTAATGTTTTGTAAATTGCTTTAAATATTATGCATAATACAAACTATACTAAAACATACATAAATAATTTCACAATATTTTATTGCTCTAATGATGAATTTCTCTTATTAATCTAAGTTTAACAGTTTCTGATTTTTTTTATTGTTTTAAAAACTTAAATTAGGCTTATGTTTAGCATAACTGACTTACGTGAGATTATTTTCTCTCTTCTTTGTATATTGATATTTATATATTAAATAAAATTATATTTTATGATCTTTTAGTTTTTTAGTTTGTATTTTTTAATTTCGCAAGTTTTGAGATTAAACTTTCAATTTGTTCAGGAATTTTAAGGCATATTATTATAAAATAAGATGCTCTTTATTTTATACCATTAATTTTCTTCATGATTTACGTGTTCTTTGCTTTGAACAATAATTTTCGTCTCTCTTGTAAATAATTTAAAATCATTTTCTATGTTGTGCTCCTTATTTTTAATTTAAACAACTAATGAACTCTCTTAATGTTAGAACAAACATACAATCTCTTGCTATCTTGATTTCTGCTCTAAGTGTTATAAAAAGTTTTATTTTATCTCTTGCTTAATATAAGCTTCTATCAACTTTTACTTTACAATACATTTAGTACTCTTGTAAATCTTTCTTTATTGTCGTTAAGCCTCTATTAAAAAAAAATGTGTCTTATTAAAAATATTATCATTTCGTTTTTAACTTCAAACATTTTTAATTCCTTCTCTAAACAAAAACATTATTATAACATCCGGCTAATTTGTAAAATTTGACCTTAGTTTTAATTGTAGATTTTAAGAACGTTTGAAAGTTTTTGAAATACTTTTTGAATCTTTATAACACATTCAAGACATAAATATCAACACATACACACAAACCCCCTCACATAGTTACATACACGCTGTTATATCTTTTTTAGATTTTTTTTTTTAAATATAATTCATTGTAAAACAATAAAATATAAGTAAAAAAAAAATTAACATAAAATTATATGCAAAAAAATATTTATATAAAAACAAAGATTTAACTAGAATAAACTAAACTGCTTAAGCAACATAACATAAATGTATCTAGAATAATTGCAAAATATTTATAATAATAATAATAAAAAAAAGATATTAAAAACAAAATCAAATTGCATAAAAAGTGCAAAAAGTAATGAAAAAACTTAAAAAATAGCGTACACGAAAAATATAACAATTTAAATAATAATATTAAAAATATACTATATATATATTTGTGCAGTTTATTCTGCACCATAAATCTACAGTAAATAAAAATCATAATATATATTATATGTAATCAAAATGTTTTATTTATTTAATATAAAGCTTATTTATATTTATTGTTAACAGTGATGAAGAATGAAATAATTCAAATTGCAAATTTTTCAATTGTATACTGGCTTGGACAATGAACCACGTGGTCAACAGGGTAGCAGTGTTGATGACGACGAACTGCGAGCAGAAATTGAGCCGAATACATCAACAACTTGGAAGGACTTGCTAAGACCTTCAATGTGTCAAAACCAATCATGAGTTGCCGTCTCAAAGCCATTGGAAAAGTGAAAAAACTGAATCGATGGCTTTCACATCAGCTAACCGAACAAAATCAATGTCCTCAGACTTTAGGTAGCCTCTTCATTGCTGATGCGACATAATGTAGAATCATTTTTGAAAATAATTGTCACTTGGGATGAAAAATGGATCTTTTATGACAATATGAACCATTTAGGACAATGGTTGGATTGCGAAGAAGCGTCCAGCCAACAGGCAAGAGCGGAACTGCACCCTAAGAAGGTTATGGTGTTTGTTTGATGAACATCTGAAGGATTCCTTCACGATCCAGGAGGAATTTTTCATTTACTTGCACATTGACAACGCACCATAGTTGTAAACGGTGAATATTTTTGGACATACATATTATTCGAAAGTAACCGAATTTTTTAAATCCTTTAAAATCCTAACTTTGGTGTGAAACAACTTTATATAAACCGGCGATGAATTGATAAGGTGCATGCACCAACTCATCAGCAAAATATGACAAGCGAAAAGCATGCTCGACGATTGGAATCTGAGTGTGCTTTGTCCTATATTAAAGAAAGGAGGTATAAGTTTACTACCGAGGTATCACTCTTATCTTCATCGCATATAGGTTTCGAGCGTACTGTATGAAATTTTGAAGCCGCATACCTAAACACTGATTGGACCTTGTCAATGTGGCCTTCGTTTTGACTATCCAGAGACAGACACTACGCCAATTCTTGGAAAAATCCACGAAAATCAAATCGACACCCACCATCTCTTTGTTGATTACAAAACTGCGTTCGATAGCTCGATTTGGGATTGCCTGTAAGCAACAATGTCTGAGTTCGGAATACCTGCAAAATTGATAAGACTGTAGGATGACGTTGACGTTGTAGGATGAAATGACCTCTTCGGAACCTTTAATACTGTAAGTGGTGTCAGACAAGATGACCCGCTGTTAAGTGATCTCTTCAATTTAATCGTGGAGGGGATCCTACGAAAGGCAGGTGTAAATTGCAATGGAACCATATTCTACAAAGGTGTCCAGCTCCTTGCGTACGATGATGATATCGATATTATCGGTCAAACCAAGAGAGATGTTATTGCTGCTATCGGAAAGGAATAAGCCTAAAAAGGTGAATACGGACAAAAAGTATATGCTGTCGGCAAACAGGGAAGTATGGCGTCTAAGTTCTCAAGTTACAGCAGGCAAATATAACTTTGAAGTAGGGGTCGGTCTGTTCGGAAATGCATCACGATTTGCAGTATGCGCAGCAAAAATTATTTTGATGCAAATGATGAGTGACGCCTGATACAAAAATGACGTTTTTCGACATTACTGAACGTTCTGCTTGTACTGCAAAAGCAGTTTGCGCATTTTGTTGCATATCCGAATACACCCTAGGTTAGGAGTTGGCATTGGCGGCGTAAATTGGCATCACAGTTAACAGCAACAACTATCTACGCCAGCTTAGAGATTGAGCGAAGAGTAGCAATTGCTAATAGATGATTTTACGGATTTGGTAAGCAATAAGGTTCCACAGTTGGGTGTGGAACAACCTCCGAAGAACTGGATTGTCGCGATGCTCAGTGAAAGAGTTATCCAGGCGGATCTTGGTAACATTCAACTTATAAATATCTAAATAGAGAACCACCACAAAAAGCTGTGATTCCTCCTCTTCTTTGGCTCATAGCAATGAACTGGTTGCTGAATCTACTCAACAATAGTGATAGCAAGACTGAAATATGCGGATGACGTAGTCATTTTGTTATCAGGGCTGTTTTCATCCGTAGTCTGCGAGATTATGGAGGGAGCTGCCGAGTTTGGTCTGGGAGCGGTCCTAGCAAGACCGTACTGATATTGTTCACCACAAAAACCAAAGTGCAGCACTTCAATTTACAACGTTTAGACGATCAAACAGTTTCTTTATCCAGCTGTGCTAAATATCTGGGAGTCACACTAGATTTGAATCTCAGCTGGAAATAAAACATTGAACAAAGGGTCAAAAAGACCTGCATATCCTTTTAAGTCTGTAAAAAAACATTCGGCAAGAAATGGGGTCTTAACCCGAAAAGCCTCCTATGGCTTTACACTGCGGCGGTGCGTCCGATTTACGTTCTGATTTACATGCTACCATTAATCTGCAAATTAAGCTAACTGCATCGAAAACTGCGATCAGACTAAAGTAGTATGGCAACTTGAGGGAAAAACCCATATGGTTATGGGAAAAGACTTAGTCTATTACCACTGGAACTGGCGATTACCAGCACAGGCTACGACATTCCCAATTTCGACTTTGCAAAAATATTCACTAGCAGGTACCCAGCCAGAGCGGAACGGCGCAAAAAGGGCCACAACTGCTGTCATCGATATAACCTTCTATACCGATGGGTCTAAGATGGAATGCGGAGTTGGATCCGGTATATACTCAGAGAAACTGGAAGAGCCAACTAAAACAATCTAAATACAGATTGCGATACTATCAGATAGTAATGCAGTCATCAGAGCATTAGCTGCTGTAAAATCGCAAGGAGGAACTGGTCACGCTGAGTTTTCAACTTGATAAAACCATTGTTTGGCGTCCCGGCCACAGGAACATTTATGGTAATGAGAAAACGGATGAACTAGCCAGGTTAGGCTCTAACCTTGATGTGAGATGTAATCCGTTGTCGTGAGACGTTATCCCTTGTCATGAGACGTTATCCTTTTCTCGCAAAGTGGGGGGAGGAGTATACTCCGAAACACTTAACATCAATATCGCCTTTAGGCTCCCTGACGACTGCAGTGTCTTCCAAGCGGAAGTCACTGCTATACATGAAGCTGTTACTTGGCTTCAGATGAATAAAATAACAGCTAAGGATATTTGCATTATATCTGATAGTCAAGCCACTTTGAAAGCCCTGGAATCTGTTCAAATAACATCAAAGATAGTGCTAAGCTGCCGCAGATCTCTAAATGAGATGGCAGAGTAGCTAAAAATCTTCCTATGCTGGATCCCCGGGCATAGAGACTTTCCAGGAAACTGCAAAGCAAAGAATTGATATACCTCTTACGACATGTAAACTACTCACAAATGAAACATAACAAAAACAAATTGGCCATTTCAGCCCTTGAAAGGACTTTGACCGAGCTTCTTATGATCAATGGTGTTGTGTGTGTTATTAAATATTTGCACACAACTGAACGAGAACTGGACCTACATGTTTTATGCCGACTCCGAACGGCTAAAGTTTATGTTCTCAAGAAGCTTTACATGGCATTATTTACTCTCTGAGGTTTGCCATTGTCTGCAGAGAGGTGGTGACCGATCAGAAAATGTTTTATTGAAAAAACTTTTTGCCGCGGCTGGGATCGAACCCGGGCTCCAAACATGCTAAGCCACGCACTTTACCTGCATGTCACGGTCACCACAAATGAGCTATCCCTTAAAAGAACCAACATAAGGTGGTCTACGAGAAACATATGCAACACGGCGCGTCAGGTTTGGCCAACTCTGAACTTGAAACGCTCGAAAGAACTAATCTCCCTCTGAAGGGATAAAATAAATACTGTTATTGGCGTCCTAACAGGGCACTGCTTAATTGGTAACCACGCAGGAAGGTTAAACATCCTTCATAACGATTTCTGCAGAAGCTGTAGAGATGAGGAAGAGGTAGAATCCATAACACATCTTCTCTGCATATGCCCAGCGCTAACTTAAAACCGCCATCTCTTTCTGGGGAACTGGTTTTATAGTGACCTAGACAGTCTCTGAAAATCTTCGGTCTACAGACTACAAAGCTTTATTAAGGTACTATTACAGTGTGAAGCTATTAAAAACAACACCTTTTTTATTAATTTTTTTTTACATAGTATTGTTAAATTATTTAATTAAAATGTATTAACAATTTGTACAGCTAAAGTTGAAGATATTAAAAAAAAATGTTTTTTTGTTTTTGTATTTGTGGTTTCTTTTCTAGAGGTGGTTGAAGTTGGCGTGTTTAAAAAAAGGTTGTAAGATGGTTTCTCGTCTCCAGCATTTTCAAGGCGTCGGAAAGTAAAAAATCAAAGTGCATTCTTCAGTTAAGGATTGTAGTTGAGCACTCTACCTACGCAAATAAAAAAAAATACAAAACAAAAAAAAAATGGCATGCATTGAAAAACAAATTTACAAAAAACCCCTCTTTTTGGCAGAAATTCTTAGCCGTAAAAAACAAAATAAAAAAGTTTCTCCGCTTTTTATAGGTAGAGTGCTTAACCGAGTTTATGACGATCACAATAAATCAAGATTCATCGAAATCGATCAAGCAGAACTCGAGATATCTTAGAAACCAATTTGAAAAAACTTGTTTCGAGAAAAACGCGATTAGATTTTCTTCTATGAACGATAATATATGAAAAAATGAGCGACATACGAATTTAATGTATGCTATATCTTTTTTTTTATTTGATATTTTTTTCTAAAATTTCGTATACGCATTCTTAAGACCTTAAGAAACCAGATTCTAAAAAAAAACAAAAAATTATTTTTAATTTTTTACACACTGTAATAGTACCTTAATAGCTTCAACTTATTCAAATAGAGTAGGCAAATAATAAACCCTCTGGTATCACAATGGGCCTAATTGGCCTATGTGTGTCTCATAAGAGACAGCCGTGTCAACCTAACCTAACCTATCCTTTTCTCAATGTGAGAAGAACCAATTCTTCATCAAATTCTATCCAATTCTTCAATTCTTTCAATGGGAGAAGAAAAGCATCCATTAAATTTTAAAATCTATAAAACTACGAAAAAGCTTCCCTACCTTCAGGTGGCCAGCGATGCATTTGTGTTGTTTATTCCAGGAATACACCTTAATTTAATTGAGAAGTTTACATTCAAAACCAGATAAGTCACACAGATCGTATTGTTGGGAAATCGAAAAAAAACGTATTCATTTTGTCAGACATTTTTTTATAAACAAACCAATTATGCAAAATTATGCTCCACAGGAATAGATATATTGTGCAAAAAAAAAATTGTCTCATAGTGCAACAAACAAATCGTATTTTCAATTTCAAATTTAGACCTGTGTGGTTTTGTCAGTTAGAAATTAATCAAAATTTTGATTACTCAAAAGTTAGAGGAACTCATTGAAATGATTTCTGTATACTTTTTTTTTTAAATCGGAGAAAAATCGCCGAAACAATTTTGATTCTCATGAAGGTAGGTCCTTTTTAGTTAAAAAAAATCGTTTTTGCTTTTAACTATTTTTTTTTGTACAAAACGCATATTCAAATCCGTTAAAAATGTTAACTTTATTACTTATACCAACGTTTTGACTTAAAAAAGTTTTTTAAAATTTAAATGAAAACTACACAAATGAAAACTTGCTTGAACTCTATCTGATTTTGATTGAAAATTTTCAGTGGACATGTCTGCTTTTGATTGAAAAGTTGATTTTTCAATGCATTTGTCTTTAGGTTTTTTATCATTTTTATCAAAGAGGATTTTATGGATCGTTAAATTGTAAAATTATCTTTACAATGGCATTTCTAACTGAAAATTGTTTTTTTCTGTGACTTAAATTGATTTCAATGTAAACTCCTCAATTGTTTATTTTCCCAAAGGTTTATGTCTCCTAAAACTATTTGAAAAATATATATTTTTTACTTACTTCAAGTAAATATTTGTTCAAACTGAAAAGTTGCACACATGCTTGATTTCTCTAACGTAAGTTAAACATCCAAATACTGTTAAGCAGTTTTTCTCTTCCTCACTAAATAAACATTTTACAAAACCAAGAGGATGCTCATTTCAACTGCACGCCTAAAAATATGCCTTATTTATTTAAGCATTTCTACATCATCGTAACTCTCGTGTGTGTTTCAACAATTTATGTGCCCGTTAAAGTTAAGCTTTATGCAACTTTTTACTGTACCTTTAGAAAAATGAGCAGCAAGTTAAGAGATTGTTTTTAATTGACTTTTAAATAAAGATAAAAATATGAATTCCTAATAAGTAAACATATAGAAGATAAATCAAGAATTTACTGCTGACTTACTTACATTCGATGCATATTTTCTGCTAGACTTAATGTATTAAAAAGTAAATTGATATAATTTTAAACATTGAATAATTGACTTTAAATGTCGTCTGTGTATGAACAAGACAATAATAATTAAGGGCTGCTAGTTTATGTAAAAATTTTTTAAAAATGCAAAAATCAGGCGACCTAAACAGTAACATCTGTTGTACTGACTGACTATTGACTTTGAAAACTTTAGCTTGTTGTTTCTATATTTATGAGATGAATATAACATAAGCATGCAGCTATTAGTTGTTGTTGTTGTTGTTGTTGTTGTTGTTACTATAATTACCGCATTACATTAATCAATCGTGAAACTTTTATACTTCCAGAACATCACGATTTCTTCTGGTTATCGTTTGTTTTAGAAAGCGCAGTCAAACAGACAGCCAGATACATATATAGATAGGCAGCCAGACAGTTAAAAAAAACAAAAACAGTTTAAAGTATACATTTTTAATTTTAATCCAAGCAAAAATGCAATTGACTTTTGCATAAATGTATTAAGATAATTCAATGAGATTAAAACGAAAGACTTAAGACACAAACTTTTAGCATTTCTTTAAATTTCCGTAAAATTGTTTTTGCTGCATGCATAAATTTTTCATTTCAAAATTAGCGGCACGTCAGAGTCAGCTTGTCTATTATAACAAAGCGGGGTTAAGGGTGGGGATGGACACGCTGCGTGTGACTGTATTGTACGGGGTGCTAAAGTGATTGTTACAGCAACTTGCCAATAACACATAAATTACCTTGATTAATATCTGTTTAATATTTAAATAAATTCATTTTATGAGTTGCATTTGCATTAATGTTCTCCTCCTCGCTCGCTATGCTGTAAGGTTTGAGCGGCATGAATTGATTAGCAGTATGGCGCGTGCATTTTGTGTTGTGTGGTTTTGTTGTTTTATTATTTAATTATATTTAATTTAATTGTTCTTTCAACAACGTGCTGCATGTTTATGAAAAAAAAAAAAAAAAAATTGCAAGCAATGTAGTGACGTAAATGCTTAAATTCGCTCTTGAATAAATTGATTTAAATTACCTACAAACACGCATTATTTAAATTAAATTAAAAAACATCTCTAAGATAAAAATTCATAAGTTGCTTTGAAAATTTCGCTTGGCCATCTGCAGAATTAAGGTTTGACGTCATTGACAATGAAGGTGTATTTTTAGCTACGATGTGAGTAATTTTTATAAATTTGTTTGCTCTATCACGCCAGAGTGTGAGAGTTCCTCATGAGATTATTCCCACATGACCCTACAGCTGGGCACAAATAAATGATTTTGTACCGATAAAATATTTTGTTCGCTATGATTTGAAGATATGAGCATATTTTCGTCAAATAAATTATTCATGGAGCTTGCTTTGTTTTAAAATTTATTTACATTTTTATTGGCTTAGAAGTATGAAAAACCAGCTACATATGTATGTGTATGGAAAAAGTATTGAAATTGCTTTTAATTGAAAACTTGAAATTTTGTCTCCTAAAAAGTTGTTCAAAAACACTTAAACTTTTTTTGTTTGCGCAACGACAATCCAAACCTAATTTAACATTCAATTTACAGAAAAAAAAAAAAAAAATAATAAACCGATTTGACGTAAATCTAAAAAACCAAAAACTCATTATTCTAATATTTAGAATAAAAAACAAAAATATTCACAAAAAAATACCGAATAAAAACTAAGTACAAAAACAAAAAGTGCAAAAACCCATTAACAATCAGTTAATTATATTAAAGTTATAAATAAATTAAAAAAAAAATTTCTTTCAAGTTGTTTGATATTTTATCTCTACATGTAAATCGTTTTTTGCCCGTTCGAAATACTTGTGTTTGATACTGGCAAGTCAAATAAAAAAATATAAAAATACAAAACAATAACACACACACACACACACACACACACACCTACACGCTGAAAATATCATTTTCAATCAATTTGTGTGTCCGGAAAGAAATCTAGAACAAGTATTGATAATATAGATACTTACATATTGCAAACAAATTAAAATATATTCTTGATCTTGATCTTAATTAGAAAACACTTTATTTTATATTATAAAAAACACTTTAGTTTAACGACCATTTAAGCTGTTAATGATGTTATTGTAATTATTTTGAGTGTGCTAAATTAATTATTAATTAGCTCATTAGTTTCTTAATTAGCTTAATAATAGTTATCTGAGTCGGTATCAAAATTTTATGTGTAAAAAAATTAAGAATAAGTTTAGTTTGAATGAAAAAATAATAGCATCAAATCGATTTGATTTTTTTTTTTTTTTTTGTTTAAAGTAACGTTTTTGTGACATTGAAAAACTTGAAAATTAGCAGCTTTTCGAACTACAATTTACTTAAAGTCGTGACTTCCTTACGGGTAAATGAGATATCAGCCAGCAATGGCAATAAATGCTTTGATCCGGTTCATATTGAATGGAGGCAAAAAAGTCAGCTGTTCGGTCTCACATTAACTTTTATTTATATATCATTTTTGCAACTATTTTTTATCGAATTGCTGATTTTTTTTTTATTGATGTTTTAATATTTTCAAAGCAGTCTCTATTCATCTTGACCATAACGATGCTTCCAAACAGAAATAGCTGCATTTTTCAAATTATTAACTTTACTGTGGAGCAAAACTTTCATAGCATACAACAGTATAATTATGCCAAAATTTAAGAAGGTATGGAATTTTTGAATAAAACTAAGGTTCTCAAATTTCAGATGATATCACTTTCAAAAGGATTTAACTTTTACATTTCTTATTACAGATTTACAAATAAACCGAATAGATATCTAGCATTGGCTGCGGAATACAACTACTTACATATAATATTTATTATAAAAAGAACTTAATTTTATTTAGCTTTAAAACAAGGATTTCAAATGTTGTATCTATTCAGTCACGCCCGCAAGAAATAAAAATAAGTAAGGAAACTCTACAGTGGGTCTAGCCCGATTATGGAATACCTTTGACCTTCATAAAGTTAATAAAGTTCACCAGATTAACCAGGATGCAAAAAAAATTCTTGAAACGTGAGTGACACCGATGTGAAACGTGAGTGTCAAAATCAGTGTATGAAAAAATCTTAAAATTCTGAGAAAAAACTACATTCTTTTATGCAGTTTAAATTTCTACTCAATTACGTTAAAGAAAATTTTTTTATTCTTTATATTAACTCAAACAATTCGCAGATTTAAAGGAATTTGCAAGAAGAAGTCGAAAAATGCAAATCGTCCGGAAACATGAATGACACACCATTTAATGATAGTTTTTACTAAATGTGTACATATTAGCGATGTAACGGAGCTACGACTTCGGTTACGAAAAGTCGGAACTTTCGATTGATTTTACACCTCCGACTGCGACTTCGGCTCAGACAATTTTAAATCGGAGTTATAACGAAGATCGACATGTACCGGCGTATACGATTTTACCTATCTCACACACGAGCGCAGTTCTTCGTTAAATAATTTTAATTGCTTATAAACTCTCTTGTGGAGAGTAAATTCGAAATTTGCACTCAATTGCTCGTCAATGTTTATTGTGTACTCCAGGATCAGTTGCAAGTGAGCAACTTTTTAGTAGTGTTGATCTTATTTTGGAAGAAAGCTGACAAGCTTGTGTTCATTAAGTACAATTTAGTACTCTTAGAGTCACTTCATTTGACTGAAACATAACTTAAAACCAGGGACCGAAAATAACTGTTATTTTACAATTTTCGAATGAAAAAGACACAATGAAAAAATTGTCGAAGGACATTTTCAAATATTCCATTATGATACAAATGGCCTCAGCTTCACGAATATTTAGAGCCTTTTAAATTTTCGACTGATTTTATAAAAGTTAAAAACTAACTGTTATTTTTTGCCTTTTATTTTTTCAGACAAAAATAACGGTTATCTTTGACTTTTATTTTATCGGTAAAAAATAACAGTTATTTTGTGACTTTTATTTTATCGGTCAAATATATCAGGCAATCTATGTTTTTTTAAAGGCCGCTTGTCCGATTAAAAAACTTTTGATACCATATGTAAAACGTGATCACCGATGAGACCAAAATAATGGTATCGATAGTTTTTTAGTCAGTAAAATGGCCTTTTATAAAACACAAATTGACTGATATTTTTGACCGAAAAAATAAAAGGCAGAAAATAACTGTTATTTTTGACCTATAAAATAAAAGTCAAAAGTAACTGTTATGTTTGCCCGAAAAAATATAAGGCACAAAATAACTTTTATTTTTGTCGAAAAACATAAAAGTAAAAAAATAACAGTTAATATTTGACTTTTTTGATAAAAACCATAACCGGTACGGTCCCTGCTTAAAACTAGATATTTCCTATTATTGCGTATGTGTGTAATAGTTACATAAAATATTCAGTGCTGATTAAAGGTAGTGATCTTTTACAATAAATAACCTTACCAGTTAACTAACACATCTTTCATGGACTCCGACTGCAACTTCAGCTCCGATTACGACTCCGGTCGCTTCCGATAAACTCAGCTCCGTAACATCCCTAGTACATACATATAAAACTTTTTGCATGACCTTATAACAGTGAGCCTAAAACTTATGATACCTATCTATATAATTTTGAGTTAAAAGCTTTTATGTTTAATGGAGAAAAATTAATGTTTACTGCTATGACTGAAACGTGAGTGACACTGGATTTGCCGAATTGAAAAATTCCAGGCTGGTAAAGTGAGTGCGGTAAAAAATAAGGACACGTCCTTATTGACATAAATCGAACCCTTCCGGTTATCTGCAAAAGAAAAGAAAAATAGATTTTTAAACAGTAAGAATGTTGCTATTGTTTGAACCACGGAAATAAAAAACAAACATTTTTTTTACAAAATCGCGGCTGTTTGATAACAAAATGTGGTTTTCTATTCTTTTTTCAAAGTTTTTAATTTTTAAAAAATAGTAGGAAACAAATTATTTAAATATTTATAGTTCCAAATAGAGAGGAATATACAAAGAAGTTCACACCAAATTTCAAGTTAATCGGTTCATTAGAACTAGAGAAATCATGTTAACTGTATTATTATAAGTAGCTGCGAGAAAAACGCGATGAAAGATTTAAATTAAAAATTGTTTTTTTTTTTTGTATTGTTAAAATATCAATAACAAAATGGCTACTAAAAATGTTTTTACTTTTTTTAAACGAATTTTAAAAACCACAAAAAATTTGTATACCTAGACTAGAATACTGCCTGCAGTTTCAATCCAATACATGAAAACATAAAACTAAAATATGACTATTCTTTTTTATACCCTAAACCTGAAAGGTCAGGGTATACTAACTTTGTGCAAACGTTTGTAACGCATAGAACGAAGCGAGTCCGGTATAGAAAAGTATATATATTCTTGATCAGCCTCACCACGTGAGTCGAGCTATCCATGTCCGTCCGTCAGTCCGTCTGTTCGTCCGTCTGTCCGTCTGTGTGTTGTCCGTATACACAGGATAAGAAAAAGGAGTCGAGATAATTGGATGAAACTCGGTACACATAGTCATATGGACCCAAGGATTTGCGCTATTGAATATTTTTGGAATTCGCCCACGCCTACCTCCCATGCAACTCAAAAATTGAAAACTGTATAGCTTAGCTTATAAACAACGTACAACAATAAAATAAGATATGTATGCACTTTATATTAAACCAAAGATATCTTCGAAAAATGGGTGTCATCCGCCAACGGACACGCCCATTTCCCATGCAATCCAAATATTGCTTTTGTTCAATCCATAGATATAAAATTTGGTACTTTGTTTCTTTAACAAAACGAAGATTTTTTTGAAAAATGGACGTCATCCGCCCACGGACACGCCTACCTCCCATACAAACCAAAAAATTGAAAAATGCATAAATAAACTTATGCTTGTCTTACAGAGATCAAATTTGGTATGCATGTATTTTGTACAAAATCTAAGTGTATTTGTACAAAATGGGCTTCACCCACCCACGAACACGCCCACCTCCTATACACTCACAATGTTGAAAATACCATAAAAAGGTTTGTATATAACTTTAAGGGATTAAACATTGTATGAGAGAATTTTATATTAAATCTAAGGTGCACACAAAAAATGGGCGCCATCCGCTCACGAACACGCCCTTCTCCCATATAACCTACATTAGTAAGACTGTTAAAAACTGTAAAGGAATACATAGAGTTTGAAAAAATAAGAATTTATTTATATTTGTTTAAGTATATCATTATATATTTTAATATGATAGGAGGTTTATGGTATTCCATAGTCGGGCTAGACCGACTTTAGAGTTTCTTTACTTGATTTTTGTTAAATTTTTGCTTAAGCAGTTTTTGTTACTGACCTTACTGAAATAGATATTTAAATTAAAAATATTTCTTCAAACATATTTAAAAACTAGTAAGGCATATCTTCGACTTGGCCGAAGTTAAAATACCCCCCCACGGGCGATTCGCAATGGTACAAAATCTTAAATAGCAGCTCTTTTTATATGAGATTTCAAAAAATTTTACTATTTTGATGACTTCTAAAATACTTTCATATCAAATTGTTTTCCTGCAAAGTACAGCCAAGCCTTTTTATAAAGTTTTCAATTGGGAGTTGTATGGGTGGTGGGCGTGTTCTTAAGTGGTTGATGCCAATTTTTCTAACACGCCTCAATTTTAATAAAATATACACAAATACCCAATTTCAGGTCTGTACACTCAGAAAAATATCAACTGTAATATTAACAGTAGGCCGCTGTTATTTCAAAACACTGTTCGATTGAATGATTTGCATTTAAGTAAACAATTTTCTTTGTTGAATGAACGTTTCAAAGTATTTTTGTGCTGTTAAAATCATCTGTTGAAATATTTCTGTGCTTATGTATATTGAATTGTCAATTTTTTTCTAAGCAATAGTTTTTATATGTGTTTTGCTATATTTATATTATCGTTGCCAGTAGCTCAGTGGATGTGCACTAGACTGTCATGCGGGAGACGTGGGTTCGAACCCTAGCTGTGTAAGTATCAAAAATTGTAATTTAATAATTGAAATAATAATAATTCTGTTTCATTAATTGTTTGTTCAGAAATAACCTTCAAAATAAAATGCATACAATCTAGTAAAAAAAAAAAGTTGCAAATTTAATTTTTTATTTAAAAAAAAATATTATAAATAAAAAAAAAAAAAATTTATTGGCCTTGCCGGATTTGAACCGTGGACACTCGAGTACTAGATGCACACGTTAGCACACTCGGCCATACATGAACTTTCAAACCGGTGATAAAATTTCAATAAATAAGTTTTTATACGGGTTTCGTGTTCTATAAACCAATAGTCAACCGACTGTTGATTTGAAAGTTTCATTCGTTGGATGGTATTTAACAGTGAAATCTGTTATTTCAACCCATGATTTGTTTGATAAAACAGCATTTTTTCCCTGAGTGTAGCTTAAATATAAGCCTATTTATAGTTTCCAATATTATGGGTTGTATGGGAGGTGGGCGTGTTCATCGGTGAATGACGCCCATTTTTCTAACACATCTTGTTTTTATTATAAAAAGAATAAATATCTTATTTTCCTTTTGTAGTTTCGACAGAAGCCTATTTAAATAGTTTTCAATTTTGGAGTTGTATGGGAGGTGGGCGTGTTCGTGGTTGGATAACGCCCATTTTTCTCTTACGTCTTAATTTTTATATAAAAATAATAAATATTTAATTTTACTTTTATAGATTCGACA
Source organism: Tetanocera ferruginea (assembly GCA_958299015.1). Taxonomy (NCBI): domain Eukaryota; kingdom Metazoa; phylum Arthropoda; class Insecta; order Diptera; family Sciomyzidae; genus Tetanocera; species Tetanocera ferruginea. The sequence goes on from OY282644.1 coordinate 107,225,718, forward strand.
CAAGCCTCTATATATAGGGTTCAATAATAGGGTTGTATGGGAGGTGGGCGTGCTAGTGAGTGGATGATGCCCATTTTTCTAACACACCTAAATTTTGTCATAGACTATAAAAATACCGAATTTAAGTTTTGTAGCATAAATATTCGTTTCTTTATGGAGTTTTCATCATTGGGGTTGTATGGGAAGTAGGCATGATTTTCATCCGATTTAGCCCATTTTCGAACTTGATCTTAGTTTTTTTACACAGACAGAGGGACAGACAGACGCACATGGCTAAATCAACTCAGGTGGTGATGCTGAGCAAGAATATATATACTTTTCTATACCTACCACGCCTACTTATGGGCGTTACAGACGTCGTGACAAAATTAATATACCCCTTACGCAGTACGCGTGGGGGTATAATTAGGTTTTGACCGTCTTTTTCATGTTTGGAACCAATGTGCGTTTTGGGCCTTCATAAAATCTTCTTTTCTATTTGTTGAATTTTATGTAGATTTTTATATATATAGACTTAAGCTCCGCAGCTGCTCGCAATTTCTAGCTTTTCCGGCCACCACAAAGCATTCAAAAACCATGATGGTATGAGGACTGATTAAACAAAGAAGACGTTATATTTGAGAAAATAAAGCGTCTTCTTTTTACAGGTATAGAATTTTGAAGTGGAATAAAATAAGAATGAATTTTTAAAATTGACTTAATCTAAACTGAAGGTTCAATTTTGAATCACTTTTTCCAACTTTTGTGGCCATATATCGACAATAACGCGGCAAATATTGTCCTCCAAGTGGTCGATCGTTTCGGGCGTAGGCTAGCGACTTCACATATCCCCAAAGAAAATAGTATAGCTGCATTAAATCGGACAATCTTGCAGGCCAATTCCCGGGTCCGGAACGTGAATTTATGCGGTTACCAAACATTTCCTTCAGTAAATCAATTGAGTCACAAATCACATGAGCTCTGTGACATTATGTCACTCAGATCCAGATATAAACTAACTAATCAATGTTTCATGTCTTAAAGATAAAAAACAACTTATTAACCCTTTAAGGATGAACGATACATATTCGACCTGCATCTTATTTTGTTCAGCTGGTTTATTCTTATCGCCATTTGCATGGAAGGTACAAGTGATTATCCGAATTTGCTGATATTCGAACTTGAGATTATAATTAAATAATAATGCGCAACATAACGTTTCTAGATGCAACCATTTAAACGTTTCATTAAGAAAATGGGAAAAAATTCAATTAATTTTTTAAGCAAACATTGCATTTGTTCTTGTTTTGAGCCCATACGTCTAAAAAAGTCATAAAATAATTTTTGTTCAGCTGATCACCCTTACAAATTTTTGCTTGTATCATGACGGGAAATCACCGCCCGTATTATGGTACGTTTTTAAAAAATTTTTTTTTTTCTCGTTTTTTTCAAAGAAAATCGCATATAACTTAAATATATCTTGGATACTTCAAATTCGATTTCAATAATTAAGCTTATTTTATAAATTAATTTTTTTTTATTTTTTATTTTACTTGACAAATTAAAAAAAAAAAAAATTAAAAATATTGAAATTTAGATATAAAATAAATATGACATTGTTCTTACTTTAAAAATATATGAATTATTTATGTAAAGCATGGGCACATGACAGCACAATTTTCAAATCAATAAAAATTCAACGTTCTTTAAAGTAATATCCTTTGAATAATTATTTTTCCATTGCGGCACATAATAGCACATATTGAGCGCAAAGCAGCACCTGATTTGCTTTTCGCATATACATTTTTTTTTTAAAAATATTTTCAAACAGTCATAGTTAGTTCAAAATAATTATGCAACATTGATATGTTTCGAGCAATGACACTGAACTGTTTTTAGGACTGTTACAATTATATCATATTTAATTTTATTACCTCGAAATAACAACAACAAACATCACGCATGTCGAGTAACAAAAAAAAAAAAAGAATAAAAAAAGCATGCGCGTAAAAAAACTTAACCTAATGCCGCAAGCAAGCTTTGAATATTGTTGCACTTGTTGCTGCTGCTGCTGTCGTTGTTGCCACCAACACATGACGCATATGCACCGTGTCCAGCTCAATTGTTTGTTTAAATTGTTGTTGCTATTGTAGCCTTCCTAGTTTAAAGTTTTTTGATTTATAAGTTCAAATTTAATTGTGAAAAAAAAAACAAACAAATAGTTTCAAAGTCTTAAACTGCATTAATTAGAACAGAACGCATGAGTAACTCGATTGCTTATTGAAAGTTCTGAGAAAAATTAATTAAAAGAAAAAAAAAAACAAAATATATATTAGTTAACGCAAAAACGCAACAATAATTATGCATAATTCAAGGAAAGAAATTGTTTAAGTATGAGAGAGAGTGTGGGAGAGAGAGAAACAGCGCCAAGAATTGCTCATTTCTATGCAGCTAAGTTTGTGTCTTAAGTCTTTCGTTTTGCCGCCATGCATTGATTAGCTTTATTTAAGTTAAACAAAATCAAAGTGTTTTTGTTGTTTTAAGCGTTTAAAATCAAAATAAGTTTATTGGCCGTGTAAATAAATGCCGAGTATTAAGGTTATTCAAAGCTGGTTACCCTTAAAAATGTCGACTTTCTTGCAAATAATTCTTCATTGTGTGTTTTATTGGTTTTGACAAAAATTAACTGTTTGCCTCTAAAAAGTTCATATAAATTTTTTTGCATTTTCTTAAAAAAAGTGCCATATGTTGAAGGTCAAAATATGTGAACTTTTTTAACTTTTAATGCTTGTGTTTTTTTTTTTTTTTGTTTTACTTGCATGAGAAATAATCAATAACTGTTTTATTGAATTATTTATAAACTATTGAATGTAGCTACAACAAAAAACAAGCAACAATTATTGCTATTGAATTGTTTGAACATGACTGTGTGCAAATTAAGGCAATCGCTGAGGCAGACAAACACATGAATAAACACACACAGGCACAGGTACCAGACATTTGTCTATTAGCCTATTGTTAAAAAAAAATAAATGAAATAAATTAGCAACATTTAAATTGTTAAGAATAAAGTCTGTGTTTTTATTTTGGCGCTGTTTACATCTAGCATTTTGGAGTTTGAACAAAAGCGAGCAGTTCTGAAAAAAAAAATATAAAAAAAATCATATAAAAACATAACCACCAAATCTGACTTAAACACACCTAGCGGGTTATTTAAAACACAGGCAGTTTTTTTTTGTTTTTTTTTTTTTTGTATCTAAATAAAGGCTAAAAAGTTCATTGCACGCCAATCAGATGCCTTGAGTATCAAATTTTTTCAATAAAAAATTAGTACTTATTTTCTGTCGTTTAATTTTAATTTGTTGCATGTTCTGGTGTATTGCTTTAATGGAGTATTGAGTGTAAGCGATTTGAAACGAGAAGCTGCAACTTGCTTCTGATTCACAAACGGAAGTTTGAAAATAACCTTAAAATGTAGTCGGTCGACTTTTGTGCGCTGTTGACAATATTTAAGTATTATGCATTGAACTTTAGCAATAAATAATTTTGAGTTATTTTTATAAAATTAAATTTTATTTTGCACGTGTCTTTCTTGACATTCAAGTAATGAGACGTTGTTTGAAAAGGGCCTCTAATTGCATGAAAACATGTTTAGCTGCGTTCCAAGTGGCTTTAATTAGTTAAAATTTGGGGAGTGTCAACTGCAAGAGGAAAGCAACAGAGTACACCAAACGAGTCTAATACCTTCGCAACATAGTCATTTGAATATATGACCATTTTGGAGCAGTAACATCCTTTGCTAACCTTGAATTTTAACATCAAACAGTTGACAAGAAAAATCAGGTTCGTGTCTTAAGTCTTTTGTTTGCAGTCTGTAAGTTTCATCTTGATTTAGAAAGCTGCTCTCAAATTTACTGCTAACAGACATGACAACAAGTTTCTCTAAGTGCAAAATAACAATATTTTATTTTATTGTTTAACATCACTAAACATCAAATTAAAAATTTTTTAAATTTTTATTTTAAATTCGTTTGTAAATATTGACAAAATATTGTCAACAACTGTTGGTTGATTGTCTCAAAAAATGTTATCTTTTTTATCACAAAATTATAAGAATTGCTACAAGAATGTCAGACTTAAGCAGTCTTACGAATAAAACGTAGTCTCAAAGGCAGCAGCAATGAAATCTGCTTGTTTATTCCTTAGTATTTAGGTTAAGCGAAGTTTAATTTTACGGCAGTGAAGTTAATTTTTGGCTTTAGTGATGATTTTATTATGTAGTTGCAAAATGAGGATGATATAATTTTAAAAGCATTTAATTAATTTTCACTTTATTAAATATGCATTTTTTTAATTAATTTTTATTTTTTTTTATAAGCCCTTTATTATGTTTGTTAAACATTAACAAAAAAAACAATATTTGCCATAAAAATTTCATACATTTTTTGTACGCAATACTTTGCATTTTTTATATAAAAATATGCGTTTTTTTTATTAACAGTTTAACTCCTTTTTCAATTTATTAACTTTTAATTAATTTTAATGAATTTTTAAACACAACTATTCACACTTTTAGCATTACACTTTCCATTGCACTTAATTGTTTTTGAAAACCTTGCTTATAATTGTGAAATTATTTGTATAGCTTCTGAGCTTGTTCGCATGTCATCTATGAATATGTGTCAACCTGACTGGTATGCATGTGATCTGAAGAATTTTAAATTAACTGTCAACGTTTAAGAGAACGGTTTGTTTTTTGTATGAAACCGTTTTAAAACTTAATTAAAGCGACAAAACAAGTAATATCAGTCAATAAAATTTAAAAGCAATACGATCAAAACAAAAGACTTAGAAAATAAACTTTTTGCACGTTGCTAGGCAATTTAAAGCTGTACAGCAAAGAAAATCACTTCAAAGTAAAACAGAAAATTTAATATATTCAAAAACAAAAAAAAAAAATCAATAAAAAATCAATAAGAAACCAAGCGTGTTTAATTTGAAGTTTCAAAATAAATTTGGTATTTTATTTATATATGAGACATTTCGAGTTAAGCGTATAACTAGCAAATTTAAGTGCTTTGATTTGGTTTATTTTTTGGCAAAAAAATGCGTACAATATTGCAAAAATTCTTGCCAAGTTTCCAAGTGCCATCTATTTTTTAGTATGTTTTATAATTAGGTTTAAATTGGTATCTGTTATATAGTTCCAAATTTCAAGTATGTTAAAAAATTAACGAAATCAATATTCAATTTAATTTTAATTTCACAAAATTATGTTCATTATGTTACAAAATGTGTTCTGATAAGAAAAAACTCGACCGACTGAGCGCAGTAAAATAGTTTTTTTTTAACCTTAATTTATTTATTTATGTGTGAATTACAGCTAGCTTACAATTAATAAAAACAAAAATTAATTAAAATTAAATCAAGTTTTTGACGATTAACCCTGCCTTAAAAAAGTTAGAAATATATTTCAGAAAGTTCTTTATTAAATATTTAATGTGTGACGGATGTAATACAGAAAAATCTCTATGTTGGAGTAGTAAAGCTGCATTACTTAAAATAAAAATTTGTTCATGTATAGTAGACCGCATCATTATTATAAGGATAGAAAAAATTTCAATCGGTCGGGGTCTCAAAAGTTAGAGAAACTCATTAAAATGATTTCTGCATACTTTTTTTTTCAAATCGGAGAAAAACCGCCGAAGCAATTTTGATTCTGCTGAAGGTTCTTTTTGGTAAAAAAAACATGTTTTTTGCTTGTAACTTTTTGTTTTATACAGAAAGCATACCCACATCTTCTTAAATGTTAAATTTCTTACTCATACTAACATTTTGACATAAAAAAATTGTTAAAATTTTGTTTCATTATAACTCTTATTGACCATCAAAAATTTAATTTTTTGCTATTTTTAAAAAGGCATTTTTTTAAAACCGCTGTAAAAGACACATTTTTTATTAGATTTACGTGAAATTGTTATTGTTGCAAAGGTATTAAGTTCTTCTTTCGTTCTGTGTATCGCTTTAATCAAAGCTATGTGATTAAAAAAAAAAAAAATCATCGAAAACTGGACGATAAAGCAGTGAACAAATGAAATAAATTGTTTGTATGAATAAGAAATATTTCATTTCATCAGATTTTTAAAGTCGATTTTTCACATTCTGTCAGTTTTCGCACACAGCATTGATTAAAGCGATACACAGAAAGAAAGAAGAACTTAATACCTTTCCAGCCATAACAATTTCACGTAAATCTAGAAAAAAATGTGTCTTTTAAAGCAGTTTTAAAAAAATGTCTTTTTTTTTGGTCATTTTTGGTCAATAAGAGTTATAATGGGACATAATTTTTAAATTTTTTGAATATCAGAATATTGGTATAAGTAAGAAATTTAATATTTTAGCAGGTGTGGGTATGCGTTCTGTGAAAAATAAAAAGTTACAAGCATAAAACATGCTTTTTTTACCAAAAAGGACCTTCAGCAGAATCAAAATTGCTTCGGCGGTTTTTCTCCGATTTGAAAAACGTATGCAGAAATCATTTTAATGAGTTACTCTAACTTTTGAGACCCCGACCACCGAAATCTAAATGTCGATCCGGTCTAATGTATAGTGTTTATACCCTAAACCTGAAAGGTCAGGGTATATTAACTTTGTGCAAACGTTTGTAACGCATAGAACGAAGCGAGTCCGGTATAGAAAAGTATATATATTCTTGATCAGCGTCACCACGTGAGTCGAGCTATCTTTGTCCGTCCGTCCGTCCGTCCGTCAGTCCGTCCGTCCGTCTGTGTGTTGTCCGTATACACAGGATAAGAAGAAGGAGTTGAGATAATTGGATGAAACTTGGTACACATTGTCACATGGACCCAAGGATCTGCACTATTGAAAATTTTTGGAATCCGCCCACGGACACGCCTACCTCCCATACAACGCAAAAAATTAAAAATGCATAACTCAGCTCATAATAAGTCTACAACAACAAAATTTAGTATGTGTGTGTTTTATACCAACACAAAGATGTCTTTGAAAAATGGACGTCATCCGCTCACGGACACGCCCACCTCCCATACAACCCAAAAATTGAAAACGCAATAAATAAGCCTCTGTATAACCAACAGAGCTAAAATTTGGCACGTATGTTTTTTATGACAAGACAAAGATGGTTTGGAAAAATGGACTTCATCCGCCCACGGACACGCCCATTTACAATAAATTTTTTTTTTTTTTTTTGAAAAGTGGGTTTAGGGTATTTCATAGTCGGCCTAGACCGACTTTAGACTTTCTTTACTTGTTTTAATGTTAATTCTACCACTACAAAATATTATATTTACAAAAAAAAAAATAGTTTATTTACGGTTGTACGGTTGTACACAGGTAACTGTTAGTCGTTTAAAGTTTGCCGAGCAAACGAAAAAAATTCTGCCAAGTTATATTTCAATAATTGCTTAAATTTGCTATAAAAGAGGCAACTGTGACTGACTGACAATCACTAGTGATTAATGAGATAACATCTTTTTTGTACAATATAATTTTTACGAAATATTAAAATTTTTTTTTTTATGAATAAATCGACGAAATAATTTATTTATTTATTTATTACATTCAGGGACAAAATGCTGCTTTATCAAACAAATCATGGGTTGAAATAACAGATTTCACTGTTAAATACCATCCAACAAATGAAACTTTCAAATCAACAGTCGGTTGACTGTTGGTCTATAGAACACGAAACCCGTATAAAAATTTATTTATTGAAATTTTATCACAGGTTTGAAAGTTCATGTATGGCCGAGTGTGCTGACGTGTGCGTCCAGTACTCGAGTGTCCACGATTCAAATCCGGCAAGGCCAACAAAAAATTTTTTTTTATTTAAAATATTTTTTTTAAATAAAAAATGAAATTTGCAATTTTTTTTTTTGCAAGATTGTAAGCATTTTATTTTAAAGGTTATTTTTGATTAAACTATTAAGGAAACAGAATTATTATTATTTCTATTATTAAATTACAATTTTTGATACTTACACAGCTAGGGTTCGAACCTACGTCTCCCGCATGACAGTCTAGTACACATCCATTGAGCTATTGGCACCGATAATATAAATATAGCAAAACACATGTAAAAACTATTGCTTAGGAAAAAAAGACAATTCAACAAAAACACTAAAATATTTCAACAGATGATTTTAACAGCACAAAAATACTTTAAAACGTTTATTCAACAAAGAAAATTGTTTACTTAAACGCAAATCACTTAATCGAACAGTGTTTTGAAATAACAGTTGATAATATTACAGTTGATAATTTTCTGAGTATAGGATAAACAAGATTGGTCAAATATTTCTATGATTTCGAAAAAATATTGGTTATTTATAAATCTAGTTTGTTTAGTTTTGAAAAATTATACAGTATCTGTTAGCGTGGTTTTCACTATGTCATTTTCAATGGTCAGTTGTTGTCAGTCTAATGAAAAATGTCAAGACGTTCTCAATTTTTTTCCGTTTGACAATGATGAAAAATAGGAAAAACTGATCTCTTGACATGCTTTAAGCACAAATTGCATAAAATTTGTTATTTATGTGATATTTTGCACTTTAACCCTTTCGACCCTAACGTTGTTTAAAAGCAACTTTGATTTCTTAGCACCTTTTAAAACAAACGGAACTAACTCATCAACGAAGACATTGATTTGAATAATTGTAGCTCTTATAATTAAAAAAATAACAAAAAAGTAAGAATTTTGTTGCGATCAACATAACTACGACGCATTATTAAGAGTTAAGTTTTAATAAATTGAACAAAAAGTGCAATTAGAGCAGAAAATATAAATTAAAAAAAAAATATGTGTTTGACAGCCACGCACGGTATAAGTGAAACTTTAACCCAAAAAGTAGAGAGTTTAAATTGGTTAATTGTGGTAAACTCTTCAATATAGTTTAATTAATAAAGTCAAATTAATAACAGTAGATTAAAGCTGTTATATATCCATCATATCAAAGCACTAGTTTTAATTTATTGTCAAAACCTTATTCAAAAATTTTATGTAGAAAAAGTGCCATTGATGGTGATGAAAGGGACAAAAATTTAAGTCACAATAATTTTGCTACCGACATTTTTTTGTAAAGAAAACACGAATGGCATTTTTCTGTATAAGTGGTGTTCGGCAAGTTTAGCTTTCTTATTATGAAACGATGTAAAATTGATTTCATTTGGCGAGACGATTTTGGGTCTGATTTAAAACAGATTCAATGCAATTAGCTGTAATGCAATGCAATCACCATTCTAAAGTGCTTTATACTTGGCAATATAAGCAAAAAATCCGAGGTTTTAAACCTTTAAGTTCAGTTTTACTCCCCGTTTCAATTTGCTATTTTAGTTTCACTTCAAAAAATTACACTCAGGGAAAAAATGCTGTTTTATCAAACAAATCATGGGTTGAAATAACAGATTTCACTGGTAAATACCATCCAACAAATGAAACTTTCAAATCAACAGTCGGTTGACTGTTGGTCTATGGAACACGAAACCTGTATAAAAAGTTATTTATCGAAATTTGATCACTGTTTTGAAAGTTCATGTATGGCCGAGTGTGCTGACGTGTGCGTCCAGTACTCGAGTGTCCACGGTTCAAATCCGGCAAAGCCAATAAAAATTTTTTTTTTTATTTAAAATTTTTTTTTTTAATAAAAAATGAAATTTGCAATTTTTTTTTTTGCCCAGATTGTAAGCATTTTATTTTGAAGGTTATTTTTGACCAAACAATTAAAGAAACAGAATTATTATTATTTCAATTATTAAATTACAATTTTTGATACTTACACAGCTAAGGTTCGAACCCACGTCTCCCGCAGTCTAGTGCACATCCACTGAGCTACTGGCAACGATAATATAAATATAGCAAAACATATATAAAACATATTGCTTAGAAAAAATTGACAATTCAATATAAGCACAAAAATATTTCAACAGATGATTTTAACAGCACAAAAATACTTTGAAACGTTCATTCAACAAAGAAAATTGTTTACTTAAACGCAAATCATTCAATCAAACAATGTTTTGAAATAACAGCAACCGACTGTTAATAGTACAGTTGATATTTTTCTGAGTGTACGGACTAAAACTTTGATGATAAGGTGTTTTTCTTTGTTATTGTTATTTCGTAAATGTGGACTCAAACCATTTCACCATAGCCTATGGTGAGTTATTTAATTGCATGAATTTGCTGCGTTTCATTAAAGTGTTACATCGATTTTGCTCCCCGTTTAGTTCGCCGTATGTTGTATACGCGGTTAAAGAAGTTTCACTTCAAAAATATACATTCAAATCATAAATTTAAAAAAAAAGTACGCAGTTTTAGCCATAAAATGCTAAATAAATATACAAAAATAAAATATTAAAAAAAAAACGTGCATTATGGCAGACTTGCATACATATGTGCAACATTCAATATCTAGTGACACGATAACTCTATAAGTCTGAAATCTTCAAAAATGCTTCAAAATTCAAAAAAAAAGGTGGGCCATAACATCGCGGCAGAGAAAACAGACCTTTTTTTAAAAATTCATAACTAAGGGCCAGTTTTTCAGTGCGGGCTTAAACTCTAGTCAACTTAAACTTAGGTTAACTCACCAAAATTGGACGTTTAAGCTCGGTTTAAGCAAAAAAAAACACATCATATGATAATTTAAGTCAATTCAACTTGAACGAATGCTACAATATCTAGTTAAAAAGAGTTTTAACATCCCTTTTTGGTGAGTTAATCTCGGTTCAATTTGACTCTAGTTTAAGCCCGCACTGAAAAACTGGCCATAAAAAAATTTTTTTTAATTTTTGGTGATGTTCCAAATTTGAAAGTGTGTTTTTTTCGAAAAAAATATTGATTTTAAAAATTCATAAAAAATCGAAAAAAGATTTAATAAAAAGCGCTATCATGTCATACGATAGCGAATGAAAAAGTTTAAAAAAATACAAAAACAAAAAAAAAAAAAACGTCAAAAAATGAACCTGCTAGTGTCACAACCAGTAGGAAAAACATGGTTTCGAGACAAAGTTTGTTAACAATGAAAAAAGCAAAGAAAAATATAAATGCGCTCTCACTAATCCGGCTGTAACTTTTGAACACGTAGGAATTTTTTTTCTTAGAATCTTAAGAATGTGTAATAAAATATAAAATTATAAAACAGTCGATTTAAAAAAACGGCCAATGTTATCTACCCAAATTTAAATATAGTAGACACAGGAGTTATGAAAACAAAATTTTCAGACAGCTACATAGTTCAGCAGTGGGGTCGAAAGAGTTAAACTTTATTGTCAAATCAAAATTGAAACTGTATCGGACCCGTGTATTAAATACTTACTTAAAATCTGAAAATTTATGCAGCACTACTTGTTAAAGCATTGAATATAAATACAAAATAAAAATAAATTGTCAAAAAACAGAAGATCTGCGACAATTGCACTTCATTTAGATATGCTGTGGTCGTTGGAATCGACAGCTACCCATGTAAGGTCGCCAAATAAATGTTCAAGAACAAGCTGAAGAGGAAATCCGAGAAGAACTCTTTCCTCAAAGTGGTCCAATACAACTTTCTACCTTTAACTCCGCCTAGTGGTGATGATGGTAAGCCACTAGCCTGTCCCAAGCCAGTGAAAGGGAGGAGAGTTGTGTCATGCGTATTTGGACTACGGTTCAATTATGTATCTCACGTAAAGGATAGGTTGCCATGAGCCCTCGCTTTGAGATGCAAAATCATGGAAGTGGGACCTAAAATCTAGCTATTGTAGCCGCGTATCCGTAGCAAATGATATAAAACATACTGTTAGTACGAGGATAGTCAATAAACCTGGTTTAGCAACTGATAATTACTGACATGAATAAAAATCTGATATTCTCTATGGTTTTATGAGAATAAGTGATGATAAATAAACTTTCAACGATAGGGTCTTTATGTCGGAAAAAGTGGTTTTGAAAGAATGGTCATGAAGGAAGAGGAGTATTTCAAGGGCTGATTAAAAAAGGAGTATTGATTGACATGGAGTATGATCAAGGAGCATAATAGACCCTGTGTTCGAGCTTGCTTCATTGTGGTAATGTTGGATGCTGGCTGACAAAGAATTTCAAACTTAATTTAGATAAGGCGATCAGTTTTGGAATAAAACATGTTTGACGGTCTTTACTGGTAGTGTCTGAGATATTCAACAAGATTGGCTGTACTATAGCACTTTATGTCTATGATTTAGTTCCGAGCAAATACCCAACTAGTGTCTATTGGTATAATATATCGTGATGCTAAGATAAACTTGCTTATCAAGTCATGTGTGCTTAAACTATAGTGTTAAAAAAACGGTGTTAAGAATCATCTCTAGAAAGTTTATATGTTTTAGAAATTTGTTTATTGAGATCTTAGGTACATTCTTGTAGTTGATTGTTTCCTTGAATTTTGAACGGTTTGCTACCTATGGACCTGAACACGGGAAAAAAGGTAAAAAAAAATCTAAATTTTTTAAGTTTTTTGCGATTTTGACCTGGAAGGTGAAGTTTTTTGGATTTTATATGTTGGCAATTTTTGTTCCTTATGACAAGAGCTACAACTTTGCCTCTGAGAGTAAATCGAAATTCTGAACGGTTTACAAGATATGAGCCTGAGAAAATGATCACATTTTTACGAAAATGATACCGAGGCCCCAAATCTACCGGGGCCCATAAAACAAAAAGTGCATGACTTTGGGGAAAATTGGTAGACACGGGTCTTTTTTTTTTAGTCTTTTATCACGTAGTGGTGTCCGTATATGGTTATTTTGCCGTGACTTAAAAAATTACACACAGTGCTATCAATTCATGTTTGGTTTTTGTTGGAAGCTCATTCCAAGGTGGAAATCCCTTTTGCCCGGGGGGACTATCGTGGGCTGGCCCTTCGGGAAGTTTCGTGCTGGCTGTGGTAAGCTTAACGTCGCAAGCTAGACAACGAGTCGGTGTGAAGTTGCGTCTCAGTACAACCAGACTGGCATATCCTATATGCAAGAGATTTTAGATAGGTCTCGCTCCTCACCAATGGAGGTGGATTGAATTTAACCTCAAATTAAATGTTCAAAAATTGGTACTGGGGTATCGGTGGATGAGTTAAGTGTTTATAGCAGAATTGGCAAACGGCACCTTGTCATAGTAAGCTGTTAATACCCTGAAAACGTGAATCCCTAGGGCACTTGTCATGTCCGGAAAATAATTAATTTTTAATATGGCGATAATGGCGAGCGAATTCTGCATGATATGATTGGAAAGAAGCCTGGAAACTGGTCGATAAATTTAATTATATTCCAAAAACCATTGGACTTGAGAAAGCAACTCCTAATAGACATGTCGGCGGCCCTATGATCCTGCACACCGGCATTTCGATGGATGTGAGTCCTGAGAATGCGTCTGTTGAGAGTTAATTTGGAAAGTCCATGACTCCTCGCCATGGGGCAAGTAGAATTAAACCGAACAGGTAGACATCTACTATAAACACTCGACTAATACAACTTTCAACATCGATCATGTTCTCCGCTAAGGATTTGTACGATCCTGCCAAGATGACCACACATCGTTTCCAGGCACTTCAAATTGAAATCCATATACAAAGCGTTCAAAAACAAATAGTTTTACTAGAATTTGCATCAATTTATGGAGGATCATGAAAAATATGTGTGTGCGAGTGGATTTTTTTACTTTTAACCTAAGCTAGAACTACATTTTTGGAATATTTGTTGTTGGATGACTGACTATGAAAATACAATAAAATCAATTTTGATTTTCATGCGAGATACGGCAATCTTCCTTATGAAGGCAGTATGCAAGAACTTCCTTTATTATATTGACATCTGCGCTGACAACGTTTACGATAGGTTTTGGATAGGTGTAAGGTTAATATTCGGGGTGGTATGGTATGAACGAACAACAAAACTAGGATTAAGTTTTTGACAGAAATGATAGAATTTAATGCAATATCTTAAAATATAAGATTTTTGCCTTTGTAAAGATTATCGTCAAATGTTCGCTCAACAATTTTATAAAAACTTTTACCACAATAAATGGCGATAAAATTTTCTATATTAAAGTTTTCCGTAGAATCTGAATATATCAATGGCTTTTTCAATTTAAATTAAAAATAATTTTTATTTTTTTTTTGGTTGATTTCACCTGAAATATTTATTTGTTCTAACATGAACATTAAGCCGGATCGATTTTGTATGGAGAAAAAAAAAGTCATTCGGACACCGACTCAAAAGTTAGAGGGACTCTTAAACACTATTTCTGCATAATTTTTGTTTGAATCGGAGAAATCTCCATTGAGCGGTTCTGATTCTCCTGAACCCCTTTTTTGGTCAAAAAATCAACTTTTGTTTTTTTCAGAATGCATACCCAAGATAGGCAAAAAAGTGGTGATTGTGATAGTTAAAAAAAATTTTTTAATTTTTTGTCTTTTGAGACCCCAAAAAATAGATATTTTGTCATTTTCGAAAATATGTTTTTGTTTTTGTAAACAGCTATAAAATATGCATTTTTAATGGTATTTACATGATTTTAAGCTTATTGGAAAAGTTCAATTGAGGTATTCTTTCTATTGGTATAATGTATGGATTGGTTTGATAAAAACGGAGTACCATGAAAATCTGAATATGTAGCTTATAGGCGTTTAAAAAAAATATATTTTTGAAAATTATGAATTTTGTACTGGAGTGCCAACTGGCGTACACTTTTCTAAAAATACCAAGATTTGTCAAAATCGAACGGTAATAAATAATAATTAAGCTGAAAAAAGTTATAGACAAAGTTATAACCAAAAACTTGATTTTTTTGGCCTAAAAAGGGGCTTTGGAGAACCAAAACCGCTCCATGGGGATTTCTCCGATTTAAAAAAAAAATGATGCGGAAATAGTTTTTAAGAGTGCCTCTAACTTTTGAGTCAGTGTCCGGCGATATCTAAATTTCGATTCGGCTTAATGAACATGCTTAAGTTGAACTTAATAAGCTCGTTCTGCGTAATTAAAGAGAATTTTTTTCAAACTCACAATTATAATTCAATTTATATCATACAGTTATTCTCAGTTATTGAAATTCAGTTATTTGTAAGGAAGTGTCGTATAGGTTGGCACACCGTATAAGTTGGGACAGCCAATTTTCCAAGATTATTGGTACTGGCGTCACTTATTATATGACTGTGGAAGTATAGTCTGAACGAAGAACATGTCTTGATTATGGCTATGTCAAGCAGGCCGTAAATTGTAGTATAAAAAAGATATATGTCCGATAGTTTTTGCAGTGTGCAAGTGTGTTGAATGCATTTTTGTATTCAGTGTTTTTTCATTGTTTGAGAGAATAATTGAATTGTACTGTTGGCGAAATTAATGTGTTGACTATAGCTTACTTAGGTAAAGGTTGGACCACTCATGTTCTAAAAGTTAGGACAGTACTTTTTTTAGTCCAACACACTGCTACACGGTTAAAAATCTTGGAGTAAATTTTAAACTTTTTTGGATTACATATAGGACACGACCAAAAAAAGATTACTTTTTAATCCAATGAAAAGTTTTAAATTTTCCAATCCAAAAAGGATTTAGTTTTAATCCGCAAAAAGTTTAAAATATTGTAATTCGAAAAGGATTATTTTTTAATCCACAAAGGTTTAACATTTTCTAAACTGTAGTAGGCGGTATGTGACAGGACAACGTCTGCGCTGAAATACTAATGCTCCTATAGTTTTGGAGAAAAACATTGGTTGTCATAACAGATTTGAGATTCAACATCAGCATTAAATTATTCGTACAATTCATATACATAATGCTTATACATTTTTAAGTTGAAATTCATTCAATTCATTCATTGAATTCATTTGACGTAAAAAGGGTTTTTCACTCTCAACATGTACTGATCATCAATGGTTTTCCGTTTTGACTCAGCTAAATGTAAATAAATAATCCAAGCATTGAGCAATAATGCAACTCTTAAGGAACGAGTATGTTATACAAAACCTTATAGAGGTATATAATAAAGTTCTTATATTGCCATGAACTTCACTATTTATACATTAAGGGTATTCATGCAAATAGGCAATGCCTTATAAATGGTATAAGCCGTATAAGTTTATCAGACTTATAAATGAACTGCACGAAGAACCGTTTGCACAAACGAG
Source organism: Tetanocera ferruginea (assembly GCA_958299015.1). Lineage (NCBI taxonomy): Eukaryota > Metazoa > Arthropoda > Insecta > Diptera > Sciomyzidae > Tetanocera > Tetanocera ferruginea. The sequence continues at coordinate 107,241,866 of OY282644.1, forward strand.
ACATATTTGCTCTACGATTTAAGGTTGGAAAAAATATTACAACACTTGGTTTTCATGGTGGTGACCGTGGCATGCAGGTTAAGTGTGTGGCTTAGCATGCTGGGAGCCCGGGTTCGATCCCCAGCCGCGGCGAAAAGTTTTTTTCAATAAAAAATTTTTCTGATCGGTCACCACCTCTCTGCAGACAATGGCAAACCTCAGAGAGTAAATAATGCCATGTAAAGCTTCTTGAGAACATGAACTTTAGCCGTTCGGAGTCGGCATAAAACATGTAGGTCCAGTTCTCGGTCAATTGTGTGCAAACATTTAATAACACACACAACACAATTGATCATAAGAAGCTCGGTCAAAGTCCTTTCAAGGGCTGAAATGGCCAATTTGTTTTTTTTTTTTGGTTTTCATGTAAGCATGCTCATTTTGTTTCATTTATTTTATAAAATTTAATAAACTTAATTTAATAAACTTCGGATGTTTTAACAATTATATTAAGCGTAAATTTCGTAGTAGTAGTATTTTTCATCTTAGGTAACATAAGCACTATTTCCTAAAAATATTACCTAAATGTAAATTTGTAGTCCAAAAATAGTCTTAAACTTAAACTTTTTCGGATTAAAAAAAATTAAACTAATGTATGGAACAGAATATAGTACTTTTTGGATTAAAAATTCCTTTAAACCAAAGTTTGGATTAAAAACTAGTCCAAAAGTTTTAACCGTGTATACAATTTGGAAGATATTCTTATAGCATATCATTAATTTAATTATATTAACTACTATTAACTAAAATGCGATTATTAAGCATATATATTAGATTGTGATGCTGGTTAAAAAATTTGCTTCGTACGCTACTTGATAGCATGTTAATAACTAAAAGGAAATTCCTTCTTGTAATCTTTACTTTATTTTTGTTGACCAATTTCATAAACAAATCCAGTAGAGATCCGTAGCTCGCGCAAGCATTATCTTGATTCTGAAATAACTGTTACTAATGAACTAATGAACTATCTGGTTCTAATGAACATTTTATGATGTTGCAATAATTATTATCGAAACATTGCCAGTATATCCAAGCAAAGTAAAAATTCGTCATGTTCTTCTTCTTCAATCTTCTTCATCATATGCCGATATTATGAGAAAAATGTTGATTTTGGGGTAATTTACATGAAAGCAATGCAACGTATACTAAGCCGTTCAAATTCGATTGAGTACTACACGTTGAAACGCTTGCTTTTATGCAGTTTTACTTAATTTTGTTTTGATTATTTTTGGATTTTTTTAATGCGCTTGTGAAATAATTTTTTGTGAATAATATATAACTCAATTAACTTGAGTAGTAATATTAAAATTAAGTACTATTACCAATTGGCCCCTTAATTGAGAAGTTTACATTCATATCCAGATAAGTTACAGGAAAAAAATTGTAGTTAGAAATGCCATTGTAAAGCTGTTGTTACAATACATCGATCCATAAAATCCTCTTTGATAAAAATCCTTGAGAAAAATGCATTAAAAAATTTCCTTTTCAATCAAAAGCACGCATGTCCACTGAAAATTTTCAATCAAAATCAGATGGGGTTCAAGCAAGTTTTCATTTGCGTAGTTTTCATTCAAATTTTAAAATCTTTTTTATGTCAAAACCAAATGTTATGTTGGTATGAGTAATAAATTTAACATTTTAGCGGATTTGGGCATGTGTTCTGAAAAAAATAAAGAGTTAAAAGCAAAAAAAATTTTTTTTTTAAAAAAAGGACCTTCAGGAGATTCAAAATTGCTTCGGCGGATTTTCTTCGATTTGCAAAAAAAGTATGCAGAAATCATTTTAACGAGTTCCTTTAACTTTTAAGACTCCGAAGGGTGGAATCTAAATTTTGATTCATTTCTAACTTTCAAAACCAGACAAGTGCAAATTTGAAATTGAAAATACAAAAATTTTTTTTGCACTATGAGACTATTTTTTTTTTTTTTGTAATAGTTTTATAAAATAATATTTTGTTTTTTTAATAATATATCTATTCCTGTGGAGCATAATTTTGCATAATTGGTTTGTTTATAAAAAATGTCTGTCAAAATTATGACGTTTTTTTTCGATTTCACAACAATTTGATCTGTGTTTTATCTGGTTTCGAATGTAAACTACTCAATTATTTTATAAATTTTATAAATTGTTTTTGAATTATTTTTAATGGTTTTTTACTATGCTTAAAATACTTCATTTGGACACAAAATAACATTTCTATGCTTTTAACCTCTGACAACAAATTTTTACTGCTTTATTGTACACAAAGAACAATTTATCATTTCTTTATTTTTAGTCCTTATTAACACCTACACACCAAAGTTAGCCTGTGTGTTGTTTTTTTCTATGCCATGTTATTTAAGCTTAAAATTGAGTTATGGATTGTGAAATTGTGCTGACAAGCCCTAAAATGCTTACAATTTGCATCTAATCCTGATTCAATTCCTAACGAGATGTTGTGCAACTACGACCAGAAAAAAACACATATCTTTCTCCGGTGAAAAATTTCTCTATTTTCGATAATAGCAGTTTTCTCTTTTTCAAATAAAATTTTCTTCAATTAGAATTACCTTTTTACATTTTTGAAGAAATATTTCCTCACTTCTAAGAAATGGAAATATTTCAATGTCTCTTATAATGATAAATATTTTTCTCGCACAAAAAATTCTCAATTATAGAGATAAATTTATTGAAAATGAAAAATTTCTCCTATATTTTGATAAAAAATTCACTATAAGAAGTATTTTTGTCAATAAAAACAAATATTTTTTCAAAAATAAAAAGCCTTTTTCTCTAAAAATGATATAGTTTGATATATTTCTCTCTTTCATAGAAGCTTTTTATCATTTTTAGAGCATTTTTAGGATCGCATTTAGAGAAAGGCATTCTCTGAAGCAACATCTATCCCATTTTTCTCTAAATATGATACCTTTTTTTTCATAATCCTAGAAACTTTTTTCTGAGTGTAGAGTCATATATGGAAAGAGGCATTACTACACTCTTTAAATTTAAAAATTATTAAATCATTGAATCATTAAAATTATGAAATTTAATTCTACGCAAAAGCGACGACGTTATGGTCACTTACTTGAAAATAAGTTCTAAGGCAGTTCTGTAGTATTCACCAAAAAATTCTCTTCGGACACAACTTCGAATTGTTATTGGAAAGTGCTCAACTTGTGGGCTTCTTGGATCGGAGGGGCTTCTTGGTGATGGAACTGGTTCGAAGTAAATAAATTCAGAGATATTATTACTGATCATTAATATGTAAGTCTTACAATAATTTGTCGCTCGCACGCGCCATAAAATGCGCATATCTAAATATTTGAAATTTCAGATGTTAAGAAGAACTTCAAATCAAATTTTGAATTCTTTGTGTACACTTTTGAGAAACTTAGAACATTTAGCTACAGCTGTTATAAAAAAAAGTTATTAAATAAATAACTGTACAAACTGAGTTTTTAGCACAATTTGGATAATTAACTCAATTTAATTTAAGCAATAAATAAATACAAACAAATATTTGTTAAATTTTATTTCATTAAAATTTGTTTATGAAAGGAAAAAAACCAAATCAAAGCATGATAAACATATAAAAAAATTGAGCTTGGAAAATATTTTTTGAATGCGTCAAATATAATTAATATGTAAAATATACTAAATATGTTAAACATATTTAATATGTGTTGTATATTTGTTAAAATAAAAACTGTAAACTCGAGTCCATAAAGTTTGTTGATCAAACTGGTTTAGATTTAATTAGACGTGCCTCTTGCTACGCTCTTTAAAACAAAACAAAAGACTTAAGCAACGAACTTGATTTTAGACGCATGCAGAAATTTCAATTGGTTTAAAGAGCGCATATTACAATGATTCTAAGCAAATTTTGAAGACATAATAAAATAAAAAAAATTAAAAAAAAACCGTTATGACAGCTTTAGATTTCTTGCAGTTAACCGCATGACTGCCGCTGTGCTGACTAATTCCTTGCATTGCTGCTGAAATCAAATTTCCTACCATATCGTTAACAAAGCACTTAAATACCAGAGAACGTTTAATTTATATACTTTCGAAATGTAACAAATTCACAAGGTCAAATAAATAAATAGAAAACAATTACACGTTTTTACAGTTAAAACTGTAAATTTTTATGCACAACTAAAACAAAGAAAAGAGTAAAAAATTCGCTCTAACATCCGTAAAACTAAGTTACGTTGTTACCATTTTTAATTTCTAATTAAGTTGTATGGAACAAAAACAACAACAACAGCAACAATGACATATATAACAGGTGTTTACATGCTGTTTGTTTAACATCCACAATAGCTGTAAACTATAATACACAGCGTAAGACGAGCAGGAAAGCGACATTAGCTGTAGGTTAGCTGATAATAATTATAACACTGTTGTCTCAACGACATTTCTTAAAAAGTTGTTGAACTCTCACTTGCTATGCAGCTATGCCAATATTATTGTTATTATTGCATACATTTAGTTAACATGTTTAACAGCTTTACTAAGTCTTAACAGTCTTAACTAAGTATGAAAGACCTTCACGTTGAAAGAACGCAATATTTTTATAAATAAAAAAAATACAATTTTTATGCATTAATTAACTCAAGTGAATAACATTATGAAGATATCATAACAAGAACAGCAAAAAAAACCAAGTATTATTTAATAACTAGAAATGACATCAAATAAATTATTTGCACTGTTTATGAGGAAAATAAAAAAATCGTTTAAACACTTAAAGCTTGGCTTGAAAATAAACCAGTTTTTAAATTTCCCATAAAAGCCAAAAGAAAAAAAAAATAATCAACAGAAATCCATAAGTTTTCGGAACTTGCCGCCGACACACAATAAAGCATGGGTTTTTTGTTCTGCTGAAATCTTGGTTTTTTCTTCCTCTTCTTCTTACTTATAACCTTGAGCCGGCTCTTAAATATGTTAGTTGCTATTTTATTCTACATTCTAAACTGACAAAACCAAACAAAAAAAAAAAACAACACATATTAAAATATATGTGACAACAAATTGTTTAAGATAGTATTTGAGCTTGATTTTAATTAATTTGTCAAAAATGAATGTTTGCCAAAAAATTGCCATAACATGTTTTATTGATACTTAAAATACACATGTGCTTAATATGCGAGTTATATTTTTATAGTTATGCTAGTAGAGTAAATTTTTTTTTTTATTTTTATTTTTTATTTATTTATTCTAATCTAATAAAGCCAACATTCTTGTTTTAAGTCTCTAAAACTCTACTCACTATAACTTTAGTTTGATTCAAATTTAATTTGTTGTGAAATTCGAGCAGTTTTCGAGTCCATCAAAGCATAGGCAAAAAAAAAAAAAACTAAAAATTCATGGACAGCATGATTAAAAACCACTAATTAAAACATCTCTTAACGTCATATATCAAAGCAAACCTTTTTGACGAAGATTACTGGTGATTCCCCATAAACATAAAGTGTCTGCTTATAACCATGTTTGAACCAAGCACTGCAGCAGAAGCCACATAAAAAACGTGTGTTTTTATTAAACATTTAATTTTGCGCGTGCCGTTGTTCGAGGTTTTTCGCGTGCCATTTCTTTTGTTTTGCTTCTTATGCATTTTGTAGCTTAAATAAACATTAGGAACTTGTTGAAACAAAATTTTATCGTAAATGTGAATTTTAAAAATAAAATTTATACATTTTTATTTCCTTTAAAAAACCGCTATATTTTTACACACCCATCGATTGCTTTATTTAAATAAAATATTATGCTTTAACGTTGCTCTCAAGTACGTTGCTGATTTTAACTCACATTTAAAAAAAATTTGAACGGGAAGTTTTAGTTGAATTTGCATTGAATATCTAGGCTTGAGTAAAACAAATCCAAAACTAAAAATTCATTATTTTTTTGAACGCTTAGTGAGTTAGGCTTTTATAAAAAGTGATACTAAATAATAGAAAAAGGTCGTTGAGCACCAGTTTTGATCACATAAATTATTTCAAATAATAGCATTGCCAAACAGAGGCATAGCACTACTTCTTGCAAATAAATAACACAGTTAAATGTGACAAGAAAAAAAACGCCATTTTGCGTAGCATTGTAGAATTACCAAAACTTCTAAGTTTTTTTTTGATAAAATAAAAATATTGTTTTGTTAAAATAAATTATTAACCTACAACGTGTGTGTGTAACTTACTTGAAGCCATTTTTATTTATTTGAAATGCTGTGGTTGCCATGGTCGTGAGAGCTAAGTGTATGGCGTAGGAGCCAACGAATTTTGGCGGACCAGGGTTCGAATCATCATCTGACAAAGAAAGTTTTTCAATAGATAAAAAACATTCTCATATGCCGTCAACTCTCTGAAGACAATGACAAGCCACAGTACATAATGCTATTTCAATTTCAATTTCAAAACAAAATCAAAGTCAAAGTCAAAGTCAACGTCAAAGTCAACCTCAAAGTCAAAGTCAAAGTCAAAGTCAAAGTCAAAGTCAAAGTCAAAGTCAAAGTCAAAGTCAAAGTCAAAGTCAAAGTCAAAGTCAAAGTCAAAGTCAAAGTCAAAGTCAAAGTCAAAGTCAAAGTCAAAGTCAAAGTCAAAGTCAAAGTCAAAGTCAAAGTCAAAGTCAAAGTCAAAGTCAAAGTCAAAGTCAAAGTCAAAGTCAAAATCAAAGTCAAAGTCAAAGTCAAAGTCAAAGTCAAAGTCAAAGTCAAAGTCAAAGTCAAAGTCAAAGTCAAAGTCAAAGTCAAAGTCAAAGTCAAAGTCAAAGTCAAAGTCAAAGTCAAAGTCAAAGTCAAAGTCAAAGTCAAAGTCAAAGTCAAAGTCAAAGTCAAAGTCAAAGTCAAAGTCAAAGTCAAAGTCAAAGTCAAAGTCAAAGTCAAAGTCAAAGTCAAAGTCAAAGTCAAAGTCAAAGTCAAAGTCAAAGTCAAAGTCAAAGTCAAAGTCAAAGTCAAAGTCAAAGAGTCAAAGTCAAAGTCAAAGTCAAAGTCAAAGTCAAAGTCAAAGTCAAAGTCAAAGTCAAAGTCAAAGTCAAAGTCAAAGTCAAAGTCAAAGTCAAAGTCAAAGTCAAAGTCAAAGTCAAAGTCAAAGTCAAAGTTAAAGTCAAAGTCAAAATCAAATTGAAATTGAAATTGAAATTGAAATTGAAATTGAAATTGAAATTGAAATTGAAATTGAAATTGAAATTGAAATTGATTGAATTGAAATTGAAATTGAAATTGAAATTGAAATTGAAATTGAAATTGAAATTGAAATTGAAATTGAAATTGAAATTGAAATTGAAATTGAAATTGAAATTGAATTGAAATTGAAATTGAAATTGAAATTGAAATTGAAATTGAAATTGAAATTGAAATTGAAATTGAAATTGAAATTGAAATTGAATTGAAATTGAAATTGAAATTGAAATTGAAATTGAAATTGAAATTGAAATTGAAATTGAAATTGAAATTGAAATTGAAAATTGAAATTGAAATTGAAATTGAAATTGAAATTGAATGAAATTGAAATTGAAATTGAAATTGAAATTGAAATTGAAATTGAAATTGAAATTGAAATTGAAATTGAAAGTGAAATTGAAAGTGAAATTGAAATTGAAATTGAAATTGAAATTGAAATTGAAATTGAAATGAAATTGAAATTGAATTGAAATTGAAATTGAAATTGAAATTGAAATTGAAATTGAAATTGAAATTGAAATTGAAATTGAAATTGAAATTGAAATTGAAATTGAAATTGAAATTAAAATTGAAATTGAAATTGAATGAAATTGAAATTGAAATTGAAATTGAAATTGAAATTGAAATTGAAATTGAAATTGAAATTGAAATTGAAATTGAAATTGAAATTGAAATTGAAATTGAAATAAATTGAAAGTGAAATTGAAAGTGAAATTGAAATTGAAATTGAAATTGAAATTGAAATTGAAATTGAAATTGAAATTGAAATTGAAATTGAAATTGAAATTGAAATTGAAATTGAAATTGATATTGAAATTGAAATTGAAATTGAAATTGAAATTGAAATTGAAATTGAAATTGAAATTGAAATTGAAATTGAAATTGAAATTGAAATTGAAATTGAAATTGAAATTGAAATTGAAATTGAAATTGAAATTGAAATTGAAATTGAAATTGAAATTGAAATTGAAATTGAAATTGAAATTGAAATTGAAATTGAAATTAAAATTGAAATTGAAATTGAAATTGAAATTGAAATTGAAATTGAAATTGAAATTGAAATTGAAATTGAAATTGAAATTGAAATTGAAATTGAAATTGAAATTGAAATTGAAATTGAAATTGAAATTGAAATTGAAATTGAAATTGAAATTGAAATTGAAAGTGAAATTGAAAGTGAAATTGAAATTGAAATTGAAATTGAAATTGAAATTGAAATTGAAATTGAAATTGAAATTGAAATTGAAATTGAAATTGAAATTGAAATTGAAATTGAAATTGAAATTGAAATTGAAATTGAAAGTGAAATTGAAAGTGAAATTGAAATTGAAATTGAAATTGAAATTGAAATTGAAATTGAAATTGAAATTGAAATTGAAATTGAAATTGAAATTGAAATTGAAATTGAAATTGAAATTGATATTGAAATTGAAATTGAAATTGAAATTGAAATTGAAATTGAAATTGAAATTGAAATTGAAATTGAAATTGAAATTGAAATTGAAATTGAAATTGAAATTGAAATTGAAATTGAAATTGAAATTGAAATTGAAATTGAAATTGAAATTGAAATTGAAATTGAAATTGAAATTGAAATTGAAATTGAAATTGAAATTGAAATTGAAATTGAAATTGAAATTGAAATTGAAATTGAAATTGAAATTGAAATTGAAATTGAAATTGAAATTGAAATTAAAATCCAAATCCACATCCACATCCACATCCACATCCATATCCATATCCAAATCCAAATCCAAATCCAAATCCAAATCCAAATCCAAATCCAAATCCAAATCCAAATCCAAATCCAAATCCAAATCCAAATCCAAATCCAAATCCAAATCCAAATCCAAATCCAAATCCAAATCCAAATCCAAATCCAAATCCATATCCATATCCATATCCATATCCATATCCATATTCATATCCATATCCATATCCAAATCCAAATCCAAATCAATATCAATATCAATATCAATATCAATATCAATATCAATATCAATATCAATATCAATATCCATATCCATATCCATATCCATATCCATGTCCATATCCATGTCCATATCCATATCCATATCTATATCCCTATCCATATCCATATAAATATCTATATCCATATCCATATCCATATCCATATCCATATCCATATCCATATCCATATCCATATCCATATCCATATTCATATCCATATCCATATCCATATCCATATCCATATCCATATCCATATCCATATCCATATCCATATCCATATCCAAATCCATATCCATATCCATATCCATATCCATATCCATATCCATATCCATATCCATATCCATATCCATATCCATATCCATATCCATATCCATATCCATATCCATATCCATATCCATATCCATATCCATATCCATATCCATATCCATACCCATATCCATATCCATATCAATATCCATATCCATATCAATATCCATATCCATATCCATATCCATATCCATATCCATATCCATATCCATATCCATATCCATATCCATATCCATATCCATATCCATATCCATATCCATATCCATATCCATATCCATATCCATATCCATATCCATATCCATATCCATATCCATATCCATATCCATATCCATATCCATATCCATATCCATATCCATATCCATATCCATATCCATATCCATATCCATATCCATATCCATATCCATATCCATATCCATATCCATATCCATATCCATATCCATATCCATATCCATATCCATATCCATATCCATATCCATATCCATATCCATATCCATATCCATCCATATCCATATATCCATATCCATATCCATATCCATCTCTATCTCCATCTCTACAATCTTCACTTCTATATTAGACTGAAAGTTAACAAAATTCGTAAATTTGAATAGGGCTTCAAGAGCGTATTTGGAGCTTATGGACCGAATTCAATATTTCATCTTCTTTCAACTCTTCTTTCAAATGGTGGTTGCCTGAGCTTTCTGTTTAGGTATTACCCTGGAAGGAAAATACGAGGCCTGACGCCACCAGCTCGTGTGTTTCTTAGGTCTACTGGGGCAGTTTTTAAGCCCATCCCTTTAACATTGCCGTGGTGCTTAATAGAACTTAGCATTTCAGGGAGAATTCCTTCTTTAGTCGCACGGTAAAATTGTGAAATAATCCTCTTTCGTTTGTGCTTCCCGACAGTTTCGAAATGTTGCAAATAAAGAAGAAGAGTCTCACATATAAGCATGCACGGCCACGGTCACCACAAGCTAAGTTCTATTAAATTTCTTCACTAGATAAACATTAACATCTAATTCTACACTTTAGTACAAACGAACTATGTGCGAAATAATCCACCGAAAACGATATAAAAATAAATTAATTCTAATGATTCTCGCAAACTGGAAATTTCTTGTTTACACACAATTTTCATAAAGGCCAAACTTGTATACATTTTTTTTTCTAAGCCTCATGGTAAGCTATTATCAAACTGAAGTCGGTCAATTTTGGCCAATGAAGGGGATTTACTTACAAATATTGCAGAAAATTTTATTTGTCAGTACAGATGAAGTTGTAAAGCTTTGAGTGTGATTCCCATGCAAACTATGTATGTGGCGCACATAGCGACTCCTCCCTACCCACGTCATAATAACAAACCTTCTGACTACGCACCTGTTACAAGTTAACTGGTTGTTTTTGCTTAGTTGTTTTTAATGTATCGGTCAGTGTAATCGTAATGCATTAATTAATTAATTATTTGATTCATGACTTTATAATAAGAACAGCTTCAACCACAAAAAAAAAAAAAAAACGACAACAACCAGGGCAATAATTAGCAAATAAAAGGAATTTTTATTTGTGTGTTTTTCCACATTTACGCATTTAATTCATTCTCTTGAATAATTGATTCACGTCATTTAATGCGTTAAATTTGTCACAGGTTCTTCGACTGGTTCTTAACTGCTTTGCATTTAGGGGAAATTCCTTTTGCTTTGAGAATATATCTGTTAGGTTGGTCTGTACCAATATAATATTATTGCTATTAGAGCAGAGCAAATTAATTATGTTCTTCTTGCCGTTATTGTTGCGGTTAAAACTGACATTAATTTAGATCTGCGGTTTAGAGTCTGTCCATTTTGTTTTTTTTTAATGTTTTAAACCCCATAAAATTTTATAATTATCATTGAATTCTTGGTAAGATTTCAAGAAGATATTAAAACCATTTTTGAGAATCACACTTTGAAATTCTCGTTTAAAATGGCTTTTAAGACATTTTGTATAGAAAAAGTCAAAGTTAAAAGAAACCACTTATTCGGTTTTACTAGAAATTACTTAATTTATTACGTTAGTGCTTAAAGCCTCAGTTTGATGTTCGCAGTAAAGTTGACATATAGCTAAATACACTTAGAAAAAAATTAAAAATTTTACGCAAAAACAGGCAACACGGTTGATTGAATAAACATCCAACAAAAAATGTCATTGAGGCAATCGCATAAAAATCGAATTGACCATTTAAAAAAAAATTTTGATATTTTTATAATGTGCATGTAATCATCCATTTTGCGTATTTTACATAAATTTTGGCGTGTTATTAAATGTTTGCACACAAATGAACGAGAACTGGACTTACAGTGACCGATCAGAAAATTGTTTTTATTGAAAAAAAAAAGTTTGCGGCGACTAGGAATCGAACTCGGGCTCCGAGCATGCTAAGCCACACACTTAACACACTAGTATAAAAATTATTTATCTTAATTTCGGGTCAAAGTCCCTTTTGACAGTTTTCGAAGAAGTACAGAAAATCTAGTATTTTTTTACCATCAGAGCCTGAATCCACTACTAGTGGATAAAAAAAAAAGATAGATTGATTTGTACGCAATCAATCTCGATCGGAGGGGGGGGGGTATCTCTTGCCGCATCGGTTTCCAATTTGGATAAATAGGCAGAAAATAATTCATATCTGCTCCGGATTGATCATAAGTGTTGTAAAATGTATTATATTTTCACCATCAAGATTTCATATTAGCATACATACCTAAGCTCTATCGCTCTTCCTTGTGAGTTCTCCTTATAAAATCCACGCTTCTTTAAAAATCATTTAAACTGTGTCGGGGTGACCACTAGATGGATTGAAAATACTATTTTCATTTCCCGACATTTTCCTGAACTTAACTACGCCTTTCATGCTACCTTTCTGGATGTCCCTCTACAAAAAATATCCAGAAATAGTTCATAGCTCCCTCGGGGTAGGTTATAGAGGGTCCAAATGTATGATAAGTTCCAATTATTTGTTCACTCCCACTAAGTGAACTAATATATAGTATGCCTCCCACCTCCACTAGTACTAATATATAGGGTAATATAACCCTTCTTAGTTCCCCAACAAAATCCACGTTAGTTTTTTACCTCAGTATCATTGACAAAAAATCTGCTTCCTAAACGTAAAATTCTGGTTGGTATCTTCAACAGAGTAAGACACGGCATGCCATCTTATGTTATAAAATTAAAATTAAATTTGCTTGTCTATGAAGCTCTTGAAAACTAAAAATAATCAGTGGCTTTTGACAGTTTACCAACCAAAGAAACACTTAAATGTTTTATTGTTGAGAACGTTGAATGAAGGACAAAACAAAAGAAAACCTAAAACCGTATATTTTAATAATACAACTTCATTTCTGTTTTGATGTTGTTGACCAAAAGGCTAGAACGAACATAAAGCACAAAATCATGCTCGAAAAGATAACAAGTACACATTTTTTTTTCCACATATTGAATTAACTGCAATGGGTGTTGCAATGGTATGAACTAATGGTAAGAAAAACACGGAGAAGAAACTATTTTTGCAATTGGCATATGAACTCAGTCACAAAAGAAGAAAAACCACGAGCCGCAACCACAAGTTTAACATATTCAAACCATGAAAAGACGACATTGTCATACAACCGATATTAAGTTTCACAAATTCAACCCATGAAAAGACAACATTGTCATAGAACCGAATGAAAAAAACCAAAAATTGAATGTGTGAAATCTGCAAAAATCCTTTATGTGAAACGAACCTACAAGAAATCAAGCCATTTTCCATGAACGGTCCAACTGTGTATAAAATAACTATTTCTGAAAAATATAAAAATTAAAATCTAATTTTTATATTATTTTTAAAATAAAAAAATATACATTTTTTGATACACAAAAAAATGTAAAAGTCTTTTAAGGTATGCTAATTAACCAGTATTTCTACTTTTAAACAATCATCCCATTCATAAACTTGTCTACTACAAACTGTAACAATTAAGTTATAACTACAAATGCGTTTTTTTATTTCAGTGGATGGAAGAAAGAAAAAAAGCGTAGAATCATGGCCTTGTCGGGATTCGAATTCAGCACGCTGCCACTCAGAGCTGTAAAAATCAGTATTCGTATTCAGAATTCTAAGTACAAGTGAATAACGTCACAAGAATGCATTCAATGAATACAGAATTGATCCATGAATAAAATTAACATTCCAATTTAAAAAAAAAAAACTGATTTATTATCGATTATTAATTTTTCATTACTCGAATTCTGATATATCTCTATGGGTAAGGATTATAAATGATAATATTCTATTTTCGACGATAGAATGTTATGCCAGAAAAATTGGTCTCATAGAGCATAAATGATCTTGTGTTCTGGCATACAATCATTCAAGAAAATATTGTATGCCTGACTAATCCAAATTTTCTAAACTGATTAAGATAAGGATGTGCAGTCATGGGAAAAACGAATAAGTATTTGGCAGTTTTTTTATACTCGAATGCTTTTATGACTCGGAATTGTCTAATTTGATTAGTATCCGGTAGTATTATACTACAGGGGACTATCGCGGGCTTATCAAAGGTATGAATTTTGAAAATCTGTAATGTTAAGGCACTGATGATGTTATTTTTTTATTTTTGGAAAAGGTTTAGAGATCGCGTGAATCAGATTTTTACTAAAAATCAGGTTTTTCGCAGAATTTTCAAATATAAAATATAAGTTGGTCAATAATAGAAATTATGGAACGAAAAAAAAAAATCAAAATTAAGATTAAAATTTAAAAATATGAATGTCATCATTATCATCATTATTTAAAATTTAAAATTTAAAATTTAAAATTTAAAATTTAAAATTTAAAATTTAAAATTTAAAATTTAAAATTTAAAATTTAAAATTTAAAATTTAAAATTTAAAATTTAAAATTTAAAATTTAAAATTTAAAATTTAAAGTTTAAAATTTAAAATTTAAAATTTAAAATTTAAAATTTAAAATTTAAAATTTAAAATTTAAAATTTAAAATTTAAAATTTAAAATTTAAAATTTAAAATTTAAAATTTAAAATTTAAAATTTAAAATTTAAAATTTAAAATTTAAAATTTAAAATTTAAAGTTTAAAATTTAAAATTTAAAATTTAAATCTTAAATTTGTCATTTTAACTAACATTAACCATTAGTTACCCCTAAAACCACATAGTTCTTTATGTGTTAATTTAAAATTTAAAGTTTAAAATTTAAAATTTAAAATTTAAATCTTAAATTTGTCATTTTAACTAACATTAACCATTAGTTACCCCTAAAACCACATAGTTCTTTATGTGTTTAGAATTAATTTTTTAAGTAAATTTGTAATTTTTTTAAAATTATAAATTAATGAATAATATTGTAAGATTGAATATTTTATAAAATAAAAAGAAAATAACTACATTAAATATACTTTAATACTATGTTTTTGCAATTATATTATGTATCACAACTGTCCACGTTGCCTTCTCAGAAATCTTCACAAATATATTACATATATGAATGTCATCATTATATCATTATAGTAGATCCGCTGTTTGAAAGCAAAAGTTTTGACATTTTTCTTCATTTAATGAAAACTGACAAGATAAACTTATAAGTATAGTTTTAAGCCGAAATATAACATCCTGACTTATACCAGTTATAAAAGAAAATAGTTCAGGTGTGTTTCCAGTGGTGGTAGAAAGAATCCAGGTGGTGTTTCCAGACCCACCAACTTTGACCTACCAACTCAAAGAGAAAGCTGTGTCCAAAAATCATTTTGTATTTTTTGCTTTTTTTTAACAGCTCCTTTGTCGGTTTTTGTTCTTATTTGCCATGGTCTAACATCGCATTTTTATCCTGCATGAATTATTTACTCAACGAGCCGAATCCAACAGTGAAGGGACTAATACCATACTTTAAGGCTGATTCTGTTGGCCGAAACTTGTCGGAACTGTATAAGATATGGAATACAACAAGCTTGATCTAGTTCCAGTCAGCACATTCAACACTTTTCCATCAATGGCAGTTAAATATAATTTAAAATTTACATGGACTATTTTATCTTTCCGATATTAGCCTCGTTTTCTTTAGGTTGTCGATCTGCTTCTTTACTTCTAGATGTTCTCTTAAAATAACTGCTTCTGTTTCATTCGTATATTCCAATTTTAATGGGTGACAAAAACGAATTGATTGAGGCTAAGGATTATTCCAGAGAATGCTTTCAGTTAAGGCTAAAAATCTCAAAGGTGTAATTGTTGTGGCCAAAATTTATGAGTTGGGAGTTTGTGAACAACTCGTATTCTGAAATCCTTGCTAATACTTGGAACACCCATAACTGTTATCAAAATCATAATTAAGTATAAGTTCGGCGTCCAAATTAGAGCTTTTGTCTTTCTTCATTATAAATTCTATAACTTCTGTCTGCATTTTAAGAATTTTATGTGCAGTGTCCGTGAGACGTGACTGCAAAAGGACATCTCCTTGCAAAAGTTTCGTTAACTTCAATATTCGCAGGCCTACATTTCGCACCTCACCATCACCTTCTCTTCGAGCTGCCGTTGCTGCTGCAAGCACAAACAACGATGACTGATTATCGGCTGCTGTTGCTTGCTCTCCAGCATTACGTCGTTTTCCTCGGACAGATTTTTCCTCAGGAGAAATGCGTGGCCAACCAGGTGGCCAAGTAGAAACTAGTTCCTGTTTTTCTATTTTAATCATCATTTTACTGTTTAACCACGATGCATTATTTGTCTGAAAATATTTAAAATTTCGGGAACTTGTCGATCACTTTTGTTTGCCGTTTTTGCAGAAATTTGCAGGGACCGAAAATAACTGTTATTTTACAATTTTCGAATGAAAAAATTTTCGAAGGACATTTTCAAATATACCATTATGATACAAATGGCCTCAGCTTCACGAATATTTAGAGCCCTCTAAATTTCCGACTGATTCTATAAAAGTTAAAAACTACCTGTTATTTTTTGCCTTTTATTTTTTCAGACAAAAATAACGGTTACCTTTGACTTTTATTTTAGCGGTCAAAAATAACAGTTATTTTGTGACATTTATTTTTTCGGTCAAAAATATCAGGCAATTTGTGTTTTTTTAAAAGCCGCTTGTCCAATTAAAAAAATTTTGATACCATATGTAAAACGTGATCACCGACGAGACCAAAATAATGGTATCGATAGTTTTTTAGTCAGTAAAATGGCCTTTGAAAAAACACAAATTGCCTGATATTTTTGACCGAAAAAATTAAAGGCAGAAAATAACTGTTATTTTTGACCCATAAAATTAAAGTTAAAAGTAACTGTTATGTTTGCCCGAAAAAATATAAGGCACAAAATAACTTATATTTTTGTCGGAAAACATAAAAGTTAAAAAATAACAGTTAATAATTGACTTTTTTTGATAAAAATCATAACCGGTACGGTCCCTGGAAATTTGTAACTTTAACGTTTATTTGAGATGTCATTTTAGTGCAATTAATATATCCTCCAATTTTTTAAAAAATGTAACCAAAAATATTGGTTTGCTTTTGGCATTGGTCATCATATATGTTTCCGATTTCAAATAATATAGAATTTTGAAACTCGTATGTATCTATAAAAAAAAAACGTCAGCAAAACATATGCAAAATTTTATAACCATACGTTAATATTGCTTTGTAAAAAAAATTTGTAAAAAGTTTGAACGTATTTACAGTATATGAGTGTTTTACAACAACAACACTATAAAATAGAGAAATTTTTGTTATATAGTATTTAAATAATACATGTTTCTACATCGATGTTTCTCCAAAAAAACAATGACAACGCAATTTATTTACATTGACAGCATGTAAGACAAAAATAAAACATTTTTAAATGGAAAAAAATTAATTTTCGGAAGCTTTGGAATATTCTGTAATAGATTGCTGTTAAGAGCACATGATGTGAGGACATTTCAAAATCGGATATTGACCACTAATTGCGATTATTTGACCTATTGTCCCATGATTTGTTTGATATAGCATAATTTTTCCCTGAGTGTGGATCATTATATTTTTCTTATTTTAAGTAATGAATCGTTTTTTAAAAAGTTTATGGAAATTTCACGAAAAAATTAAAAATATGTTTTCAATATGACCAAATTTGACCAATGACCTATTGCCAAAACTTTTGATTTATATACATTAAAGTAAAGTTTGAACATTTTTTTTTGAAAAAATTCAACAAAGACTGTGCAAATGTCTGTTTTTGACCAATTTATGCCTGAAATTTGATAATATTCCGAAAAAACCTGATTATGAGTAAAAATTCGACTAGCGCGACCTCTAAACCTTCACAAAAAAAAAAATATGCAAAAAATCTCAAAAATGCCTTAATCAATAGCTTTCAAACAAAAGTTGAGCAAAAAAATTTTCACATGGGACACCCTACTGGTCATGTCTTGGAAAATAATTTATTTTATATGGCGAAATGGCAATTAAATTCTGCTTGAAACAGTTGAAATGAAGGGCATTCAGTAGAGTCTTGACTGATAAATGCCTTGAAACAGCTTGATAGATTTAATTATAATCCTACAGATGGAGATGAGAAATCAACTCCTCATAGAAAAATATCGATTTATTCGAATTCAAGACTTACGATTGTTTAAATGGATTTTTGTATGATTTTTTCAGCGCACTGAGTCCTTAGAACGCGTCTTTTGGGTGTTGGTGTCGAAAAACCGTGGCTCATTGCCATGAGGCAAGTAGAATTGAGCCGTAAGGCAGGTTTCAACTCTAAACACATTCGAACTGTGATGCTACGTGAAGTCTCTGGTGTACAGAGACAAGCCAGCCGTGAAAGACAAAATTACAGCCGCCATTGCTGAGGTACCGGTTGAAATGCTAGAAAAAGTGTGCTAAAATTAGAGCTTAAGGATGGATCAACTCAGGCCATTGATGTATAGCTCCAAATAAATATTTCATTCACTATTGCAAATTTACTGTTATTTTTTTCAAAAACCCAATGCTTCAAAAATCAGCTAAATTCCTTTCATTGAAGTTTTGTGTTTTTATTTCCACTAATTTAATTTCATTTAATTCAATATTTCTTAAGTTGCTGGCTCAGTTCTTTAAAATTCATTTCTAATCGTGGTAACCGAAACCCGCTTCATACTAATTTTTGGAATCATAAAACTTAAGCTTGAAGTTACAACAAAAAAAAAAAAAACAAAAATCCACCAACAATATAAAAACAGCCAAATATTATTTATTATCAACATTAGCACACTTATTATCAATAAAAATTGAATAATATTAAATATTTAGTATCAGTAAACCGGGTGATTAGCATATCACGTGCCCTAAATTAATTCCCAGATAAAAAAACATAGACATAAGAAAGGAATATCGATATTGTTTTTCATCTTGTTAAATTATATGCGTCATTTATAGATATTGAATTTCAACGCAGTTGGGTTTTTCTTTCATTTTAAGACACAATAAACAAAAAAAAAACTAAAACAAAATTTAGACGCAACTCAAGCAAGTTATTTAAATGCGCGTAATAATTTTTAAACCAGCTAATTCTGGGTTTTACACAGCATCCAACGCCAGCCAAAGTTTGCAGAAAAATAAGGTGTGACTTTCCAAAAATACTTTCCTTGCTTGATTCAATACATTTGTTGTCTGTTAACAGCATTAATACTTTTTTTTTTTGTTTTGGTCTGTTATGAACTTTTTGGTGCTTTTTTTTTTGAGACACTAAAAGATGTTTATATTTACTTGCCCCCAAACTCAAGCCTCCAAAATTAAATCCTTAAGACAGTGAAATCAAAATCAGCTCAAATGAAGAATTTTAAATGACAGAAATAACAATAAAGATAATATTGACCAAACAAAGGAAAATTTTAAATTAACATTAAAATACCAGAAATTAAAAAAATACCACATTAATTCGGTAATCGAATAACTAAAAATGGCTATAAATTTTGGGCAATGCATTTGCAAATCCTTTAAAAGTTCAACAGTTGTGTATGTGTAGTTGTATGTGTGCACTATAAGTGTGTGTGTATTTGTAAAAGCGTTAAAATTTTATTGCTTTTGACAAGTTCGAGTAGCACTTCATGACCACTTGCTGAGCTGATGATGTCAATGATAATGGTCATGATGATGATGTTGATAATACATATGTAAACGGCGGCAACGCCAATACTTGACCGTGCTGTTGTTGCAGATACTTCACATTTTGGTAGCCAAAATCAATATGCATGCACAAGTGTGAGTGTATAATAGTCACCCATGCTGCGTCGGACACACCCCATTTGCACCTGCCTTGCCAACAAATGAAGCTGTCACATTTTAAGGCATGTTGTTGCATCTGACATGTCAGTGAATAAAAATCCATGTTGTTTGCTGCTCTGTTAATATGTAGTCAAAATAGAAATTATGTTTAAGGCACAACCTATTGTAATGCATACTTTGGATTCGCACTATAAGTTTTATAACCTTCAACTAGCTTTGAAAGTGTAGAACTTAGCTTATGTTAGATTAAGTGTACATTCAGACTGTCTGTAAGTGAGTTTCAAATAAGCAATGGATTAAAATGATATTTAATATTCTTATACGTTTTTTTATTGAAGGTAAAGGTTTCTTTATTGTAGTTTAAATTTATTTCCAAATGTGTTTGGTTGGGAAAAAAAAGTGGCATTGCAGCCTTTTATAATCGTAACATTTTGTTCTGCTCTTTGTAACAAGATATTTTTAGTATGCATTTCAAGATTTTAAAAACATGTTTCTGCCTGTTTACCCTCTCCGAAAACAGCTTATAAAGAAGCATTTAGCACATTCAAATGATTCTATAAATTCAACTTTTGTAGCATTTCAAATGATGCTAGGAAACTAAGTAGTATCTCAACCGTAATAGTAATGGGTGATGTTTTAAGCGTTTGGTTTTTGAAAATTGAAAAAATAACAAAAAATTTGTTTGGAGTGATGCATCAATGTCTGTCATTTACTTTTTTAAGATAATTTCCTGCAAATGTTGCTCAAGGCTATGCCTGAGGTGGTCCTACCGTAAGCTCCAATTTTGGCATACTTTTTCCCAGCACTTCGGCCGATATCTCACCAATGGCAGCTGCTATGTAGTTTTCCAGGGATGCAATTGTGGCTGGCTTGTTCTTGCTTACGGTAGACTTCACGTAGCCCCACAAAAAATAGTCTAATGGTGTCAAATAGTATGATCTTGACGGCCATTGGACTGCTCCAAAACGCCTCTCAATGTCAACCAAGTGCAAATTTTTCATTTTCGGACTTATTATTAAATTATTTTTATTTTTCATTATTATTTCATTATTTTTGAGAAAAAAACAGTCCAATAATGCCGCTGTCTCACAAATCACACCAAACAGTGCATTTTTCAGGATGCATTAGCAGCTTTTGAACTGCCTCTGTTTGCTCTTCAGACAAAATTCGACAGTTCTGTTTTTTGTTGACATGCCCATTGAGCCAAAAATGGGCTTCGTCACATAAAGACAATTTATCGATTAAAAAAATGGATCTTCATACAACTTTTCTAAGGTCCATGCCCAAAACAAACAATGTTGTGGTATGCCACCCGGCTCCAGTTCTTGCACCAGCTGTACTTTGTATGGTCCACTGGTGTACTGCATATCGAGGTCCACACGTAAAATGTTCTACTCTCTGTATACGGGTTGGTGGATTGATGTCCAATACGGTGAAAATGGTGTGAAATTTGATCAAAATATCTTGAACAGCCTATTCGGTGAATCAATTATGACGACCATAAAATGGACGTAGTTTGTAAAACATATTTCTCACAGGGCACGAATTTTGATGAGAAAGTTATCAAGTTCGTTTGTTAGTCCATTCATGGTGAAATGGCAAAACTTACAGAGCATTTTTGGCAGGGCCGGCCCAAGAATTTGTGGCACCCTAGGCTAAGGGTTTAAAGTGCGCCCCATCTTTTTTTTTTAACTCGCTCTGGGCATGCAAGCCACACACTTTACATGCATGGTTCGAAATTATGTTTGATTTTTTAAAATTTGTATCTACATTGTAATGCGTATTCTTTCCAAAAAAGGTGAAATTTTCAACTTTATTTAGAGGAGCCAAGTAAGTATTTAAGGAGTTTTCAACTATTTTTAATGAAAATTTCATCTAAATAAGTTGAATAAACTCAATGTAGAAAAATTTCCACCTAAAAGTAAAAAAATAAAAAAAAACATATGAAATTTTCAACTATTTAAGTAGAATAATTAAAATTTTTGTTTAAATTATTCAACGAAAACGTTGAAAATTTCAACTGCAAAGTTAAAAAACGACAATTTTAACCGAAAAAAATTGAAAAATTCAACAAAAGAGTTAAATTCCTCAACCCAAGTAGTTAGCAATACAATTAAAAGACCGATTTTTCAAGCGAAAAAGTTGAACAATTTAACTAAAAGTAGACTTATTCAACTCAACAAATTGAAATATTTAACACAAAGGCTTATTCAACACTAGTAGTTAAACAATTCAATTAGAAGTCCAATTCTTCAACCGAAAAAGTTGAAAAATGTATATATAAGTTGACTTTTTGAACACTAAAAGTTGAGACATGCAACTGAAAGGTTGTTTTTTTTATTGAATTTTCATTCAAATAAAACTTGGCCTCGAATAATTCTTAACACAATCCCCAATTAACAAAAATACGAACAATTGATAATTTCAAAAATATTCTTTATTTACTGACAAAATTATAATGAAAAATTTTTTGAAATTGTTGGTACTGAAATAATTTGAATTTACTGCCGTAGGCTGCATAAACAAAAAAATTTAAGCATAGAAAATTTCATTATTCATGGCAAAAAAAATGTTATAAACATGTTATCTTTTACAATAAATTTCTAACCTTATAAAGATGAAAATCTGAACTTAAATAGTTAAAGAAGTAAATTTTAAAGATGCTTAATTCGTTCATTAAGTTTAAATAGTTTTGCCAAAATAGTTGCAAAAGTTAGCTAAAAAGGTTGAATAGTTCCTAAACTTATTTAGTTGAAAACTTGACACAAATACATAGTTGAAAAATTCAGAATGAAAAATTAGTCCCTTTCGTTAAAATAATTTTAAAACTAAAAAAAAAATTAAAAACTTGACTCAAATAGATGAAAAATGTAAGATACAAGTGTAAAAAAAATCGTCTTTTAGGTTTAAATTTTAAATACATATTGATTTCAACCAATGAAAGGTTAAAAGTTTGAACTTTAAAATATAATTTTATATAGAGAAAATTTTTGTTTCAACCAAAAAAAAAAAATTTCACTGAGGTTGAAAATTTAGATTTGAATTGTTAAAATACATGTAAGTCTCATAGTTCTTTATCACTAATGATAGATGAATGTATATTTTTTTATATATATATGGCGCCCCTATCTGCAGGCGCCCCGAGCCCGGGCCTTACTGGGTCGGCTCTAGGGCCGGCCCTGATTTTTGGCTCTGCCACGTGTTACGAATCTCATGCGAAGTGTAACAAATTTTACACTGAAAGGCAAATAGAAAAAAAATCATCTCTTATTACACTATGGAACAAATTCTGGCTAGCAAAAGTTAGGTCGATTCTGAGAGTGAGGTGTGAAAATAGAGGCTTAATTAGAAGACCCGTATCGCGGCGTCTGTTTATGTTAGTTCGAATTTTGTTTTAATCGACCTTTGCAGTCAAATGCCGATTTTCAGCATATTATTTATATGGTTTTTTGGTTATAACCAGGGGTTGAAATAACAGTATTTGAATTGTAATTTTTTGTTCAAAAATATTTTGTTTTTGAACAGAACAAAAAAAAAAATTCTACAAAAATTTTCTTCTGATTATGAACCAAAAATTTTGGTTTACAATTTTTTTTGCTCTTATAACGATATTTATTTTTTGAACAATATAAATTTTGTTCAAATTTTTTTGTTCATTTGAAAAATTTTGATTTTAATATTATTAGGTTTCAAAGAAATTCAGTCATTATTATTTCCTGTATATTGGATACAGGATATTAGTGGTGACCGTGGCATGCAGGTTAAGTGTGTGGCTTAGCATGCTCGGAGCCCGGGTTCGATCCCCAGCCGTGGCGAAAAGTTTTTTCAATAAAAAATTTTTCTGATCGGTCACCACCTCTCTGCAGACAATGGCAAACCTCAGAGAGTAAATAATGCCATGTAAAGCTTCTTGAGAACATGAGCCGTTCGGAGTCGGCATAAAACATGTAGGTCCAGTTCTCGGTCAATTGTGTGCAAAAATTTAATAACACACACAACACAATCGATCCTAAGAAGCTCGGTCAAAGTCCTTTCAAGGGCTGAAATGGCCAATTTGTTTGTTTATATTGGATATACAATAGGCTGGGTTGATTGGTAAACCGATGTTGCTTGGTCGAATTTCGGTTCGGTATGAATAGTTATTAAAGAAAAAAAAAAGGGGGCTAAGGGTACAGTTTACCCTATCGTGAATGTTTTCTTAAGGAATTTTGTTCAAATAATGTTCAACACCAAACAGAATATGCCTGAAATGAAATCCTTGAACCCGATTCAGCCTAAAATTGGTCTCACATGTAAACTTTTTTGTACAAAAATTTGACATAACAAATGAAAAAAATTCACAAAATTCAAGGTACAATATTATCGTTGGTGCGTTTGTATTTTTGACCATCACTTGGTAATGATAGTACAGTTGCGGTCAAAATAATAGTAGTGCCAAATATGAAAAGTGATCAAGCACGTAATTTTGTAAAAAAGCCTTTTTTACTCGCGACAGCTGTTAAATGCCGTTATATGGTGACTATACAATCTGGTGACCTGATCTTGTTAACAACAACTCTTTGTTGTTTTTGTAAATTCACTTTTATTGAGAATTAATGTTAATTTGTGCGGTCAAAAAAATAGTAGCGCTTTATTAATACATAAAAAGCATTGAAAAATTTTGCTTAATTATATTATAAATACACAAAAAAGTAAGTATTGAGCTATTTTCCCTGAGTTTATAAAAAAAACAAAATGTTTAAATTAGTTTATTAAAACAGTTTATTAATTAGTTTTTTTCTAGAAATGGAACGAGGAAAACATTATTCTGTTGAAAAGCGGGAATTGATAAAAAATTAATTTATGAGAGCAAAACATACAAAGAGGCTGAAAATCTGCTCAAATGTTCACCAACCACGATTTGCAATGCCATAAAATATAATAAAAAACCAGAGACACGTGAACGCAGGACAGTTATGACGGTGAAATCGATTGAACGAGTGGTACGGCCAATGATAAGGCCAATCCATTTGCCTCTGCAGTACAAATATAAGATGAGCTTAATGTAGCGCAAGTATTCGCAAGAATAATATTTGAGTAAGCATGGTCCTCGTAAAATGCCACTTTTAACCAAGAAGCATGGTCTAAAAAGGATTCAGTTCGCCAGAGATTATTCTTCGTAGTTAAATGAAAAATGAAGGACCATTTGACGGTGGGACGAGTCCAAAATTGTAATGTACGGCAGTAAAGGGTCTCGTCAATATGTTCGACATCCCAAAAAATAGTCAATTCAACCCGAAGTATACCACAAAAACCATTAAGCACGGTGGTTACAAAATCATGACTTGGACATGCTTTTCTTTTTATGGTGTTGGTCCAATTTATTGTATAGAAGCATTAATAGATTAACATCTTTACGTCAAAATGTTGCAGGAAACTATGCTTCCCTTTTCTTCAAAAGCGTTGCCACTAAGTAATATGGATTTATAAATAAAATTACGACACGATACATACGAGAAAATTTGCGAAGAAGTAATTCATGGACAATCGGATCGCACTCTTGGGGTGGCCCGCTCAGTCGCGGGATCTAAATCCAATTGAAAATTTGTGTTGTGATGTTAAAAAGGGTATTGCTGACTCTAAACTTTCAGACAAACATCAGCTTTGGGAAGAGGTTGAGCCAATTTGTACTCCACACCTATCAGGACATGTCAGGATCTTGTGAACTCGATGCTTCGTCGTTGTAAAGCAGTATTTGCTAAGAAAGGTCATACAACTAAGTATTAATCACAAGAAAGAATTACAACTTATCTGAACCGTGAAGTCAATTACCAAATTTTTTGTTATTTTTATATTTTTGCTGAACTTTTTATAATCACTACTATTTTTTGACCGCTGTAATATGACGCAAGTGGCAAATATTTAAAGTTATTTTGAGCTACAAGCGTGTTTTAGTTCGAAGTTTTTGTTAAATAAATTATAAGATGTGAAGAATACTAATTTTTAACAAAAATTATTAAATCCGTTAACGTGAGAGTTTTATTTTAAGTTTTTGTAGAAACGTTGTGGGCACTACAATTATTTTGACGGCAGCTGTACAAATATAGTTAAAGGAAATAGACATTTTAACAAAAACACAAAAATATTTCAACAGATGATTTTAACGGTACAAAAAATACTTTGAAACGTTCATTCAACAAAGAAAACTGTTAACTTAAGGTGGGACATGACATTGGCCGTTTTTAAATCGACTTTTTTTTTTTAATTTTGTATTTTAGTAAATATTCTTAAAATTCTAAGTAAAATTTCACGAAAAAATTTCTACGGGTTCAAAAGTTACAGCCGGATTAGTGAGAGCGCATTTTTAATTTTCGCCTTTCTTTTCTATGTTCACAAATTTTGAACGCTTTTATCTCGAAATCATATTTTTCGTACTGGTTGCGGCAGTAGCGGGTTCATTTCTAGACGAAATTTTGTTTTTTTTTTTATTTTTTTAAACTTGATTCGCTATCGTATGACACGAGCTTTTTTTTAATGTTTTTTTTTTATATTTTATGAATTGTTGTTACTTTATTTATCGACCTTTGACTTTGTTTGTGGTTTTTTTGTACGTTGTTCAGGCTTTAGGTCCGTTTTTTGTCACATAAAAATATCAGTTTTTATTATAAACTAATTTTATTTTATATTTTAACCAATATTTCGCCTTCCATCGGAAGTCATCTTCAGGGTTATTGAAATTAATACAAGAATTAACAAAAATTAATTTGAATTTTTTCGAAAAAACACACTTTCAAATTTGGAACATCACCAAAAATTGAAAAAAACAAAATTAAAAAAAGCTCCTGTCGTACGATAACCAATATTATTAAGATATAAAAAAGTTAAGATATAAAAAAGTTAAGATATAAAAGATATAAATTTGTTTCCAAATCGGACAATTTTTGCGACTCCCAGCGCTGCAACCACGAACCACCGTTTTTTTCTCTGCCGCCAGTTTGGAGCTTTTAAAACCCTGTTGGAGTGAAAAATATATTTATGTGAATTTTTTTTCTTGTAATTTGTTCCATTCTCTACAATAATAAAAAAAATTTTGGAAAAATGTTTGTAATTAAGACAAATGTTCTAAGCCATTTTGGAATATAATCAGAGTTTTGAGGAAGACATTTGTATACATTCCATCACTTATTGAGGAAAATAGAAAAATAATTTTAAACGAAGAAGAAGTAAATGTATTATTACAAACCTTTCTTAAAAAATCATAGAGTTAATGAGAACATAGCTCGTCAAGCTACTTCATACTTGGAAAACTACAAAAGTATTACCAATTAATAGGCCTGGAAAGCCTTTTAACAAAGCTGCAAGTTACCGTCCAGTGAGCCTCAAAGGTAATTTAAGTAAATTTCTAGAGAGGGTGTTAAAATTAAAACTTTGGTGTTTTATCGAACGGACTTCGATATTACCTTCGATCACTTACTATTATTAATGAGTAAGTTATGCTTTGCTCTTTATTAATAAAATATTATAAAGCTTTTTGATAAATCGGTCTGTTTTCAGACCAAGGTTCAGTAATTGGTCCTCTTTTGTATCTCATATACTGCTCAGATACTTTTTTTCTTTCTTTTAAATAGAAGATTTTTCTTGTAGTTTTCCTTCTGACCTCAAAGTATTTAGCCAAATATTAGCACTTAGTTCTTGGCATTATTATAATTATAAGGTATTATACTGAGTTCTGAAACACAAATATACTTGAAACATGAAATAATGTAGTCTTATTCTGACTTAGCGACTGATTTTTTTTGGAGGAATGATACCGGTTAACTGTAAAAATTTTGATTTTGAAAATTATCTGCATTTGGAACACCCTTTACGCAAGTTTGATGTATCGAAACAAATTACAACCAGTTACAACAAATCACCTGTAGAGTATTTGAAGAGATCAACACAACTTCTTTTGTCTTCAAGTTTTCAACTCTCTCTCTCTGACTGAATCGAGTGTTTCTAGAGTGTTCAGAGTTTGTGCATAATCGGCTTAGTTTGTAGAAGCCCATGTAAACCTATTTCGCAATGTTATGAAATTAATTTTTTTATAATTTAATTTTTTTTTTAATTTTTTCTAGGTAATATGAAATTGTTTTGTTCTAATTTTAATTACCAATATGAATAAAAATGAAAAATATATATAAACAATTGCATTCTAAATATTTTTTATAGCTTGATCTGAAGATTGTAATTGGATTGTTTGTAAAGAATCAATTAAAAATGGTGTGCAATTAAAGCATGAGTCTTTGTTACTGTTTTAAATGCTATTAAAAATTTAATGATTTAGAAAGGTCAGACAGAACGAAGGTAGTGTTGATTCGTGGTGGAAAGGGGGGCAAACAGAGACAGATGGTTCTGTTGGGATTGTTTTGTTTGGATCAAAAGTGATCTGACAAAATGGAGTGTTGTTTTAATAGATGTTAGTCTTACATTGTTGTTACAACCATTTTGGCAGCTCAAGTTGAAATAGAAACAGAGTGATTTCCGGAAGTAAATTATGAAATGATTCTTATTGATTTTTTTAATGTTTTCATTATTTAGACAGACTCTAAGATTTGAATTTTTTTTGTCAGATACATAGAGCTTATATTTGCTTGCATAAAATTAATATGAGAGGTATTGAAGGGTGAAATATTAATGGAATGCTTCAACTTCGAAATAAATTAAAAATCTAAAGATGGACTTTGACTGTATATCGAGCAAACTCTGTACTTAATTATGCTGATAGATGCAGTTTCGAATACTTCAGCTGTAAATGGCAACAAATTTTCAGTTTTGAAAGCAACAAATTTTCATTAGGCGGTAAATGGATTAAACATTTCATTAGAGAAGCAAAAAGCTACAATAATGATGATAATCCAAGATACTAAATTAACTAACTTAATTTAATAGCTATCTGCAAGAAATTATTTTAGCCAGATAATTGATGCAATAAATTGAAATATAAAACTTATTATTAAACACTTATGTATATAAAACTAAACAGTAGCTATTATTTTGCTTTATGATGTTTAAGAATTCAAACAAAAATCTTAAGAATAACACCCAAATATCTTCTATGATTAATGATTTTTAGTTATAAAAAATGCGTACGTGACGGAAATGATGTGTCGGTGCCACGCTAAATATTATTAATATGAAAATAATTTTTGAAAGGATGACAGAATCAGTGCCTTATTTAATAGCAACTTATTATTTAGATTAAAAAAATCGTTATGATGATTAATTAGCTTAGACTAAGAATAGCGTATGTAACAAAACTTGAATGTTGCACAAGCCAAAAACAAAAATGCTAGAACGGCATGACCTCTAAAATTAAGCTAAAATTTTATTAAAAACTTTAAACTAAAAACTACGATTTAAGTCTTCAAAAACGTCAATATTAGAACGAAACATTAAATTTGTTAATTAATTGTATAACGTTGGAAAATATTCTAAGTTGGTAGCATGATTTTTGCTACCAAAAAAAAAAAAAAAAAATAAAGCCGAAAAAGAAGTGTTAATGATGTGTTAAACTTATGCTAAGCCGATATCTGATAGACAGCTATTAAAATTTACAAAAAAACAAAAGACGTAATATTTGAAACATAACTTCATCAAGATCATTATCAACATCTGCATCGCCATCAACATTGCCGGCTCATTGTAATCCGCAAAAGTTCAAGACCAGGGACAATAAAAAAATTCTATTCTCATTATTTTCATGAATGTTTTGTCTGATCAATCGCAATATTGTTACGATCTTTGCTCATTTTGTGTACAAGTTTGGCTTAAATTATCCGTTAATAAAAATACAAAAAAAAAAAAATAAAAAAAAAAATAATACACGCTGTTGATCAGCCGCAGATTAGAACTATAGGCAAGTAAGTTTGTTTCGTTGTTGAGAATCTTGAAGGTCAGTTTTTTTATTTTTTCTCTCGTTTTGTTTTAGAAATAATGAATGAACCGCAAAACAAATTAAAAAGTACAAATAATTGAGCATTATTTGCGGCATAATAATAACAATAGAAAAAACAACAACAACAGCAAAAAAATATTAATAAAAAAAAAATAAATATTAAAAACTTACCATATTTGCATGCATTCAATCATAACGCATTTTAATATGCTGCAAAAAACCTTACTTAGCTCAAATCATATTAATTTAACTTAAGCAATAATTAAGAATAATATTTTAGGCTAACAAGTTAAAAGCCAATGAGAAAAACAAAAATAAAAACAGTTCAACTCTGTCTGTAAGTAAACGATCTTTTAAGTACTTCCTGTTCTGTCGATATGAGCAATACTTTTGTTTTTGATCTGATGTCGGATATCATAACATTTAGACTGGAAGAAAAGGTTTTAAGATAATGCTTAATTATAAGTTTAGCTAATTCCGGCTCAAAAGTTTTGTCATGTAAGCTTTGCCTGTCACAGGTACAGCTGTGGCTGTAGTTTTTGAATTCAGCAGCATGTTGATCTTGTTTAAGACGAAAAAATGGTTTAATTTGCACAGAGTTAAAAACGGACACATGTACATTGGAATTTTTAATTAAAGATTAAGTTGTTTGCTTAGCTTTGTTCCAATTTTAAGCTTTGTTTTCTGTGTTGAAACTAAATAATTGCCATAAATTGGATCCTATTTTGAAGAGAAAAGCAAATATATATAGATATGTATGTACATGCGATGGTATTAATTAACGGTCGGAATAAAATAAAATTTTGTTTCTTTGTTGAATTGCAAAGAAACTTGCCAAATTCGAATATATTTAAAAGCTCTTTTGCATAAAATTTTTTTTTGCATTGTCTTGCACTTACATTAACTTAATGAACTTTATCCTATGATTTAAAGTTTTTTATATATTTAAATTTTTTAACATTTCAACTCTAAATTTCTTAAATTTTATATTTTGTGTTTTTCAAATTCTAAATTTTGAAATTTTTAATATTTCAAATATTAAATTAAAATTAATATTAAAATTTTTAAATTTTAAAAATTTAAATTTTACATTTTTAAATTTAATTTTAAATTTAAAAATTTAATTTAATTTAAATAAATTTAATTTAAAGTTTTAAATTTTTAAATTTGTAAATTTGCAAATTTTTAAATTTTTAAATTTTTAAATTTTTAAATTTTTAAATTTGTAAATTTTTAAATTTTTAAATTTTTAAATTTTTAAATTTTTAAATTTTTAAATTTTTAAATTTTTAAATTTTTAAATTTTTAAATTTTTAAATTTTTAAATTTTTAAATTTTTAAATCTTTAAATTTTTAAATTTTTAAAGTTTTAAAGTTTTAAATTTTTAAATTTTTAAATTTTTAAATTTTTAAATTTTTAAATTTTTAAATTTTTAAATTTTTAAATTTTTAAATTTTTAAATTTTTAAATTTTTAAATTTTTAAATATATTAAGTTTTACATTTTTAAGTAATTAAATTTTTAAATTTCTTTTCTTACATTTTTTTATTTTTAAATTAAATTTATCTTATTACTTAATTTACAAATTAGAATTAGATTAAAAATTAAACTTTAATATTCAATTTTCTTAAATTGCTCGAATAAAAATATTTATAAAAAAATTTCAAATACTAAATTTTGTCGAAAAAATTTTTTTCATAATTTTTTTTTGTAAAGTTTTAAATGTTATATTAAAAAATGTAAAAATTTAAAACTGTAAAAATATAATAATTTAAAAATTTAAATGCATAAATTTTTTTCATTTAATATTTTTTTTAATTATTTTTTAAGATTGAAATAAATAATAATTATAAATAATTTATATTTAATAATAATTTAAATTATTAAGTTCTTAAAGAAAAACTTAAAACTTTTAAATTAAAAATTTAATAATGTTAAAATTTAAATATTTATATTTATTTCAAATATTTTTTATTTAAATTTAAATATTTTAATATACAATAATTAAACATTATAAATATAAAATAATAATAATTTAAATTTTTAAATTTTTAAATTTTTTTATGTTTAAATTTGAAAATTTAAAAAGTTTTAAATTTTTAAATATGTTAAGTCTTACATTTTTAAATTTTATTCTTAAATTTTTTAATTTTTAAATTAAATTTATTTTATTACTAAATTGACAAATATTTTAATATTCAATTGTCTTAATATGCTCGAATAAAAATTTTAATAAAAAAACTTCTAATTCTAAAGTTTCTCGAAAAAATTATTTCATAGTTTTGTATTTTGTAAATTTTTAATGTTATATTTAAAAATGTAATAATTTTTAACTGTAATAATGTAATAATTTAAAAATTTAAATGTATAAATTTTTTTTTAATATTTTTTTTAATTATATTTTAAGATTGAAATAAATAATAATTATAAATAAATAATATTTAATAATAATTTAAATTATTAAGTTCTTTAAGTGTTAAGTTCTAAATTTGAAAAAATTAAAACTTTTAAATTAAAAATTTAATAATGTTAAAATTGAAATATTTATATTTATTTCAAATATTTTTTATTTAAATTTTAATATACAATAATTAAACATTATAAATATAAAATAATAATAATTTATATTTTTAAATTTTGAAATTTTTTAATGTTTAAATTTTGTAATCCGCAAAAGTTCAAGACCAGGGACAATAAAAAAATTCTATTCTCATTATTTTCATGAATGTTTTGTCTGATCAATCGCAATATTGTTACGATCTTTGCTCATTTTGTGTACAAGTTTGGCTTAAATTATCCGTTAATAAAAATACAAAAAAAAAAAAATAAAAAAAAAAATAATACACGCTGTTGATCAGCCGCAGATTAGAACTATAGGCAAGTAAGTTTGTTTCGTTGTTGAGAATCTTGAAGGTCAGTTTTTTTATTTTTTCTCTCGTTTTGTTTTAGAAATAATGAATGAACCGCAAAACAAATTAAAAAGTACAAATAATTGAGCATTATTTGCGGCATAATAATAACAATAGAAAAAACAACAACAACAGCAAAAAAATATTAATAAAAAAAAAATAAATATTAAAAACTTACCATATTTGCATGCATTCAATCATAACGCATTTTAATATGCTGCAAAAAACCTTACTTAGCTCAAATCATATTAATTTAACTTAAGCAATAATTAAGAATAATATTTTAGGCTAACAAGTTAAAAGCCAATGAGAAAAACAAAAATAAAAACAGTTCAACTCTGTCTGTAAGTAAACGATCTTTTAAGTACTTCCTGTTCTGTCGATATGAGCAATACTTTTGTTTTTGATCTGATGTCGGATATCATAACATTTAGACTGGAAGAAAAGGTTTTAAGATAATGCTTAATTATAAGTTTAGCTAATTCCGGCTCAAAAGTTTTGTCATGTAAGCTTTGCCTGTCACAGGTACAGCTGTGGCTGTAGTTTTTGAATTCAGCAGCATGTTGATCTTGTTTAAGACGAAAAAATGGTTTAATTTGCACAGAGTTAAAAACGGACACATGTACATTGGAATTTTTAATTAAAGATTAAGTTGTTTGCTTAGCTTTGTTCCAATTTTAAGCTTTGTTTTCTGTGTTGAAACTAAATAATTGCCATAAATTGGATCCTATTTTGAAGAGAAAAGCAAATATATATAGATATGTATGTACATGCGATGGTATTAATTAACGGTCGGAATAAAATAAAATTTTGTTTCTTTGTTGAATTGCAAAGAAACTTGCCAAATTCGAATATATTTAAAAGCTCTTTTGCATAAAATTTTTTTTTGCATTGTCTTGCACTTACATTAACTTAATGAACTTTATCCTATGATTTAAAGTTTTTTATATATTTAAATTTTTTAACATTTCAACTCTAAATTTCTTAAATTTTATATTTTGTGTTTTTCAAATTCTAAATTTTGAAATTTTTAATATTTCAAATATTAAATTAAAATTAATATTAAAATTTTTAAATTTTAAAAATTTAAATTTTACATTTTTAAATTTAATTTTAAATTTAAAAATTTAATTTAATTTAAATAAATTTAATTTAAAGTTTTAAATTTTTAAATTTGTAAATTTGCAAATTTTTAAATTTTTAAATTTTTAAATTTTTAAATTTTTAAATTTGTAAATTTTTAAATTTTTAAATTTTTAAATTTTTAAATTTTTAAATTTTTAAATTTTTAAATTTTTAAATTTTTAAATTTTTAAATTTTTAAATTTTTAAATTTTTAAATTTTTAAATCTTTAAATTTTTAAATTTTTAAAGTTTTAAAGTTTTAAATTTTTAAATTTTTAAATTTTTAAATTTTTAAATTTTTAAATTTTTAAATTTTTAAATTTTTAAATTTTTAAATTTTTAAATTTTTAAATTTTTAAATTTTTAAATTTTTAAATATATTAAGTTTTACATTTTTAAGTAATTAAATTTTTAAATTTCTTTTCTTACATTTTTTTATTTTTAAATTAAATTTATCTTATTACTTAATTTACAAATTAGAATTAGATTAAAAATTAAACTTTAATATTCAATTTTCTTAAATTGCTCGAATAAAAATATTTATAAAAAAATTTCAAATACTAAATTTTGTCGAAAAAATTTTTTTCATAATTTTTTTTTGTAAAGTTTTAAATGTTATATTAAAAAATGTAAAAATTTAAAACTGTAAAAATATAATAATTTAAAAATTTAAATGCATAAATTTTTTTCATTTAATATTTTTTTTAATTATTTTTTAAGATTGAAATAAATAATAATTATAAATAATTTATATTTAATAATAATTTAAATTATTAAGTTCTTAAAGAAAAACTTAAAACTTTTAAATTAAAAATTTAATAATGTTAAAATTTAAATATTTATATTTATTTCAAATATTTTTTATTTAAATTTAAATATTTTAATATACAATAATTAAACATTATAAATATAAAATAATAATAATTTAAATTTTTAAATTTTTAAATTTTTTTATGTTTAAATTTGAAAATTTAAAAAGTTTTAAATTTTTAAATATGTTAAGTCTTACATTTTTAAATTTTATTCTTAAATTTTTTAATTTTTAAATTAAATTTATTTTATTACTAAATTGACAAATATTTTAATATTCAATTGTCTTAATATGCTCGAATAAAAATTTTAATAAAAAAACTTCTAATTCTAAAGTTTCTCGAAAAAATTATTTCATAGTTTTGTATTTTGTAAATTTTTAATGTTATATTTAAAAATGTAATAATTTTTAACTGTAATAATGTAATAATTTAAAAATTTAAATGTATAAATTTTTTTTTAATATTTTTTTTAATTATATTTTAAGATTGAAATAAATAATAATTATAAATAAATAATATTTAATAATAATTTAAATTATTAAGTTCTTTAAGTGTTAAGTTCTAAATTTGAAAAAATTAAAACTTTTAAATTAAAAATTTAATAATGTTAAAATTGAAATATTTATATTTATTTCAAATATTTTTTATTTAAATTTTAATATACAATAATTAAACATTATAAATATAAAATAATAATAATTTATATTTTTAAATTTTGAAATTTTTTAATGTTTAAATTTTAAAATTTAAAAATTTTTATATATAAATTTTAAATATGTAAAGTTTTACATTTTTAAATTATTAAATTTTTAAATTCTATTCTCAAATTTTTTAATTTTTAAATTAAATTTATTTTATTACTAAATTGACAAATATTTTAATATTCAATTTTCTTAATTTGCTCGAATAAAAATTTTTATAAAAAACTTCTTATTCTGAAGTTTCTCGAAAAAAGTTTTTCATAGTTTAGTTTTTTTGTAAATTTTTAATGTTATATTAAAATGTAAAAACTTTTAACTTTAAAAATTGAATAATTTAAAAATTTAAATGCTTTTTTTTAATATTGTTTTTTATTAAAATTTAAATATTAATTAAAGTATAAAGTTATTAAAGCAAAAATTAAAACTTTTAAATTAAAAATTTTAAAATTGTTAAAATTAAAATATTTATGTTTTTTTTCAAATATTTTTTATTTAAATTTAAATGAAATTTATTTAATTACTTATATTTTTAATATTAAAATATTTTAATATTACATTTTCTTAATCTGCTCGAATACAAATTTTTGTAAAAAAAAAATTAATCGACTACATTTTCTCGAAAAAGTTTTTTATGATTTATTATTTTGTACATTTTTAATGTTTTATTTAAAAATGTTAAAATTGTAAACTATTAAAATTTAGTAATATAAAAATTTAAATATGTTTATTTTTTTTTGTGTTTAAATTTAAATATTTAAATAAA